>CM054130.1:114661316-115123816 GCA_028751855.1 Ambrosia trifida
TAAGCTCCAACCTTTTCCCCGAACAATGGGGGATGAAGGGTTCAATAGAAGAGATAAGGCCTATCTCCATGAGAACCGCGGACTTAGTTCCTGGAGATAGGCTCAATAAGGCGGTTACGAGAAAGGTTATAAATACAGGTAAAAGGTACGTCAATGGGGACACACTCACAAAAAGCTATTGCTTTACTTTCACCTCAGAAACCCATACTTATTCTCACGCCGGAGGGTGGTCACAGGAAACCCCCCTTTCCTGTGACGAGTCCTAACGGTGTTTTGTTTTGCAGGCACCCAGATCCCACTTGAATAGGTTGTTTATAATCGGAGCATTATTTCTTGTCTACTCGGAGAGGTACTTACCTCTTCATTGGCGCCATCCGTGGGACCCGTACAAGGAACTAGCTACCGGTTAAATAACCTGAAGGACCGAGATGACTTCAAATCAAAACGCCATGGTTACCGCCAACCCGGCAAGAAGCGATCAGAATTTGATTCCCACAACGGAGCGGATCGATGGTGCAATAGCTTCCGACTCGGAAGGGGAAGGTGACGGAGTGGCTCCGGGGTTTTCTCCAGGGACATTGGCCCCACTCCCGGGGAACACGCAGACTTTGGTGTCACCCGGAGGTCATCAAGGACGTCTCTCTTCTGCAAGAGGACCGGTCCCATTGCCCACATACACTCGACCGATTGTTAGTACAAGTTTCTCAGCCCCTCGAGTTTCGGCACCCGTATCATCGATGCCTTGGTTTACAGCAGCACAAAGTCTCCCACTTTTCTCTGCTGCGATCTCGGCAGCCATGACATCATCACCACAAGCAACTCTCATGCAGCCGAACATGCCGCCTTACACACTGGTCACTCCCAGAAATCAACCGTTCATGCCTTACTATCCTATGTCACCATATGGGTACATGTGTGCACCGTCAACTGGTAGTGCGTACACATACCCCTATCCTTACATGTATCCCCCGGTGCAACCACCCCCTGGGTGGAACCCTCAGACGGGGATACCCTCGAACGAAAGATTGAATGAAGTCCGTACGCGCCTCAACTATGAAACCACTCCCGGGGGCCCGAGAACTTCCACGGGACCTACCCAGGAACGACAGCAAAACGCGGTGGTAGTACAGGAGAGTGAAGATCAAGGAGATGATGAAGACCTTACCCGGCCATACCGTCCTCCGACGATGGCAACATACTCCAAGTTCACGGAAAGGATAGCCAATGCCCCATTACCCCAAAACCTGAAACTCCCATCGACAGTGGGTAAGTATGACGGGATTGGGGACCCGGATGACCATTTGAGCATCTTTGAATCTGTAGCCACATCCAAGGACTGGCCTATGCAGGCCTGGTGTCACATGTTCGTTCAGACCCTAGTGGGAGCATCACGGGTCTGGTGGGACAGTTTGCCGCCCAGGTCTATTTCAAACTGGAGAGACATCCACAAGGGATTCACCCAGCAGTTCAGCCAACAGCGCAGACACACCAAGTATAGGGAGGAGGTAATGCATATCCGCCAAAGAGACAATGAACCAATGGAGAATTTCATAATACGGTTCAACAAAGAAAGGCTTCAGATCCCGGGTCTTACTGAAGAATTGGCATGCACTGCATTCACCATGGGAGTGAATGATGACGGATTGTTAAGAAAGCTTCATGGTCCCCATGGATATCCTCAGACCATGGACGAGATGATGACAATAGCTAAGGCGTATGTCAAACAGGAGAAATCAATTGCCATGAACCATGCAGTACGGAAGAAGCAAGAGACTACAAAAACAAGTGACAACCAGGACTCCAGAAGCTCCAGAAACAGGGGACGGTCGGGTCAACCTTATTCAAGAGACGACCGTCGGGACGAACGCCGAGAGGAGCGGAGAGATGATCGTCGCGAGCAGGGGCGAAGATCAGAAAAGTCTCGTGACTCTTACTCCAGCAGAGGAGATACAGCTTCCAAGCCCAAGCTGGATTACCCGGAGCTGATCAAGACGCCATCACAGATACTAGAAACGGAGAACCTAAGGCTGAACACTCCCCGGCCGGTCAAGGACTCTCCGTCAAAGGACAAGTCAAAATTCTGTGATTACCATAAAGGCAACGGGCATGACACGAATGATTGTTTCCAATTGAAGAGACAAATAGAGTACTTCGTCAGAACAGGGAAGCTAGCTCATCTGGTTAAAGACACTAAACCGGAAACAACAACCTGGGAAGACAGGGCGACTGGAAAAAAGCCCAGGGAAATCAATACAATACGGCCGGAGGCAAGAGGCGGCTCCAAGAGACGATTCGAAACAATCGAGCCGTGGATGGAAACGGTGATGACTGTACCTCCGTACTACAAAGCATTACGAATGGAAGCGCTGGTAATTTCAGCGGCTGTAGGTGACTACAGTATGAAAAGAATCATGGTGGACACGGGCAGTTCAGAAGATATCATCTATGAGCCATGTTTCAGAAGAATGTCAATGGAGGACCAAAAGATGTTAACACCGGCCCATGGTCCGGTAAAAGGGTTCACAGGAGAATGTATAGAGCCGTTGGGGCAACTGACGTTCCCAGTCACACTCGGCGATGGCTACAAGGAACGAACGATCCTTGTTACTTTTCTGGTGATCCCAGCTACCTCACAGTACAATCTAATCATTGGCCGGTACACGTTGGGACGAATAGATGCCCTGGTATCTACAGCCAGGGGCTTTCTCATGTTCCCAACACCACACGGAGTAGCCACGGTGACCGGGGAAAAAGTTGTTGCAGCGGCTGAGGGCACAGCATGCCGTCAAGCACCGTCCGGTATACGGGGCCCGGAGAGATGGGTGTTGAGCACGAAACACCCAGATCAAACGGTCACTATCGGAGACTCGCTGGCCCCGGCCACTCAGGAGAAATTGAAGCGGCTATTAAAGCGCAACATGGATGTTTTTGCATTCTCACATTCTGACATGACCGGAATTGCTCGGGAAAAGGCAGAACACAAGCTGTCCACCTACCCAAACGTGAAACCAGTCACACAAAAGAGAAGAAGCATGGCTCCGGATCGAAGAGCGGCTGTAGTGCAAGAGGTAAAAAAGTTGGAAGAAGCCGGGATCCTCAGAAAAACCAAGTATCACACATGGGTCGCCAACCCTGTCATGGTTCGAAAGCACGACGGATCATGGAGGATGTGTGTGGACTATAAGGATCTGAATAAAGCATGTCCTAAAGATGCATACCCGCTTCCGGAGATAGACCTCAAGGTCGATTCCCTAGCTCCTTTCCAGTACAAGTGTTTTCTGGATGCATACAAAGGGTATCATCAGATTCAGATGGCTAAGGAGGACGAGGAGAAGACAGCTTTCCACACAGACGCTGGCATATTTTGCTACACCAAAATGCCGTTCGGCTTGAAGAATGCTGGGGCAACGTATCAAAGGCTGATGGATCAAGCGTTCGAACACCAGATCGGCAGGAACCTGGAAGTATACGTGGATGATCTGGTAATCAAAAGCAAGACTGAAGAGATGATGTTAAAAGATATCGAAGAAACGTTTGATACTCTCCGAGAATATAACATCAAGCTGAACCCGGGAAAGTGCTCTTTTGGGGTTGAAGAAGGAAAGTTCCTGGGAGTAATAGTTTCCAAGGACGGGTTCCGAGTCAACCCGGAAAAGGTAGCAGCAATCAGGAATATGCCTGCCCCTAAGACTTTGAAAGATGCCCAAACACTCAATGGGAGATTAGCCGCCATCAGCAGGTTCCTGGCCAGGCATGCCGAGCGTTCGCTACCATTTATCTCCACACTTAAGGACTGCCTGAACAAGAACAAGTTTAAATGGACTGAAGAAGCGGACAATGCATTTGAACAGATGAAAACGTTCGTCGGTAACTTGCCCATGCTCACAGCACCTCGTCCGGGAGAAGTATTGAAGATGTATCTGGCGGCGGGGCACCAAGCCGTCAGTTCAGTTTTGCTAGTTGAAAGAAACAAATGCCAGACCCCAATCTACTACATCAGCCGGACATTGTCAGATGCCGAGGCCAGGTATCCTACCTTGGAAAAATTGGTACTGGCACTGGTACACTCATCCCGGAGGTTGCGCACATTCACCCGGGCAAGAGCAGCCGTCAACTGTTCAGAAAAGCTTGCAGCATTTTTGGTAGCAGTTTCAGCTTCGGCCTTTTGGGCATTCAGCTGCTCTAGCATGGCATCCCTATCCTCCTCAGCTCTCCGAGCACGGGACTCATAGCCCTCAATCTCGGCAGACAACTGTTGATATCTCTCTTGATCTGCCTTGGCTTTGGAAGCAGCATCTTTCTCCAGTTGCAAATCTTTCTCCAGTTGCTTCACCCGGTTTTCCAAGGACGTTATCAAACGGGTTTGATTATCATGAGAGCGAAGAATTTCCAGCTTCTCATCATTATGGGTGTTGATTAAACGAGTCTTATCTTGCTCATACTTGTCACGAATTGATGACATCTCGGCAAGCTCCTTCCGGCATTCAGTTAAGGATTGCAATACTCCTTCAGCCTCCACGGACAACTTGCCGTGAGACACATGCATGTCATATAAGTCCCCAACATCCGAACGCCAGCGGCGTAGCACCTCATACATAGAAGCAAGTGAGCTCACACCGGAACCTAGGGCATTTTCAGCCAGTTGAGCGTTGTCCAAACCCTGAAGATAGTGCCGCTCGGCCGGGGGAAAGGCATGATCAACCCAATGCCTTATAATATCCGGACCGATCAGTCGGGTAGATTGAGCTATTCTCCACTTGGGTGTATATTTAGTATCTGGCAGAGAAGGATTCCAATGAATACCCGGAACATAAGCATGAGAGATCATCTTCTCCGACTCAGCAGGGTCCACACTAAACGGTGTCTGCCCGGACCTCACACCCCCAGGGAATGCAATAGGATGATGTTGAACGTCGTGTAACAGTTCGGTGAAGCTCACCTGGGACATATCCCTAAATGCCTTGCTACTAGAACCACCAGCATACAACCCGGTCAGAACAGTTGAAGGCACGGTGGTACTGCTGGGGGTCAAAATAGTACTTGAAGAAGTTGCCACTGATGGAGCACTTGAAGGACCAGCCGCTAAGGCAGCAGGGGTTACGACGGTTGAGGAGAAGGTTACACCAACTGATATGGTGTTGTTCGGTTCTTCTACGATCTCCAAACGCGGAGCCGCAACAGGAGACATGGTGATAGCCGTGGAAAACTCAGTAGCTGGATGAGTAGCGGTTGGCAAAGTGACCACCGGGTCATCAACAACTTGCTCGGATGCGCTTGCAGTAGCAGGATCTGTCACTCCAGCTTGATGTGTAGACGTGGATTCATCCAGAAGAGGAGCCCCTGGAAACATGTAAACGGATCGTTATACTAACAAGAGAAAAATTAAAAACCTAACACAGATCCAGCAAGGCAAAAACACTCACCAAGCCTTTCTTCTTTGCTGGCCAACAGCTCACGACGCTTGGCCATAAAAGATGACACATCCGGCATGGTGACTTTCCTTTTCCGGATTTTCTTTTTCTTCTCACTGGTCGTAGCAGCAGGCTCAGCAACGTTGAGAGGATCCGGGTTGAGCGGAGGAGACACGGGTGCCTCGGAGTTCACCGGAGCAGAAGTATCCGGCTGATTATCAAGACTCTGTACAAGGCGAGCAGGAATTACAAAATTCTTTACCGTTTGACTGAGCACGTCCGCCTCGTCGTCTCCCAACAAACGGTCATGCTCCTCGAGATGGGGAATGGCCTGCGGGTCTATGGCATCAAAGTAATGCCACTCGTCTGCGACAAAGTACAACAATTTAAATACACATCCTTTGCAAACATATTAAAATTAAGGAAAGAACTTGCCTTGGTCTTTTCTCCGGTACTCGGGATATACGGTATCGTCAACCCAGATCCGGCTCATGCCAACAGCCACAAGGGCTCGTTCCGGAATATGTGTGCATGGGGTAGGATGATTTACTAGAGCCGTGTACAACGGGAGCTTCTCAAATACGGCAGGAGCAGGGCTCTCATCGGCAAACCTGGTCTTCCCCTCAGGCGTTTGCACCGGTGCGACAACAGGCAATATGGCCTCATCGATAAAGAAAAATTTCTTTTTCCAGTTTTTGTCTTGCACATTAGGAGGAAAGTTTTCGATACAAGGAGGTGCACCAGGACGACGATCAAAGGTAAAATACTCCCCTTTGTAAACAAGAATGTAAAAAACTCGGAATACATCCAACTGGGGGGACATACCCAGTCCCCGGGCACAGAACTCAAAGTGTTTCACCTTGATTAACCCTAACGGGTGGAGTTGAGAAATGTTCACCTTATAGTATGACAACAATTCCACGAGAAATTGTGTCACCGGCAGCCGGAAATGGCAGAACTTGAAGAATTCGGCGTACAGAGTAATTTTCCCAGGTTTTAAGGGAAAAGCAACGTCAGTAGGTCCTGGACAAACAGGATTCCACTCCGGCAGTATACGCCATTCGGACAAGAACGATTGTAGTGCCGTTACCGACCAACTGGTATGAATCTGGGCAACACTCATGGTGGTTCGTGATGTGCTGGTTTTGGGAGCCATTGTAGGTAAATATGAGAGGTTCTATACTGTGGAATAAGTTCCCAATGGCAACCAGCTAATTTATAGGTGGTGGTTAGTACACGTTTTCAAAATTTTTTAAATCCACCCGCCAACAGTCACATCCCTTGAGTTTCTCAGACTGTTGAAACGGCTGAGGTGACAACTCAGGGTGACGTCATATCACGTGCCTTAACCATGCGGCGCTACATTCTATGAAGATTTTTATTTGGCATACACGTCATTATTTAAAGATCAATACACTTATGATTAAA
Source organism: Ambrosia trifida (assembly GCA_028751855.1). Taxonomy (NCBI): domain Eukaryota; kingdom Viridiplantae; phylum Streptophyta; class Magnoliopsida; order Asterales; family Asteraceae; genus Ambrosia; species Ambrosia trifida. The sequence continues at coordinate 114,668,156 of CM054130.1, forward strand.
GCCTAGTCATAACCAAACCTGCTTATCACTAGACTTGGGGGGACATGACGAGGTAGGCCCACTCCAGATGGATCGGCCCAACTCCTACTAAAGGCCCACATCATCTTAAGGCCAGCCCAATGGTAGACTAACGCCGGATGGGCCAAGGCGGTCATGTTCCGGGCTATTGATAAGCTCCAACCTTTTCCCCGAACAATGGGGGATGAAGGGTTCAATAGAAGAGATAAGGCCTATCTCCATGAGAACCGCGGACTTAGTTCCTGGAGATAGGCTCAATAAGGCGGTTACGAGAAAGGTTATAAATACAGGTAAAAGGTACGTCAATGGGGACACACTCACAAAAAGCTATTGCTTTACTTTCACCTCAGAAACCCATACTTATTCTCACGCCGGAGGGTGGTCACAGGAAACCCCCCTTTCCTGTGACGAGTCCTAACGGTGTTTTGTTTTGCAGGCACCCAGATCCCACTTGAATAGGTTGTTTATAATCGGAGCATTATTTCTTGTCTACTCGGAGAGGTACTTACCTCTTCAGGTTCTTTACAAGAAAGAATTACTTCTACCAAAGAAGGGTCCATAACTTCTATTCAAGCTGTTTATGTACCTGCAGATGATTTGACCGACCCTGCTCCTGCTACGACATTTGCACATTTAGATGCTACTACCGTACTATCAAGAGGATTGGCCGCCAAAGGTATCTATCCAGCAGTAGATCCTTTAGATTCAACGTCAATTATGCTACAACCCCGGATCGTTGGTGACGAACATTATGAAACTGCACAACAGGTTAAGCAAACTTTACAACGTTACAAAGAACTTCAAGATATTATAGCTATTCTTGGATTAGACGAATTATCCGAAGAAGATCGTTTAACCGTAGCAAGAGCGCGAAAAATTGAGCGTTTCTTATCACAACCTTTTTTCGTAGCAGAAGTATTTACGGGTTCTCCGGGAAAATATGTTGGTTTAGCAGAAACAATTAGAGGCTTTCAATTAATCCTTTCCGGAGAATTAGATGGTCTTCCCGAACAGGCCTTTTATTTGGTAGGTAACATCGATGAAGCTACGGCGAAGGCTATGAACTTAGAAATGGAGAGCAATTTGAAGAAATGACCTTAAATCTTTGTGTACTGACCCCTAATCGAATAGTTTGGGATTCAGAAGTGAAAGAAATCATTTTATCTACTAATAGTGGACAAATTGGCGTATTACCAAATCACGCTCCGATTGCCACAGCAGTAGATATAGGTATTTTGAGAATACGCCTTAACGACCAATGGCTAACGATGGCTCTGATGGGCGGTTTTGCTAGAATAGGTAATAATGAAATCACTGTTTTAGTAAATGATGCAGAGAAAAGTGGTAATGTACAAAATTCAAATCAATTGTACAATGTTTGTAACAATTGTCAAGAAAGAGGCCACACGGCGGAGGTTTGTCAAGTGGTGGTAAATGAAGGACAAACGGAGGAAGTGAATGCTATTTAAGGGGGTGGTAGAAATTATGACATGAATTCTAACACTTATCACCCCGGGTTAAGAAATCATCCAAATTTTCGGTATGGAAATGCATCAAATCAAGCCAACCCGAATTTTCAAGCTGCTCAAGGTAATTATGTGTCTCGTCAACAATACAATCAAGGAAATTATAGAGGTGGATACAACAGTGGCTACCAAGGGCAAGCTCAAACTGGTCAAAGAAATTCGGGTCAAGATTCATCAAGCGGAAATGAAGTCATGGAGATGCTTAGAGCTATGCACCAAGACATGCAAAAGCGAAACCAACTTGATGAAGCTCGGATACAAAAGGATGAAGTTCGTGATAAAAGCATTCAAGCATTGACAACTCAAATGGGCCAATTAGCAACTGACGTGGCGGAATTGAAGAAAGGTAAAGGAAAGCTTCCTAGCGATACTCAGGTAAATCCGTCACATGGCCATTCACGAGGTAATAATGTTAATGTTAATCAAGTGAGTGTTTTAAGAAGCGGTAAAGAATTTAAAGCTGATTTGTCATCGGGTTTTGTCGAGGGGGTTGTTGAGGATGTTACGGGTGATGAAAGTGAAAATGATGATGCTCCACCGGTTTTACCAAAAGAAATAAATGTTAAAAAACCGGAAGCGAGTGAGAGTGAAAAAACTGAAAATGAGCCGAATCAAGTCCCATTTCCATCGGCTCTACTTGACCCGGGTAAGAAAAATTTTATTGCATCAAGAGGTCCCCAAAAAGAAGAAATGTGGGACATGTTTAAACAAGTAAAAATAAATCTTCCTTTACTTGATGCAATAAAACAAGTACCCGCATATGCTAAATTTTTGAAAGAATTGTGTACGCAAAAGAGGCAACAAAAGAAAAAGATGCCTAAGCGGGTAAATGTTACCGGTCAAGTGAGTGCAGTTTTAAATGGGGAGCTTCCTCCTAAGCTCCAAGATCCGGGCACGCCATTAATAAATATTCAAGTTGGTAATTTTCAAATGGCAAAGGCATTGCTAGATCTTGGAGCCGGGGTGAGTATTTTACCGGGTGGGTTGTATGATCAATATGACTTTGGTCCATTAGCTAGGGTGGAGACAACGGTTGTTTTAGCCGATTTGTCTCATAAGTTACCCCGGGGAATGGTTCAAAATGTCATTGTTAAAATTGATGAATTTTATTACCCGGTTGATTTTTTGGTATTGGATTACTCATCCGCAGATTCAAAACAACAACAAAATGTTATATTGGGTCGGCCATTTTTGAACACCGCACATGCGGTAATTGATTGTAGATTTGGCACGGTCGATATGACATTTGGAAACCGGAAAATGCGTTTAAATGTTTTTACTAACAATACTAATGATTCCGGTGTTGAAGAATGTTTTATGGCAGATATCATTGAGCGATGCAATCCATATGAGTATGAGAAAGAAGGAATGGAATTGTGTGCTTGTAATTTTCTGAACAGGTACATGCTTTTGATTTTGAGATTGAAGAAGGAAAGCAAGATGTGTTGGCGTTGAAGGAGGGTCGACCACCATGGTCCCACCATTTTGATAGTTTACCGGTGGAAATTGATTCGGGCACCAAACCCTCGTTAGAAGTGGCACCAAAGTTGGAGCTCAAAGATTTGCCAAGCCACTTGAAATATGTTTTCTTAGGGGATAATGACACATTACCGGTCATTATTGCCTCTAATTTGGAGATGGCACAAGAGCTAGCGTTGATGGACGTCTTGAGGGAGAATAAAGAAGCTATTGGGTGGACGTTTGCCGATCTTAAAGGAATTAGTCCATCAATTGTCATGCACAAGATCATCACAACCGAGGATGCGGAACCCACGAGAGAAGCGCAAAGAAGGTTGAACCCGAACCTTAGGGAAGTGGTAAAGAAAGAGGTAATTAAGTGGTTGGACGCGGGAATTATCTATCCCATTTCGGATAGTGCTTGGGTAAGTCCTACTCAAGTGGTCCCTAAGAAGTCCGGTATTCAAGTAATTAAGGATGACAATGGTGAACAAATTGCTACCCAACCCGTTACCGGGTGGCGGGTGTGCATTGATTACCGAAAGTTGAATGCCGCCACTTCTAAGGACCATTTCCCACTTCTATTTATTGACCAAATTATTGAAAAACTTTCGGGTCAAAAATACTATTGCTTTCTAGATGGGTATTCGGGATATAATCAAATAGCAATACACCCGGATGACCAACACAAGACCACCTTCACCTGTCCATATGGTACTTTTGCCTTTAGGCGGATGCCATTTAGATTGTGTAATGCTCCGGCGACTTTTCAACGATGTATGATGAGTATTTTCTCGGACATGGTTGGAGAATCGTTGGAAGTGTTTATGGACGATTTCTCAATATTTGGCACTAGTTTTGAATCTTGTCTCAACGAGTTGGAAAAATTTTTAAAAAGATGTGTTGAGAAAAATTTAGTGCTTAGTTGGGAAAAAAGCCATTTCATGGTGCAAGAGGGAATTGTGTTAGGCCATGTAATTTCTGAGCGGGGTATGGAGGTGGACAAGGCAAAAATTCGGGTAATATCATCGTTGCCACCACCAAAAAATGTGAATGGGGTAAGATCATTCTTGGGACATGCGGGCTTTTATAGACGTTTTATTAAAGGTTTTAGTGTTATTACCAAGCCTTTATGTAATTTGTTATTGAAAGATGTTCCTTTTGATTTTACTAATGAATGTTTGCAAGCTTTCAATGTGTTGAAGGAACATTTCGTCAAGGCTCCTATTTTGCAACCGCCGGATTGGTCGAAGCCTTTCGAGATAATGTGTGATGCAAGTGACACTACAATTGGAGCTGTTTTGGGCCAACGAGTTGACAAGAAGCCGGTGGTAATTTACTATGCGAGCAAAACTTTGTCCGAAGCGCAACTGAATTACACCACAACCGAAAAAGAATTATTAGCGGTGGTGTATGCTTTGGACACGTTTCGTTCGTATATTTGGGGGAGCAAGGTGGTGGTATATTCGGACCATAGTGCGGTTCGATATTTGATGGAGAAAAAAGATGCCAAGCTACGATTGATTCGATGGGTTTTGCTACTCCAAGAGTTTGATTTGGAGATTCGGGATAAAAAAGGGAGTGAAAATGTTGTAGCGGATCACTTGTCTCGAATCCGGTGGAAGGAAGTGATGATTTGACTGAAATAAACGAAAGATTTCCGGATGAGCAACTCTTAGTCGTGTCTACTCAAGCCGCACCGTGGTATGCCCACTATGTTAATTATTTGGCCACGGGTGCTATTCCGGATCATTGGACCAACAAACGACGACAACAATTCATGGTCCAAGTGATGCAATATATTTGGGATGAACCGGATCTTTTCAAGATTGGGCCCGATCAAGTGATTCGAAGATGTATTCCCGAGTCGGAAGTTAAAGAAATTTTGACACATGCTCATTCTTCCGCTTGTGGTGGGCACTTTAGTGGACATAAAACCGGCTACCGGGTGCTTTCATGTGGGTTTTATTGGCCTACAATTTTCAAGGATGCTTGCGAATTCGCCCGGAATTGTTTAAATTGTCAAAGGTTGGGGAGCATATCCAAGAGGGATGAGATGCCAATGCAACCAATCTTGGTTGTAGAGATATTTGATGTTTGGGGCATCGACTTTATGGGTCCGTTTCCTATTTCAAACGGGTTTTTGTATATTTTGGTGCGGTAGACTATGTCTCGAAGTGGATTGAAGCAATTGCTACAAGGACAAATGACCATTCGGTTGTTTGTAAATTTGTTCAATCTATCATTTTCGCCCGGTTTGGAATTCCAAGAGTAATCATAAGTGATGGTGGGTCACACTTCAAAAATTTTAATTTTGGGAAGCTATTGAAGAGATATAGTGTGAATCACTGGGTTGCCACGCCGTACCATCCTCAGACAAGTGGACAAGTGGAAGTGTCCAACCGTCAAATAAAAGAAATTTTAATGAAGACGGTGCGAGTTGATAGAAAGGATTGGTTGGGAAAGTTAGACGATGCTTTGTGGGCGTATCGAACGGCCTACAAAACTCCAATTGGCACAACACCGTATCGAATGGTGTATGGAAAGGGATGTCATTTGCCAATGGAGTTAGCGCATCGAGCACATTGGGCAATCACGACGGTAAATGCGGATTACGATGAGGCGGGTAGAACAAGGAAGTTGCAATTAAGTGAGATGGAGGAGATTAGAGATGAGGCATATGAATGTGCATCGGCTTATAAAGACAAATTAAAGAAGGTTCATGATGCCAAATTGAGAAAGAAAACCTTTGAAGTGGGTCAAAAGGTTTGGTTGTACAATTCGAGATTGAAGATGTTCGCGGGTAAGTTGAAGAGTAAATGGATGGGTCCTTACATAGTTTGCCGGGTTGGTAAGTTTGGTGATGTTGAAATTTTGGATGAGAACACCAACAAACAACAAACGGTAAACGGACATCGCTTGAAGCCGTATTTGGAAGGTAAGGACATCAACCACTTGGAAGTTGACAAAGCGGGCTATATCTTACGCCCGGTGGAGGAAGTACAATTATAAGAGGCCCAGGTTTGGTAGTGTAAATAGTTAGATTTTTATTTTATTTTACTTTGTTTTATTGCCCAATTTCGTTTTCATCGAAACCCGTGTTTGAAACAAGTGTGGGGACATTTGGGTCGCGAAACGGTTCTAGCATTGTGTTGAGGACAACACGGGATTTTCGAGGGGGTAGGGTAATTTTCATGTTTAAAATTCACACATAAAAAAAAAAAAAAAAAATTCAGATGCTGCCGTAAGGGACGGTACCACCGTACCTTACGGTGGAAGAAGAACAAAAAATTGTTGGACGGTAGAAGGCTACTGCCTTACGGCAGCAAATTTGGCCAAAAATCCCACCGTTCCCAACGGCCCTACCGTTCCTTACGGTAGGGGCTGGGTCCTGACACGTCGTTTTTTTTACGTTACGTTAAAAAAAATAAATAAATAAAATTAAATAATTTTCTTATGCACGTGACTTGGTCCATAACCCTTCTCAACCTTTTCACCTAATTCTTCTTCTTCACCACACAAGAACACAAGAACATCCATAACCCTTCTCAACCTTCAATCATCCATAAAACCTTCAATCCTTCACCAAATCCAACGATTTTTGAGTCAATCTTGGCTAGAATTTAACAAGGAATCTGATTTTGGGTAGTAAACAACAAGAAAAACACGTTTGTGGGGCTGAATCTCAAACCCTAGAAATCGCAAAATTCGGGTTTTTGCAAGTTCATAGTTTTCTTGTGTTTTAATCTCTTCTAATCAAAGGTATGTGTTCTCTTTTACCAATCTTGATGCTACATTGTGAAAAATAGAGGTTCTTGTTCTTGCTTGTTCATACCCACTTGCTTGTTAGTTAATATAGTATGCTAATGTTGATATTGTTGAGTAATAATATGGTAGTAGAAGTGATTTTGAGATGTATTTTGTGAACTTTTGGTAAATGTTAAGATTGTAGAGGCGTCATGCCCAATTTTCGTCAAACCAAAGATGATATTTTCGTTCACAAATACTTACTACCATGTTAACAAGCAAGTGTGAGGAGGTGTTAAACATATGGAACTGATTTTGTTTTGTTTGGTTATAGGAAAATGGTGAGAACTAGTGAGGCACTTGGAGCGAGTTCATCTTCACAGGCAAAGGGTAAGAAGTTGGCGAAACAGTATAAAAGAAGGAAGTATGTGGGTAGAGATGAAGATTCTGAGGAGGAAACGCCAGAGGTGCCACTAAACAAACATGATAAACCTAAGTGGGAATCGGGTCCTTTAAATGAAAAACGAAGGGAATGGCAAGCTATACTCTTTCATGATTAGATAAAGAATTTGAAAGATAAACCGGGTGCTTTCATTTGTGAGAAGGATGTTAAGGAAGTGCAATTCGCACCATTTAAAGTGGTTGATCGGTTTCGGGCTTTGGGTTGGGAAGCAGCATTGCATTGTTATGATGGAAATAATAAGTATTTGTATATGGATGAGATCGAGGAATGGATGGCAACGTTGAGATGTCCTCGATATGATTCACCATCCAAGATGAAGTTAATCGGTGAAGTGAATGGGGTAAAAGTGGAGATGTCTTTTGAGACATTAAAAAAATTGGCCAAGTTTGACAGTCTGCCGGCTAAGGAGCACATGTTCCCTAGTTTAGATGATTTGTTGTATAAGCCCGACAAGCACCTGAGGTGGACCGAGATGTTGGAAGCTTTATTCCTTGCGGGGACATATCATGCAACTTTGTATAGGAGGAACTTGAAGATTGAGGCAAAATTGTTGTTAGTTATCATCATTATGAATGTGACACCAAGGAGAGCAGATAAGCAAGAGGTGCGGTTTCCAGAAATTCCAGTCCTTTACTCCTTGATGCATGGGTCTCCAAAATTTCCACTCCGGTATTTAATTCTAAATCATGTATGGATGTGTCGGAATTCAGTTGGGAGGCGAATTATTCCTTACTGTAGGCTCATTACCGCCCTTTTGATGCAACAAAAAGCTATTTCGACTGATGATGTTGGAAAACATAAGAGGTATAAACCGTTTGAATTGAAGACATTGGGACTTGGGTGGACATACACCGATTCAGAAAGGTACCACAAGCTGAAATCTGAGGGCCAAAGATGGAGAGCATTAAAGGTTGACGCTCAGAGACTTTTATCGGGAGAGCAAGATGAACCTGAAAGTGAGAATGAGCTACCGAGCGAAGAGGAGGATTATGTGGAGGAGCCGAGGGGTATGCATATGGATCTGGGGCAAGGTAGTTCGGGTCATGGTGGAAGTTTTTATGATTTGACTGAGAGGTCGTATGAGGAAAATTGGGCTTTCACAGGGACGATGCAGACGGTAATCAAAAATCAACGCCCCCCAGCTTCGGTATTTGATACTTGGTCTGGTTCAGAGCGCACATTATTTGATCACCAGACAATGATGAGCGCAAGCATGGAAAGAAGTATAAGGCAAGGGTTTGACCGACAGGAGACGTGGAATACGGCGCATGCCTATTCTCACGAGGTGGAAATTAATCATAGATATGTGGATGATCAAAATAGGCGAATGAATGATGATTGGCATGCGGGAAGACCCGTAGTTGCAAATCCACAACCTGTGGATTACGGGTCTTTACCACCTTATGATGGGAGTATATCATATCCGACTCCACCACTTCATCATTCTCAATGGGTTGACCCGCAACAGCAACAACAACAACAACAAGCCTCGGATCAAGGTGGAAGCGGTAGTGGTGCATTTGGATTTGGCGAGTGAAACTACCTGATGACTTCCGTGTTCGGGCCACATCAACCCCACTATTATTGACCAGGTCATGCTCTCTTGTACATAGTTGTATGTTTATTTTCTTTTTCTTATGTTTTTGGGATTGGGTGGTTGGGTGGTGTTCTGATTGATGATGATTGGTTTGGGTTGTGGTAGTAGGAGGTGTGTTGTTTAAAAATTAAAAAACTAAAAAAAAATATAAAATGAAAATACCGAAAAGAAGTTTGTGGTTTGAGTCTTGGAGCTTTTCCTTCTAAAACCGTACATTGGGGACAATGTATCCCAAGTGTGGGGATGGGGGAAATTTTTGAGGTTTTTAAAAAATTTTTTGTAGTAAAGCGTAAACATTGTGAAAATTGGAACAGCTTGAATTAACCCCAATAGACACACCGGCAACCCTTAACACCCACTTTTATTCTTGGTGAGAGTTTAAGCCACACTTGTATATAAATAATACCTTTCTTTGAGAGAGTGGCAACGGGTGGGGGTGCACTATGTAACACCCCAACCGATGGCAGAAACATCGGGATGTCACGTATTGATGATTGTTCAGTAGCACATGGTGAATAATAAATTTCATTAAATGATTTAAATAAATTACATACAATTGTTCTACAAGAATTCGTACATCAAAATGAATAATACTATGCACACATCTTCAAGCATTAACTCAAATCTTCAAGCAGGTAGAACCTGAAACATGTTAAGTTTGAAAATATTTTGGGTCAACAAAAGTTGGTGAGAATACATAGGTTTTTGAATATAATTCATAACAATAGTTTGTACAACAATCACAGTTGTATGATGATAGAGTATGATTCCGACATGTAACAATGCGTCTTTGTACAATCAAACCTTGTGTCGACTGATGACTAACTCGCAAGTTAGTTAAATGTTGTTACTGTTATCGATCATCCCTGAATTTATGCGGGGGGATGGGTTTGTCAGACCTATAGCGCTATAATCTAAACAGGTAGCTTGATCATTGTTAATGATTGTACTGTGTCTTTTTGTTACAGTCAAATGATAGAATGAGTAAATGATAGTGTATAAAATGTTTATAATTGAATCACAAGTTTCAACAATGATAGTGTATAAAATGTTAAACATGTTTCACCCCAAAATGTAAAACAGAAAAAGGGGTTATGTAAACTCACATTGGCTAAGGTGAATTATCCTCTAAGTGTTGTGAATGTATGTGAGGCGAATCCCAAAGACTCAACAACGTAGCTAGTCGAAAAAGAAAGAATATCAAGCTTCCAATTCGCCAATTACAAGAGCTTATAATCAAAGCTTCAATTGTAGAAGTAATAGACTATAGAAGAAGGGTATGAGGGAAAGTTTAATCGGATTGAAACAATCGATTTAGAGGTGCAAAGTATAATGGGTCATAGGTGGGTTTTTATACTAGTTTTGGATTCAATTAGCCATTAAAATTGGTCAACACCATAAAGTAAGGTTTTTATGATGAATTGACTATTTGACTAAGACTTTAACTGTTTAACTAAGACTTTGACTAGGACGTTGACCAGGACTTTGACTGATCAATTTAAAGAGTGTGTTAAGTTTATTTTCTTCTGAAATACTACACAAGATGATAGTTGGCTCAGTTGGTTGTCACTGTGTGTTGGTTGGCTGTGGACGCGGGTTCGAGTCCCGGTCCACACAAATCTTTTTTTTTTGGCAATTATTTCCCTAAAACTATATTATTCTAAATTCATAATATGATTATATAAGCCCGAAAGTGACTCAGGATATTTTTAAAACGTACAAAAGTGTCGAGATACAAATAATTATTAGTTTAAGGTATTTAAAACATATATTGTTTAAAACAATACATTCTTTTTATCATAAAAAAAATTAGGGGAAATTCGCGATGTTACAGTCTCCCCTACTTTTGGAAACTTCGTCCTGAAGTTATTAAAAACACAGGTTTGAGGTTGATTAGGTAGAAATTAAGGCAGCTGTGGTTTGGGTTAAGGCACGATATGAATTTATAGGTAATAGAATAGTTTGTTTCGAATAATTTGGATAAGAGGTTTGAGATGTGAATTTTAAGGATTAGATTAGGTTCGTCTGAAGTAGCAAGTAGCATAAGAATCTAGCAAAATACTAAACTTATGTTTTAGGAATCTTATAAGAAATGCATGAATTGATTGGCTATATGAAAACCAAATGAACTACTAAAACCTTATTAGAATTTCACACTACCTTAACGTACCTGTAAATTCATGATTACGTTCCGGACCGCAATCACCAATTTACCTTACATTAGGGTTTTGTGTTTTCTATGACTCTAAACACACATGTAAGTAATGCAAAATAACCTTGTGATTGAATCGTTTACAATGTATCCAAAAATGAGTCCAACTGTTGAGTAGGAAAAAGACTTCTACCAGTCAGTGAGTAAGAACCTCTACCGATTGTTGAGCAGGTGAGATAGCTTCTACCAGTCGTTGAGCAGGTTGTAGGGCCTCTACCGACTGTTGAGCAGGCATGATGACCTCTACCAATCGTTGAGTAGGTTATTTGGTACTCAACTAACTGTTGAGCAAGTAAGTCATCCTCTACCAGTTGTTTGATTAAGTGTACCAATTATTTCACACATAAATTGCAAATTGATAATATGTACATATAAACAATCAAGTATCAAGCATAGCATGTGAGTTGTAATAGTGTTGTCCTTGACAAGGTTAATGACTCTAGGTGTGTCTATAGCAAATAGTTTATATTCCATGATTTCTAGTATCAAATGTTTAAATATGGTAGATAATCAAATCCTCATGTATAACTAAGGATTAAGTTTGATGCAACACACAACCAAGTTTCAATAGTTTGGTTATCATGGGTAACTAGTTCATGTTTGAGAAGGTGAAGGATATAAATTTAGTTCTTGAGAGGATGATGAAAAATCTTGAAGCAGAATCAAGGTTGTGAGAGATAGTGAATGTAAAGATAGTTGATAAAGAGTTTATTTTATAGTAAGGAGATTATTTAGCAGCGTAAATTTTGGGTTTGGATCAAAGGTTATAATCAAGTGTATAAGAAAACATGATTGTGGTATATGCCAAATATTGTAAAAATTTGAACAAGTTGAAAATGAGTGAGTGTCGATGGAGAATCTAGAGACTAGATATTATTCCTATGAAAAAAAAAATTTTATTTTCAAAATTGGTTTTGTACATAAAGCAAAAGTTGTTAAATAGTACAAGCTAAGTAGGCTTTGATTAAAATATTCCCGTTAGTTGGAGATTTCAAACATGACATTAGGTTTTGAAGATCAAGGTTCTATTAGTGATTTTTAATAGTTTAAAGCATTATATAGAAAATCATTTGTTGCGTTAATAAATAAACAATTGAATTTAAGTTCGAGGACATCTTTTGACAAAAAAATATGTACTTTGTAAAGTTACTAGGTAATGAAAATACAACAGGATTTAGAAATCTTTAGTTTGTGCTAAGGTATGAGGTTATAGTTTTTAAAAATAAGTAACATGTGGAGAAATGAAATAATATGATTTGGGTAGGGTGTTGAATATTTAAAAAGTGGATACGATGGTAAGGTGAAGTGTGATTGTGAAATCCATAGATGGTTATGAAATGAGATTGATTTAAGCTGTAAAATTTTGAGATTTTAGAGCTTAGTTTAAGGAAAGTGAGTGTAATAATTTATTCATTAATTAAAACGAATAAACGAAAACGTTGACTAATCAAAACTTCTAGATTCTAATAACATAGTGAAGACATGCTTTAGCCTATAGGTGAACACTCATCCCGAGAATTCCCAGGTAGGCATCCGGGTCCCTCTTCTGATTGGGATATATGCGCAATGCCAGCCTAGACTGAAGACTCAGAATACAGGCGTTCACCCTTCCAGATTGCACGTGTTCGTTATTAAAATCTAGAACTTCAACGAGATCTCAAGGTGGTTCAGGCTAAACCTGAGGATTTTGTCCTATTAGTCTAAGAGTAGATCCAATGGTGGAGAGCAACCTTCTTGTAAGGATGAAAGTAGGGATGAGCAGTAGGAGGGAGATAGAGAATAGCAAGTAAAAGGAGCAAATACTGGTTATAATCCTATGGTTATAGACTAGATTATTTTTCTAATAACCTAATTCCCTATAACCATGGCTCTGATACCAATCTGTAACACCCCAACCGATGGCGGAAACATCGGGATGTCACGTATTGATGATTGTTCAGTAGCTCATGGTGAATAATAAATTTCATTAAATGATTTAAATAAATTACATACAATTGTTCTACAAGAATTCGTACATCAAAATGAATAATACTATGCACACATCTTCAAGCATTAATTCAAATCTTCAAGCAAGTAGAACCTGAAACATGTTAAGTTTGAAAATATTTTTGGTCAACAAAAGTTGGTGAGAATACATAGGTTTTTGAATATAATTGATAACAATAGTTTGTACAACAATCACAGTTGTATGATGATAGAGTATGATTCCGACATGTAACAATGCGTCTTTGTACAATCAAACCTTGTGTCGACTGATGACTAACTCGCAAGTTAGTTAAATGTTGTTACTGTTATCGATCATCCCTGAATTTATGCGGGGGATGGGTTTGTAAGACCTATAGCGCTATAATCTAAACAGGCGGCTTGATCATTGTTAATGATTATACTGTGTCTTTTTGTAACAGTCAAATGATAGAATGAGTAAATGATAGTGTATAAAATATTTATAATTGAATCACAAGTTTCAACAATGATAGTGTATAAAATGTTAAACATGTTTCACCCCAAAATGTAAAACAGAAAAAGGGGTTATGTAAACTCACATTGGCTAAGGTGAATTATCCTCTAAGTGTTGTGAATGTATGCGAGGCGAATCCCAAAGACTCAACGCGGGTTCGAGTCCCGGTCCACACAAATCTTTTTTTTGGCAATCATTTCCCTAAAACTATATTATTCTAAATTCATAATATGATTATATAAGCCCGAAAGTGACTCGAAATATTTTTAAAACGTACAAAAGTGTCGAGATACAAATAATTATTAGTTTAAGGTATTTAAAACATATATTGTTTAAAACAACACATTCTTTTTATCATAAAAAAAATTAGGGGAAATTCGCGATGTTACACACTAGATGCTTGAATGCAATTTGAGTCTTTAGTTGGACATGAGTGTGAAAAGGATAAGGGCATTAGGTAGCCTCGTCTAGTTGAGCGTGAGTGTGGGTTTTGGGGGGTTGGACCTCATACATTACATATATGAGCATGGTAGCGAGAGGGGTGGGGGTTTGGACATTTAGTTGCCCATTTTTGTGCCTAAAAGCCTATCAATTGTTAACCCTCAAACTAGCTCCCTAAATTAATACCCAACTTGATCCGGTCTTGTGTGTTTAAATAGAGTGTTAGTATGTTATTCTAGTATAAGTTTGAAGTTTAGTTGTGCGCGTTTCGTTTATTTATAGAGTTTACTTGGTTCGAAAAAAAAAGAAAAAAACAGAAAAGAAAAAATTAGAGGAAGTTTATGTGTGATATTTATTATGTCGTGTTCGTATGTATGTATGTTTGCGTGTGTTAGCCATGTGCATGTGTGTCATTGTGTAATAAAAGACCGGGTAAAGTTTGCGCTACTCATACATATTCCATTCCCTACCTTTACACTTAGCCAAGTTACAACCTTGAAAGTCCCTTTGATTTGCATTCATGTTTAACATTCATAAGAGGAAGATTGATTTAGGTACAAGCCTATGGTTGTGCAACCGCCCGTTTGCCTTTTGTGTGTCTAGCTCATCTATGCTAGAGCTTACTTGTAACCGAGAGGAGAGACATTGTGAGGGGTGTGTTGATTTGGGTGTTGAGGATGGGTTAATACAAGGATTACATGTTGATGCTTGATTTTAAAATGAACGTTTTTGTGGAAATAGATTTTTGGTGGATTGCTTGGGACAAGCAATGGTTAAGTGTGGGGATGTGACGCGTGGTTCAAGGAACAACCCTTTATAATGTTAAAACGCTTATATTAACCACATTTGATCATGATATTGCTTGGATTTGGGTAACTACGAGTACTTTGGTTGCAGGTGTGAAAAGGAGCTAAAAACGAAGAATTACGAGCTTTGGATTGGACCGGAATGGATCGGGACGAGGTAGATTAGAAGCAAGAAAAAAGGAGAAATTTGAAGGCTCCACCGTACCTTACGGTGCCACCGTAAGGTACGGTGGCTACTGGGCAAATGTGGCTACCATCCATCAGTCTAAAGCTACTGTCACTTATGTATACTCCACCGTACCTTACGGTGCTACCGTAAGGTACGGTGGCCTCTGCACCAAGTTGTAACTCCTGCTATTAAACTCGAATTTATGGTGTCTTTTGGGCATCTTCTCACTTGTGAACGTTTCTAAGCAACTTTTGGGCGATTTTGGCTGAAACTAATCATTGGAGAACATTTCTAATCATTGGGTTTATGTTTGTAATTCTTATGAACAATTATTTGAAGATTATGATGATGCACCAAGCGATGTTAGGCTAAACAATTGGTGATCATTCGTGGTGAAGGTTTTTCTAAACTCTTGTGTGTGTTTTCTTATATTTCTAGAATAATAATTTGGTACTTTGCTTGATTATTATGGTGTATGAACAATTGCTTGTAGTGTGTTGATTAATTTACTAATTCTTAGTCTTTATCATACGTTCTTGGTGTTGCTAACAATCGAGATATCATGGGAAGGATTGGGGGTTGGTTATTGATTAATTGGTCATCGGGAAACAACCTCGCGTTAATTTAATCCGAGTACTTTGTTCCCTTTTATAACAACAATTGTTTGTACATGAGTTATGTCTATGTAACTCTTTCTAGTTGAAATTCACACATGTATTTAGAGAAACCGGATCCTTGAATGGTCATTATCTAATAATTTGAAGAAACGCTTTTAAGTTTGAATCGATAATTAGTCGTTATTTTAGTTCAACTCAAAACAACCAAAAATCTTAATCATTTACTTTTTGTTGAGTAGTTTAATTTTAGTTAAATAAAAAAGCTAGAAATTACACATTTTCCACAAACTCCCTGTGTTCGATACCTTCTTGCCACTATTCAATAGTTGTAATTGGGAAATTTTACGTGTACCACGACAAGCACGTCACTATGTAGCTTGTACGTGGGCTCCCCTCCGAATACGACGTCACTGCAGCCCTCATTAACCACAACAACCCTACCTGGGATGAGGCTCGTTCGTCCCTACAAAAAGAAGCCCAACGCCAAGCCGCTCGTCAAAACCAAACCCAATCTGCCCTCGTATCCACACCACAAACCCAAACCCCTGCTGAAAATCCCAACCCGAACAACACCAACACCAACACTGACCAGCCTCGCTACTCCTATTATGACCCGAGTCGTTCTCATGGTCGTGGTTACCAAGGCGGCCGTGGCCGTGGCCGGTCTCGTCTACAAACCAACCCCAATGCCCCATGGTGGAAACAATCCAACAACCCTCCAACAAATTACGGCCCACCTAATTAACCATCCCAATCCCAAAACTGACATGTTCCGCCTAGCCCATACCCATCCCAAGCCTGGAACCCAAATACCTAACAAAGCCCATATCAGCAGTCTCAGTACAATCAGGCCCATATGGCCTATCAGCACGCCCAGTTACCCCCGTACTAGTAGGCCTAGAATGTTCCTGTTCAGGGCCAAAACCAACCGACCTAGTTTACTGATCCAAACGCCTTCAATGCTCTCAGCCCAACTGACATTGGCACGACTCTATCTATGATGCAGGTTCATGAATTTCTGGATCAAGCTTGGAATACAGACACCGGGGCTTCCTCTCATATCACGGCTCACTCTGGTAAGATTACTACTCCCTTGTCTGTTTCCTCGACCACTATACTTGTCGGTAATGGCCAAAAACTGCCCATTAATGGATCCGGTAATAGCCTTCACACTGTTTCCAATAAAACCTACCAATTAAATAACATTCTCCACTCATCCACTATTATCAAAGATTTATTTTCTGTTCGTAAATTTCCTCGTGATAATCAAGTTAGTGTCGAATTTGACCCATTTGGTTTTTCTTTGAAGGACCTCAATACATGAACCTTCCTTTCACGCCATGATAGCACTGGGGACCTTTATCCATTCACGCCACCCTCCTATGATTTTGTTTCCACTTTGGCTCAAACTCCTTGGCACAACCGTCTTAGTCATCCAGGACCCAATATTTTAGACTTTCTTTCTCGCAATAATTTTATTCGATGTAATAAAACTTGTACTTCTTTTGTTTGCTCATCTTGTCAGCTTGCGAATAGCCAACGTTTGCCATTTCATGATTCTATGTCTATTACTTTGGCACATTTTGATTTATTGCATTGTGACCTTTGGACCTCACCGGTCCTTAGCAAATCAGGTTACAAATACACCATGGTCCTTGTCGACAATTTTACTTAACATGTGTGGGTTTACCCACTCAAATACAAATCCGAAACCTATGACACATTTGTAAAATTTCATAAACTCATACATACCCAATTTAATTGTCTCATCAAAACATGCCAATGTGACCTGGGTGGTGAATTTGATATTCATCACTTTAAAAAATTTTGCTTCCCGAAACGGCATCGTACTTCGGTTCTCATGCCCACAAACATCCCCACAAAATGGCAAAGCCGAACGGATGATTCGTCGTCTGAACAACATTATTCATGTCTTTCTTACCCATGCTCACCTTCCCCTTACCTATTGGGTTGAAGCATTACACACTTCCGCCTACCTTCATAATGTCTTGCCCACTACCAAATTAAACAATAAAACAACGGCCTTTGCCCTCTACCAACGCCACCCGACCTATGACCTTTTAAGAGTCTTTGGGTGTGCGTGCTACCCTAATGCTTCCACCACACAACCCAACAAACTTCTTCCCTGCTCCACTCGTTGCATTTTCCTTGGATACCCTCCCAATTTTCGAGGGTATCGATGCCTAGACCCGACCACTGGACGCGTCCACTTTTTGCGTCATGTCGTTTTTGATGAGCATGATGTTCCTTATACCTCACCTATCCAACTGTCTGCCTATAATTTTTTGGATGAGGAACCATATCCTTTGCCACTGAACACCACTATTCCACTTAATATTGATCCATGTACTAGTCTACTACCTCACCAACGACCGGCCCACCAACAACCTCATCCGGCCCAGGCGCAATACCACACACCAGCCTCACTACAACCCCCTCTCACCCACCTACCAGCCCATACCCACACGGCCCAATTAACTCTCCCAATCCTCACCACTCCTCGCCCGTCCCAATACCGATCCAACCACAACCATCACAACCGTCTGCCCCTTCACAACATCCTATGGTCACTGTTGATACACGTTTTGTGACTAGTGCTATTGGATTGCATATACAATTATGTTTTGATGATGTCGAAGGGTCGAAAGTGGAACTTGAAGGGTCGAAGGTGACTGAAACTGGTCGAAGGTGGAGTATACAGGTCGAAGGAAGAGTTTTATTAGGCTATGTGCTGATTCGCCCATATGAAGGGGCGAACCTGCACATTCGACCCTTACGGGGGGTGAATGTGTAGGTCTATATAAGCTTAGAATTTGATTTTAACATTAACTTTTGTCATTTGTTTCCTTCTTTCGACCTGTGTTTCTCTCTAGTGTTCTAGTTGAGTCTGAATTGTTATTATTTCATTGTAAACAAGGTTTTGTAAGCTTAATCAATTATGTTTATTAATGAAATGGAGATTAAAAGGAGATTTGCGTGTTTTGTTCATATTATTATCATTTCGTAACTGATTTATGGATTCCGCACCTAAATTGGTAGACTTGTTTGATCAAACTACTTGTTTTTGACAAAACGATCCTCCACAGTCACCCGTGAGAAAGCTGGAATTTCCAAACCAAACCCGAAATATAACTTGTCCACTCCTTCCATTTCCCTATTACCCACCTCATACACTAATGATTTTTTGGATCCTAATTGGCAAAAGGCTATGACCGATGAATTTAGTGCGTTGCAGGTAAACAATACTTGGGAACTAGTACCCAAACCAGTTGGTACGCGAATTATTCAATGCATGTGGCTTTTCAGACATAAGTTTAAATAAGATGGCTCTCTCGAGAGATATAAAACTAGACTTGTGGTAAATGGTAAATCTCAAACGGTTGGCATAGACTGTCATGAAACGTTCAGTCCCGTAGTAAAATCTGCTTCAATTCGCATCGTATTGAGCTTGGCAGTTTCCAAACATTGGCCTATTTAAAAACTAGATGTGAAGAATGGTTTCCTACATGGCCACTTGTAAGAAACAGTATATATGCATCAACCCCGGGTTTTGTCGACAAAAGAGTTCCCAATCATGTGTGCAGACTTATGAAGTCGTTGTATTGCCTTAAACAGGCACCACGGGCATGGTACACGCGGTTCTCAACGTTCTTAGTATCTCATGGTTTTAGGAGTAGCATTTGTGATTCATCACTATTCATTTATCGAAGTGGAACTCGCATTGCGTATTTGTTACTATACGTCGATGACATTATTTTGACAGCTTCGGATCCCACTTTGTTACGCTCTATCATCAATTCTTTATCAAGGGAATTTGCTATGAGCGATCTGGGCTGTGTTTGGTTACCATGTTAAAGAAATGAGTTGTGTTAGTCTACCCAAATCTAGTGATATTTCACTACTAAAAAACTGGGTATTTCTGACTACATTTTCGGTTGCAAAATGGTTGCAATTGCCCTCTTGCGACAGCTTTACGACTAGAAATATAGTCAGAAAAACACCCAATGCAAATGCCCTATTGCGACTAAGTTACGACCGTTGTTGCTTTTTTACAACACACATTTTGCGACTATAGGAGTGGTCGTAAATATTATGACTGTTTTATGGTTTTGTTAAAACTTGGTTTGTGATGAATAACATACGACCATTTTGTGATCACTTGCCTTGCGACCGCTTTCCTTACGACAGTTTTGTGCCCGCTTTCCTTGCAACCGTTTCGCGACCATGTGCCTTTTACAAACTTGCGATCGTTTTTTTGCAGTCGTAAATTGTTTTTCTTATTCATTTACTTTTTTTTAGCTATTTTCAGTATTAACATGCTTATATTTTCATATTTTTAATATTTAAGTATTTATCAAAATTTCAAAGTTATATATAGAAAAAACTTCCAATTGAAACATCAAATATTACGGTTATCATAACAAAATCCATATTCAAAATAAAGTGCTTTTAACCTAACTCGATGATTAGACGTTTTGAAACCTAACTTTTAGCATTGCTTCAATCTTTGTCATCCTTTTGTTCATAGCCTCTTTCTCCGTCTTTTCTTTTTTCTTTTTCCATTTCCAACCCTTTAATAATTCGGTTCAACTTTTCTTTATCTTCTTTTTATTTCACTATCTTTTGGATGATCGTGTTCAACCTTTCGATCCAAAAAACAACCAAAGGAAAGTCTTAAGATGTTCCAATCTAAATGATAAGTAAAGGACAAATGTACAACCATAGTAGGTTTGCCAGACTAAATAAATTTTTTTAAAAAGCTGTATGCACCGGAATATATTTAAGTTAAATACTTGACAAGATTACACTTTGTGTCCTTAATGTATCACTGAAATTATGAAACGTGTCCTTTATTTTTTTTTTTTTTTTGCATTTATGTCCAAAATCTCGTTTTTATTGCATATTGTGTCCTTTCCAACTAACTGGGTTAGAAATATCAGTTAACCTCTTTCCACCCAGGGGTATAATTGTCCATTCAGGTAAAAATCATCTTTCCCATATAACAGACCTGTGTACTAAGATTTTACACCCTAATCGACCCATTTGAAACGCTAAGCGACCAAAACAAGTGATTCATACCGGTTTTCGACCACATTCTGTGCAAACGCCACAAGGTTTCACGTCTTTGGTGGCGAGGTAATTTAACGCATCAGCAAAGACCCTAGCTGTTGATGTTTTCCCAGGACCATGGGGACCTTGAAATAGATAAATCAGAGCAATTCTTCCTCTAATTATAGAATTCACAACGGACAAAACCACAACATTCTGGTTAACTATATCTTCAAAGAACTTTGGCTTATACTTATAGCTAAAACAGTTAATATTATCAACAAGAGATGAAGATGAATCCCCTTCTATTTCTCCATTTAAAGCTACGAGCTCCAACCCTTCTTGACTTCTGTAACTTGTTGACCATCTCTTTCCATCTAACCGACTCAAAGCTTCCAAATCAAGCTCACCATTGTAAAGGATCGTTTTTATGAAAAACACACAATATATCACACGAGTAGAACAATTCAGGTGTGGAATCCCTAAATTGTATGCAATATGATAATCAATCAACCAGACACAAAGAAATCCATATTAATCATCATTATCTTTAATAATCAAACAAGTTTTAACGTTAAAAGCCTTGATTACAATGATATATTCACACATTAGACTGCACGTTCGACCCCTGTATTGGTCGAATGAGCTCATTCGCCCCTTACTGAGCTTGAACCAATATAGATAAACTAAATAAAACTTCGTTCGACCCTCTGAAATCTCATTCGACCTCTCGACATGTCGAATGTGTCTTCAATTCAGCAATCTTCAATACAAAAACGCCTAATATTATTGAATCCAAAGCGATAGGCACACATAGTATATCAACAAACTCCCCCTTGTCTATTGTTTGGATTGTTGTCTTTCATAATCGAGCGTCTTGTCCATCAGTTTGATTCTCAAGGTCTTCTTTTGCTTTTTGCTTATTTCTGGTACAACTTGTCTTTTGTGCGAACCTTCTTTTGGCACTTCTTTAATCTTCACATACTTCCCAAGCAACTTGTTGTATTCACATCCAGCATTTACATCATAAGCAAAACAAAAAACATACTACTCTGTAGAACTTCATTGCTTGTTCTAAATCATGAACTTCAAAATGGATTGGATTGAAATATAGCATGTTAATGTCATTAGTTGAATATAATTAACATCGGGTAAAAAAACTCTGATCTTCTTGAACATCAGCTTTGGGTCTTTATCTCTCAGCACGATCACTGCCTCAGCTGTCTTTTAATCATAATACCAGAAGTGAAAATCTTTACTGAAGTTCTGTTGGATTGGCATCAAAGGAATTCTTTTCTTCACAACCGAAGGTTTATACTTCAGAGTCACTTTATTCAAACCTGTTATGGGATCAACTTGATTCTTATGGACAATTCGTTTAGGATATTGAGGCCTAAACAAATTCCATTTCTTTTTGCTCTCCCAACTCATCTTATCAGCAAAATATCCTACTGCATCGTTATTCACAGAAGCTCCACCCATAGTGTGTCTACAAACATCCCTCACAGCCCAAATGAAGTGTTTCAATATCATAGAATCTGTAAAAGTACATAATTCCCTTTTCCCACTTCACTCCTATACATCTCAGATGTGGAAAGTATTTCCAGCCTAAAGCTCTTCCTTTATATCTGTTTCTTTCTTTAAAACAATTACTACACACACACAAAAAAATTAAACACACCAACTGTTATGCTCTGTTCCATTCACAATACCAGTTAAATGTACAGACAAATTAAAGCTCTGTTGAGATAAGACAACCTAAAGTTGAAACAAAAACTGTATTTGGTAACGTCTTTAAAAGCACACACTCAATATAGCAGAATTTTTAAAACAAATGTAAATTCAAGTGTTTGGTTCAACAGTTGTTGGCTTAAATAGTTGCTACTAACAACTATAACACATTAACATTTTTAATGTTTGTTTACTAAAGATCAATCATATGTTGATTTTAACAGTAGACTGTTTTATTATACTCAAATTTGTATTTAGAGCAATAATAATATCAAATACATTTCAATAATTAATCTGTGATTAACAATTGGTGAAATCTTAAAGTTTCTGTCAAATAGCTGTTATAAGATTCAACCATATTATTAGAAATCAATAACTTGAGTTAAATATTTAATTTAAGAAAAATAAATACAACATGGAAGAGTTAAAAAAAATACAAATGTATTTAAAACACTACTTTAATGACAATAGAATTACAATATGTGACTTTACAAACTACATAAAAATCCAAGGAAACATAAAAAAAAATATTTCTAACAACAAAACCATAGAAATGATACTTCTTGCCAGCATTATCGGAATATATTTAAATGTCATCCAGTTCTAAAAGCCCTAACGACTAAAGGAATCATCTCTTTGTTAGTCACCACCAAAAGGAAATATGACTCTCACGCTTATCCGAAGATCAAGAAGATTCATGCAAATATTCATCAAGACATTTGGCAATTTAAAATACAAGATCCAGGATAATAAATCTAAAAGCCAAGAAGATTGACGATAAGGAACCGGTGCAGCATATATATAATAAAATAATAAGGGATTGATGTTTTCCTTTGATTGTACGAATCTTCGAAAAACATCAATTCCAGCTTTCTTCTTAACAATTGAAAATAGGAACTCCATGTATATATGTAATAATAAATTGATGTTTTTCTTTGATTGGAAGAATCATTGGAAAACATGAATTCGAAGTTGTTTACCAACAAACTGTTGGTAATCTACTTTCCTTTGATTGAAAAAATCTTTCAAAAAATTTGTGAAAACAAATTTAAAAGTAATATCATAATGCATATTGAATGGAGAGATGTAAAGTGAGAATACTGAAAATGAATATTGGGAATTCATCCTCTTTTATAGGCTGAAATATAATAACTATTCGTAAAGTTGGTTTTCAACTTTAATAGTTGCATTTGAAGTAAATATAAAGTTGGAAGTTACTTTTCGAAATTTTACTTTTCCAATAGTAGATTTATTCACCGTTGTACATTGTAAAAAAAAGTTACGGATGAGGGCCTCGACTTTTTAACTTGTAATCAATATCTAACAAAATAATTATAAATTTAAATTACATCAGTCTTTTCAAATTCAAAATTACAAAACAGTCGACCCAGCCCTAAAAGTCTTTGATGAGCACTGTACAAAATGAAGGATCTAGATAGAAAGATACCATAAATTTAAACATTATTATTTTATATTAATTAAACAATTAAAACTATTGTTCTTAAACACAATAAAAGAAGAGAAATAAACTTACAAACTGAAATGACGAATTACTCACCTTTTATAGAGTAAAAAAAATATTAGTTTTTTTCAAGCACAAAAAATAAAACAATAAAATATAATGTTATAAAGAATTTACTACTATACATTTAAGCAATATATTAGTCTTTTCAAATTCATAATTACAATGGGTCGAGAATTTATAACTTTAACAGCACAACTATATTCAGATAAAGGAAGTAGATGGAACGTTACAAAATACGACAGTAATTAATGATAGATGTAATTTACTTTACTATTGTTAAAAAACTTAAAAATATTACAACAAATTTACATATTTTCATTATTTTTTATTATTTTTATTAAAAAAACAAAAAGTATTTAATTTATACTCATTTGAATCTATAAATGATATGAACTCTTTTAGTTATGTTATAACTTAAAAAAACGAAATTATATTTTATAACAAAAAAACAATAATAATAAAATAAAAATGTTAATAAAGTAACTTTACAGCCTTAAAAGTTTTTCATTAGCACTGTACAAAACCAAGGATCTAGATGGAAAGATACCATAAATTTAAACATTATTATTTTATATTAATTAAACAATTAAATCTATTGTTCTTACATATGATTTGAAGTCTTTTATTGTTCCTATAATTTTAAAAAAATGAACATATATTTTATAACAATAAAAATTCTACAAAAATATCAACATCTATAAAACGTGTAATTATAGTTTTTATTCACAACTTATTATGTTTTAAATAAATAATATTTCCATGACAAACTTTTTTAAGAAATACCATGAAATATACTCACTGTAACTAATATTTTAATATATGTAAACTGAATATTTACATACAAGTCACTTAAGTTATTATAAGAATTTGTTTAAATTATTAGTATGAATATTATCTTTATGTTCATTGTCCTAAAAATAACTTTGGTATAGAAACCTATTCTAAGTTCAAGTTATACAATATTTGATGACTTGTCAACAGATGTTGTCAAACAACTGTCATCCATTACAATTTTCAACTAAAGGATGAAAGAAAAACCGTATTTGGTAACGTCTTTAAAAGCAAGCCGTCAATATACAATAATTTTTTAAAGACTGTATTAAAAGACTATTGATTAAAACAGATGTAAATTCAAGTGTTTGGTTCAAACAGTTGTTGACTTAAACAGTTGCTACTAACAACTATAACATATTTACATTTTTATTGTTTGTTTACTAAAGATCAATCATCTGTTGAGAATTCGTAACGTCTGTTCCATTCACAAAGGTAGTGCGTCAATTTAGCAGATTTTTTTAAAAAACTGTATTTAAAATACTGTTCATAAAAACAGATGTTACTTGAAAGGTTTATTCAACCAATTGTTTGTCTTAAATAGTTGCAACTAATAATGACATAACATTAACATTTTTAATGTTTGTTTATTGAAAAGTAAATCATCTGTTGATTTTAACAGTAGACTATTGATATAACTAATCAGTTGTATTATATTCAAATTTCTATTTATCATACAATAAATATATATCATCATTATATAATGACAACATAAAATATAAAAAAAATTCAATATATTTAGAGCAATAATAATATCACATAAATTTCAATAATTAATCTGTAGTTTTCAACAGTTAGTTCAATCTTTTCTTCTTCTTTTTCAAAAAGTTTCTATAAGATCTACATATTTTTTGTAGATCTTCACTAAACTAATCATTTGCCCTTAAATTTTCGAAAGGAATTGATGAGTCCATCCATCGTTAACTTGATACTTTGGTAGCAATAACATGATTATATTTCAGGTTCATCTCCCAAATGTGATGCTCAAGAAGTTTTGTGCCCTTTCGATTACTTCAAGATTCTACAGTTCTTCATCATCTTTAAAACATTCAAAACCATTTTCTGAAAAGCAGAAAAGGACAACAGCTCGTATTTAAATGTTATCCAGTTCTAAAAGCCCTAAAGATTGAAAATAAGGAACTGGTGGAGTTGGATATAATATAAATAATGAATTGATGTTTTTCCTTTGATTGTATGAATCATCGAAAAACATCAATTCTAACTTTGTTACCAATAGATTGTTGGTAATCTATTTTCCTTTTATAGTAAGAATCTTTTGAAATTTTTCGTAATCATTATTTTTAGGGCTTTTTATAACATCTGTTGGCAATAAACTAACAATTCCTAAAGTTAGTTTTCAGCTTTATCAATTGAATTTCAAGATGGTAAATGAATATTGGGAATTGCCAGCTCCACATTTATTGGGTGAATATAGTAAGTATTGGTAAAATTGGTTTTCAAGTTTTTCAGTTGAATTTCTCTAATCAACATGCATTTGTTTCATAATCTTCAAGTAAACATGAAACCATTACAATCGCAAAAAAAAAAAAAAAAAAAAAAAATGTTATAAATAGTTTACTAATATAAATATTTTCTTTTGATTGTAAGAATTTTAAAAATCTTCCGAGAACACCAATTCCAACTTGATTAGCAAACATTTATTTGTAATACATTTTCTTTGATTAACAGAATTTTTGAAAACACTGTTTGTAAGAAATTTAAACGAAATAACATGCATATTGCCGCATTTGTCGACCATTGTTTTGATTAACCTATAAAAGAAGAGAAATAAACTTACAAACTGAAATGACGAATTCCTCGCCTTTTATACAGTAAAAAAATATTACTTTTTTCAAGCACAAAAAATAAAATATAATGTTATAAATAATTTACTACTATACATTTAAACACTATATTAGTCTTTTCAAATTTATAATTACAATGGGTCGAGAATTTATAACTTTAATAACACAACTATTCAGATAAAGGAAGTAGATGGAAAGTTACAAAATACGACAATCATTAATGATAGATGTAATTTACTTTACTATTGTTAAACAACTAAAAAATATTACAACAAATTTACACATTTTCATTATTTTTTTAATATTTTTATTAAAAAACAAAAAGTATTTAATTTATACTTATTTGAATCTATAAATGATATGAATTCTTTTACTTATATTATAAATTAAAAAAAACAAAATTATATTTTATGACAAAAAAACAATAATAATAAAATAAAAATGTTAATAAAGTAACTTCAAAATCGTAATCATTATTCTGACGTCTTTTATAAGATCTGTTGTCACTAAAATCCGTAGAAGGAAAACACGGTCAAAAAACTGTAGAAGGAAAAAACCGTAAAAAAAAACTCAACGTAAGAACATCTTTTGTGACACAATTTAAGTTGTTATTAAAGTATCAGTATAAAGTTAAAAAAACGGAAACATTTTCAAATTGATAAATAAAATCTTAATATTTGTAAAACAACTCTTCATATTCTATTTTTTTATTTAACAATCAAATCTCGTGCCAAACCACTAATACTATTTAGCAACATTTGTACAAATATAACATGTGATGTTTTAATCTCATTTTTTATATTATAATTAGTGTTTAACTTCTGTTTTACGTAAATTCGACATGAAACGCTTGTTTTTATTTTCTTATATATACAACTAAAAATAATAAATATAATTATATTATATTATTTATGTATATCCATTATGAATTTTACTTCAATTGAAAAATATTGAATTCTTACACTTCCCTAAGTAACTTAAAAAACGTAATCATTATTTTGGGCCTTTTTATTTATTTATTAATTATTTATTTATTATAAAAAGAAAAACAAATGCAACAAAACAATAATAATAAAATAATATTGTTAATAAACTAAATTCAAAATCGTAATCATAAATTTCTTGGCTGTTTATAACATCTGTTGAGTTTTCAACAAATGTTGTCAAACAAAACTCGAACACTATTTACAAATAGATTCTATAACCCGTAAAAAGAAGAAAATTTTCACAACCTTCACTATAATTTTATTACACGATTAAATTTGTAATTAAAGTATCACTATAAACTTAAATTACAGAAACGTTTTAGATGTAAAAAAAAAAAAAAAAAAAAAAAAAACTGTTTAATAACATCTTTTGTGTCACGAAACCAGTTAATAAAACTAAACAGATATTTAATAGTTAAGGGTGTTACAACAATGGAAACATAAACGGACAGATAGATAACCTCTCGATTAAGATAACAGATGTTAAAAAGAAAACCACTGTTACTACGAACGGTTTTCTTAATACAAATATTATTAAAAAAACTACTTTGATTTCAATTAATAAATTTACAACAACAAACTTAACAAACTAAATAAAAAATCCCAATAAACATAAAAGAACGCTTCTAAGAAAAACACTAAAGAATGATCTTCTTGACATAGAATTCAAAACAAACACTCAAATAAAACGAACGTCAGTGTTTAAGTTCTGTTGCACTTGCATTAAAATATGATAAAAACATACATCAAATAGATTAGCTAAACATCACGAAGCTTAAGATCCTACCGTAAACTTCATAAACAGGATTTACATGTAGTACTAATAGATTGATGTTTTTCTTTGACTGTAAGAATCTTCAAAATACAACAATCTGAAGTTCACTGCTGATGGATTGTTAATAATGGTTTTTCCTTTGATTGTAAGAATCTTTTAAAATATTGATGGAAGGAAATTTGATTGTAATATCATTATAACTAAGTGATACAGAGTTTGAAATTGAAAAAAGTTGAAGGCATATAAGATTGAGAAATGATCATTGATATTTGACTTCCATTTATAGAGTGAATAAACAATTTATTTGAAAATTTAATTTTCAATTATACATTTGAACTGTAACAAAATCATTTATTACAAAATTAAATATTATTAAAATAACACTATAAGGTATAATTACATAAATAATTCCAACTTCATAATTAAAGTCTTTAACTTTAAAGTATTTTATTTGTTTGAAAACATTAACTTACGTAGTTTATTTTAATTAATATTCTAGTAGTGTCTTAGCTCCGGGTGGGCAGGGTTATGTTTTTAGTAGATTAGGATTTGCTAATCAGAAAGGGGTGGCAGCATAGCTTGTTTCCCATCTTCCCTGTCACACCCTCAAATTCCACGTGCGGGGTTTTACCGCGAGGCGCATGACAAACCAGGATCTAAGTCAACGGTCACAATAAACGACACTATATGATACGTAAAATGAAATAAACAACCATCAAGTTTTCATAAATCCATTCGCTGCGGAAGCGTAACTTTTATTACAACCCAAAATGTAAAAGTACGTAAGTCTGAAAAAGATAAGATAATGCATATGAATCCTAGACGCCGTGTGACTCCGTGCGCCTATGGTAAGCTGCTACCACAACGACCTGAGACAAACATGCTAAAAACGTCAGCAAATAATGCCGGTGAGTTCACAGGTTTTATATTAAACGTTTTAAGTAATAAAAGCCATCATGTTACCACTATGTCAGAAATGATAGCGTTAGCTAGACGCACGAGTTATACTACCACGACCGGAAACCATTACAGACAACGAAATATGATTTTTGCCCGAAATGATTTAGCTTATGACCGAGACAATATGCACCCGTCTGGCTCCCAGCCGACGGGTGGGGTCTGTCAATCCCAATAGATCTATCCACATTTCCCCCGTTATGCTATCCAACATATTCATGGTTTCCCCGGGACTTTACGTATCGTATAGTATGTAAATGAATCAACACTAGCATAACATGATAATTTATGTAATAAGTATAAGCATGTGTCTCCCCCAAAATGTAAAGCGTAAGGTGGGGCCGTGAAACTCACCTGATGCTGCTCTTCGCACTACGACAAGTAAACCTGCTCAATAGACGGCCCCTAATACCGGTGACCTATCATGACGAGCGTATAAGGTGTTAGACTAACAACCCGCAGGTTGATTAGTCCCTAGTAGTCCAGACCATAACCGTGTATTCATGAAATGATGTTTCAAACGTTTAACCGACCGTACCAGACAAGGCCCGACATCCCATTGGTGACCCGACATTCCACGTGTTAGATAAATACAAGACATCATGCCACATATGCAATTAATCACTTAATATGCGCAACAGTCCACCCAGTCTAGCATAATGTCCGATTAACGTGTAAACGGGTCTGAACACGTGTCACAAAGTCATTAGGTGTATACCGGGGTTCCTATCATGTTCCTAGGCGTTAAATCATGTTCTGGGATGTTAAAATATACATATAGCAGCATTATACGCGATTAGGAATCAAACTAGCGCTTAGGATTGTAAATGCCTTATGTATAGGCATTTAGGATTGTAAATGCCTAATGTATAGGCATTTAGGATTGTAAATGCCTTATGTATAGGCATTTAGGATTGTAAATGCCTAAGTATAGGCATTTAGGATTGTAAATGCTTAAGTATAGGCATTTAGGATTGTAAATGCTAGTAGTTGAGGGGAATAGGCCCCTATTCGCATATACTATAAACGAATAGGCTTGTATTCGCCTGAACATCAGGCATTTAGGATTCTACTCGCCTAAAGCCTCATGCGAGTAGGATCCTACTCGCCTATACAGTTCTGTAGTGCAATTTTGCGCGCCGAACACTCCAAATCAGATCCGAAACATGTAAGAACATTCAATAATCATCCTAACACATTAACAAACATATTTCAAGCAAAACCCCTAAGTTTTCATCGTTCTAACAGTTCCGAATGCGAGCGTTTTCCCAAAATAGCAACTTAGCATGTAAACATCACATCAACATGCAAGAACTTACCCTAAATAGCAATTATTCAGATTAAATCACATAACCACGTTATCCGATAGCATCCTACTGTTCTAGCATCATCCTAGAGCAAACCCTAACATCATACAATCAACAACACACCTCATATCATCCTTAATCATCCAAAATCCTTCAAATGGGTCAAAACATCAAGTATCAACAATACACAACCAAAACCATTCAAACTCCTAGGACATCATCATACTAACTTGTAATAGCCATAAACATCATAATAACACAAAAAAAAATCATGATTTAATCCTAAAAATTCTATCTTTAATCACATATAACACATATAACACATGTAAAGGTGTGGGTTTGTTTAAAAACGGTTTTAAATGGATTTTCAAAGACAAAAACGTTTATAAGTCAGGTCTGGACCTTTAGGGAGTAAAACATAATCATTTAAAGGTTTGGGTTTGAAGAACACACCTTATATTTAAGAGGAGATGATGGAATAAGCTTGGAAATGGTTGTTTTGATGTGAAAATAGGTTCCAGAGGGTGTTTGTGGGTTGAGATAGGTTATGGGACGGCTAGGGTTGTATAAATGATGTTTTAGAGGTCAAGGGTGGTATTTATAGGCGTTTTTGATCGTTTAAAGCATTACAGGCGAGTACGCAGCAGTATAGGCGAGTATGGCTGCTATTCGCATGAACCATCATGCGAATAGCCCCCTATTCGCCCCTAATAACCCCTACTCGCCCTTACTATTGGCGATTAGGCTATCACACACTAGCCTAATCGCCCATAGTCCAAGTGTTTGTGTTTTTGGCGCGTTAAACCCTATTTTAACATATGTAATCACGTTTTCACATACCGACAAGCCACATAATGATTACTAACATATAATGCACGATAACTAATACGTTCCCACCCGATCACCAATTCCCGGGACTCGAGACTTGCGTACGTGCGTTAAATCCGATGATTCCACGAATCACCGATCCTTGTACACATGGTTATGGGCCGACACCCAATGGTCCTTCGGAC
Source organism: Ambrosia trifida (assembly GCA_028751855.1). Classification (NCBI taxonomy): domain Eukaryota; kingdom Viridiplantae; phylum Streptophyta; class Magnoliopsida; order Asterales; family Asteraceae; genus Ambrosia; species Ambrosia trifida. Next base: position 114,699,668 of record CM054130.1, read on the forward strand.
CATTGTAACGACTCCCGATGATTCCTGAATCATCAGTACGACTTAACTGACCCCAGTTAAGTATGATATTAAGTAGTTGTTTAAAATGTTTTCGTTGAGATAGACTCGTATGCATGTAAAGTATGAAACGCATGTATGTAAAGTATAAAAGTATTGACCTGAATATGCCGGGTGTCACATCATCCCCCAGTTGAAAGAATTTTCGTCCCGAAAATTTAATGAAGTCCGGAGATGAAGAGACGAAAGGAAGAAAGAAAAGAAAAAATTTTCCCGTTGTTACATTCCCGCTATTTTGATATAATTTTATTTGTCTTGGAAGGAAAAAAAATATATGTTTATTTAAAAAAAATACGATCAAAATATTAAGTATCAATACAAATTTATAAGAAACATCACTGAAGCTCATACTTTCAATACAAATTTACATAATTATAAATTATAAATAAAAAAATAGTATTGTAGAAGAAATAAATAAACTTTGATAACTATTGAAATTAGGAGCTCGAATGAAGTTACTTACAAACGTTCATTAAACAAATAGATTATACAGTCAAATATAAATAAAAGGAAGTTTATAATGAAAGCTTGAAGGGAAACTTATAGCGTAAACATCTTCTTTTAAAAAAAAGGACTATAATAAAATAATATTTTTAATAATTTAAAAAAGGAAATATTATTATTAATTACACAATCGAGGGGCTAAATCTTTAATGGAGATTTTATTAGAATCAGAACTGTACATAATTAATACCAACATCACACTTGCTTGTAAGCAGATTACTCCCAAGCAAGTACGGTACTATTTTTATATTAAAAAACTATTGAACTGAAGAGGCATTTAAATCAAACCGATTCACCTAAAGATGTAACATGAACATAATTTTATTACAGATAAACCACAAAGTGAATATAATAAATCGACTTTCAAATTCGTCATTATTATTTCTCACTCACGTCTAACCTGAATTTAATTAGAAAACACTATACTGTTTTATTATTTAAAAAAATTTGGATATTGTATATAATTTTATTTATTTTACTTTTAGATATAGCTTATAAGAGAAGCTATATATTATGATTATACCTAAAGAATAATTAAAGAAAAACAATTTTCTATATTAACTTTAAACATTGGCTCAAAAATTTAAATATGGGTAGGAAAATATTGAACACTTGTTAGAAATATTATTAACATATTTATTCAACAAAAGATATTTTAATATTATATAAATTTTTATATTTTTAGATGTATTATCTAACTTCAACACTAAGATCAAATACCTTAGATTTTATAATTAATAATCAAAACAATAGAAATATTTAGAATACATTATAATATGATCAATATTTTGTTCGATTAATTTTACAAATTCTATAAATAACTTAATATTACTAACTAAACTTCATATTATACGTTTTTATACAAATAATCATCTACTTTACCAAAAGTCAACCACTGTTGAAACGTATTTTCTATTTACTGTATGACACTGTTTCAAAAACATCTGTTGACTATTCAACAGTATAATGTTCGATTAATTTTACAAACTTGTATAAATAAGTTAATATTACTAATTAAACTTCATACTATACGTTTTTATATAAATAACCATCTGCTTGACCAAAAGTCAACCATTGTTGAAACGTATCATTTATTTACTCTATGAAACTGTTTCAAAAAGATCCGCTGACTGTTCAACAGTATAATAAAAAAACAGAGTTAGTATGTGATGCAGATGTTGACCTTCAAAATTTTTCGTCAGATATATGCCACGTCATTTTACAAAAACAGATTTTTTGCCATATCAGCAACCCTTTTTCTTTCTTTTCTTCCTCAAAAAGAAACGTAACACTGTCTTATTGAGTTTTAAATACACAAAGATGGTTTTCCCTCACCCTAAATAGATTTCACATCATCTTCTTCAATCTTCTGCATGGGTCTTCAATTAAAAAGCCCTCATAACAATCTACCATACTTGGTTAAAATAGAGGATAACCCACAATTTCATTCAATAATAGATATTTTTGCAAATTCGAAATACCTAACCATTCTCACCGCTGACGCTCAAATATGTGTCGAAACTCTAAAAGAATTCTGGGTGAACACAAAACTTTTAAATGATGATAAAAAGATTGTTTCGAAAATTGGAGATACAGATATTCAAATCACCGAAGAATCCATCTCAACAACATTTCAAAATAAACGACATGCAAGGTAAAGTCTCTTTCTTGAAAGATGAACTCAATGCAGAGTTTACTAAAAGAGGGTATGCAGGAACAGCTACTGGGGCGACAATAATGAAACCCGATTTTCCCCCAGCAATGAAGTTTTTCTTCCATACTCTTCTTATTTGTTTATCCGTAAAAACAAATTCTTTTAATGAAATACCTTTGAGCATACAGTATATTGGGTATGCAATTTTAACAAACAATGATTACAATTTATCGAAGGCTGTATTCTCAGATATAATTCGCAATTTGAAAGGCATGAACTCTACTAACAGTAAGTCATTCCTACTGTATCCACGACTGATAAGCTTCTACTTGAAAAACCTTTTGACTAAACAAAATTTAAAAAAAAGGTGAACCTACTACAATTAAAAGCTTGTCACAAAAAACATTCACAAAAATGTTACAATTTAAAAGCAAAGAAAGTGCAGTTTCAACATCAGTCGTTGCAACACCTGTTTCTGAAACTACTGCTGTCCAAGATACTACAAAAACTGCCGTAGAAAAAACAAGAGGAAAGTCAACAAATAAAGCTAAATCCAAAAAGACCAAAAGAATGAAAACAAGTCTTACAAAAAAAAATCCCAACCTTCTCATTCACAGCCTACTTCTAGAATTGCAGCACATTTTGAAACCTTGTTTCAAGCTGCTTCACAAACTCAGGTAGATACCATTTCCTCTCTACCTCCTACAACTGAGAAGGCACAATCAAAACAAACTAAAACTAACAAGGTAACAACTGTTGACACTATACTTAAGGACTCTGTACCGGTTGGAAGTCCGAAGAAGCACAAAAAGGAACATCCACATCTTTTGACAGTGACCCAACTGTCGTCATTGAAACAAATACCACAAACACATCTGCTAGGATTTCTGATAATCCTATTAATGAATCTGATGACTTCAAAAATCAAGAATTGACGGAAAGAGTCAACAAACTTGAATCTTCAATGGAAGCAATGATTGACTTTTACAATGGCACACCAGCATCTATTGCCAGTAAGATATGGGAATTCGTTGTCCCAATTATCCAAACTCACAGAGAAATGGCAGACCTTAATCATAATTCTTACATGGCATTGATAAGAAATATGGTGGATGCTAGATACAAAGATACTCAAGCTGACATCAAGGCCATCAAAAACCATCTTCTCCAGACCACTGGCTCTGCCCCAACAACAATTTATGAAGAAGATTCAGAAAATAACAATGATGCCGAAAAGAAGAAGAAAAGCCATGAGAAATTAATAAACCTGCCACCTGACAAGAGAGCACAAACAAAGACATCAAACCCTTCTAATGTGCAAACAACTGATAATCAAGGATTTGTTCCAGTCATAAGCACTGTTGAGCATCAATCTACAGTGGCTTTAGAGAAGAGAGTTGATGAAAGTGCAAACCAAAAGGCAGATACAGAGCTGTTAAATAAGTTGAAAGCGAAAAAGGAGCGATGCCGCATTATTTAAACAAAGAAGAGAGCTGCCAATGAAAGAGGATGATATAGGCTGCTCAAAAAGAAGAAAAGTACATAGAAGACATGCAAAAGAAAACCTAGCATTCCCTATAAACACTATTAACCAAGAAACCACAAAATTACTAGCCCAAACACCAATCGAAACAACACCAGTTCCAATTGAAAATGTGCAAAGTAATGTGGCAACCACAGATCAAGCATGTATCTTCAGAGTAGCAGAAGGCCTTTCAGAACTTGTCCTTGACTTAGACTCAGTCAAACCTGAGATAGACTCTTTCTACTCAAAAGATGATCCATTGTCACGGTCTTTCAAGTCTCTTGAAGGTTTTCAAAAGCCTTTGAATTTTAAGAAGTATATGGAGTTGAAAGACAAACAGGCTGACATCCTTTTAAAGCAGAAAAGTGTAGGAAAAGATAACAAGGAAACATAACTAATATACCAGGATTTACTAAGTAAATTAGCAGTTTTAGAAGAATACTCAAGATTTTTAAAGTTAAAAAGAAAAAGACAGGAGTTGGTGGATGTTGGTTATGCAGAGATGTCAAGTTTCTCACTGGAAGGAATTAACACTGATGGATTATTACAAACAGCTTGAGGAACGAAGGAAAGTTGATCCAACTCTGCCACCAAAGCCAAATTATGATGATGAAGACCAACCAGCTCGAAACAACAAAAAACTTTGTTCTCAATAGATGATCTTATGACAGATAGATTGGGGGAAATGATCGAGCAATGTAATCCATCAGAATCAACAAAAGAAAAGGAATAGCCTAATAACAACAGTTTGTTGAATACTTAACAGTTGATAGCCCAATAGATGGTAAACAATGACAATTTAGATAACATCTGTTTAAATAGCATCTGTTATATTTCTGATGATATTGACTGACAATGAATATAAGATCTGTTTAAATACAATATGTTATATTTCCGATGATACTGAGTAGCAGTTATATTTGATAATTTCGCATTATGGTACAACAGTCTTTGAATAATAGGAAATTCACCAAAACAGATATTACTTAACAGACTATCTATACTGAAAAGTAAGGTTTCTAAAAAGTATGTAAAATCAGCATAATATAGTTCAATTCAAACTGATATACAAAAAAGTTTAATACAATAATAATATAAAAGATAAATTCTTGTCTACTAAATACACATTTACTCAAAAAGTTGATAACTCTTAGGTTTACATCGCTTCTTCCGGGGTCCTTTGCATGTAGAGGATAGGTTATTAACGTTTAGTTTATCAAAATCTTCAAAACCTATTTTTCTATTGGGAGTTATAGTACGATCCATTACAGCATCGACAGCAGACGAGTCACCCGTAACAGACACAACATCCTTCAAACAATTGACAAAAACAAATAATTATCTGTTAAATAGAAACAAAAGCTTCACAAACAACTTAATAAACTTATAGAAAAACATACTCACCTTTAACATCAGTTGACTACCACCCTGCTCAGATTCTGATTGGTTAAAAGATTTGAATTCAAAATCTGCTTGACTGGCCTAAAGATTTTACATACAAAACAAAAATACAAAATTTAACTGTTGAGACAGCATTCAAAGCTAAAAGATAATAAGCAATTCTTAAAATGGTTTTAACTTAATACCTCATCCACATTACAATATGCATTACTATTAACGGCAATTAACTCAGAAATTATGACTGGATTATCACATATTTTCAATACTGTGTAAACATGGGAGTCGTTTGAAAGATTGTATTCAGAAACATCAATTTTAAAAAGCAGCATCTTATCAAGCAAGCGAAACAATTCTTGAGGCAAACTTTCACTATCACCAAGTTTCAACTGTTTTTCTCTTATACGACTTGCAGAAGATCCGACAACTCTCATAACATCTCGGTCAAACATCACAAAGGATACACTACCAGTCTCATCCTGAACCTTGACATGCACCTTGAACCAAAAACAGATAGACGAAAAAGTTATCTAAAAACATATATACTAATCATTAAAAGCAATCATCTTATGTTAAAAAAAATGTAATTAATTAGATCTAATCACATTGTAGCAATGCAGGTACAAAGACATACACACTTCGAACAAAACAACGCAGAAGCAGGCAGTTTGAGAGTTTCTTCAGTAACATTTTCATGAAGCTGTAACAATTCTGATTTACTAATCACATTACCTAAACATCTGCAACAGGCATCATAAAACCAACCATAGCCTTCTTGAACAATTTTTATTGTCGCAACTACAACACAAGACATCGACTGCCAAAAAAATTAAAATATATAAGTTATTACTTAAGAAAAAAAGTTGTAATATGAAGAACAAATATTAATCATAATTAAAAAATAATATAACCATATCAATCTCCATAAGCTCGTCAACATGTTTATACTCACAACCAACAATGAATTCCTGAAGCAATGGGTAAACAGAGTGTTCGGAAGGTAATGTTTGAGAAGTAGAAGCAGCATCTTGTCCATGCTTCAATATAAGACTAAAAAAATAGCTCGAATTAATAAAAGAATTCAAAATTTTATAATTTCATTATAAATCAATAAAAAAATGACATTGTACCTCCTTCTTAACTCCTTCACCTCAGTTAAATCTACATTCAGAAACATCCGAGTTCCAAAGTTGTCACTTTCAACTATAAATTGATCTAAATATATACATATACATATACATCTATTAAACCACAATGAACTGACAAAGTATTAATAATAACAGTTTAAAATAAATTACCTTTAGACTCCTTAACCTTGCCATGCTGTATAACAACCATTATATGGTTATTACCAGCGTTTTGAGAGATGAATTTGTTAAATTGTTCTGCATAAATATTCCACATAGTACATCGCAATATCGTATCACTACATAAAATCAATACACAAACATAGATAAAATATATTATAAAAAATATAGAAATTAAATAATGAAAGTAAACAACAATAATTTAAGGCCAAAATGAAAGTAACAAAAATAATTTGCAAACAACAAAAAGGGAAACGCTTACTCCAAATCTTGAATTTCAAAATTCATCCTTTTAGTTTCTTTTGGAGGTCGTCCAAACACATCCAGACCTCCATGCCAAATGAGACCACCGGCAACATCTATAAAACGTGTATATAATTGAAAATATGAAACCAAAAATTTTAATATACTAAATATTAAATTTAAATTAAGAAACAAACCAACAGATAAAAGTTCGTTGGCTTCGTCTTTAAGAATATCTTTAAAAGCAATGAAATTAAATTCATACTCAACACCTTGCCAACAATACGGCTAACAGTAGTACAACGAAAGAAGTTGATCTTATAATCATGTGCTACAACTTTGTATGGATCCTTGTTTTCACCAACACCAAACTTATATAGAATAATGACATCATCCTCTTCAAGTTGATGGTCAAAAAGGTGGATCAAAGGACTCTTTATGAATGTATGAATCTTATCACCCTTAAAATAAATATAAAATAAAATTTAAAGATAAAAAACAACAACTTAAACAAAATAAGGTAAAGGAAAAACATGACACAAACAAAATTTATATTTTATATCATCAATAACAACATAAAATAACCTTAGAAAAAATTACATTACCTACTCATCAAACAATACCATTTTGATCTTAAAACTTTCTTTCCACTAAACATCAACGAAAGAACTTAAATAACATAACATAAATTAAACGAAAAACATGGCAGAAACAATATTTATATTAATATCATGAATAATAACATATAAAATAACCTCTGATAAAAATTACATTACCTGCTCATCAATCAATATTATTTCTATCTTAAAACTTTCTTTCCATTTTCATATGATACGAACCATGAGAAACCAGATATCTTTGGATGGGTTGAGATCACAAACAAAACTATCAATTTTCTTATGAAGATCCATTGAGAAGATTTCAACAAAAAATTTGAAAGGAGATTTTATAAATTAATTTGTGAGAGAAAATGGTTGTGTATGAGGAAAGCATCTACGATAATGATGATTATATAGCTGCAAAAATCACACTTCCCTATGTTAATTCAAAATTTCCCTCTTAAAACTTCAAAAAGTTAAGTGCTGAATATGTACTAAATAGCTGTTCATAAAAACTGCTTATAGATAACAGCTGAAAGCATATGTGCATAACGTCCGCTGTTAGTTGGCAGACCCAAGAATTGAGAACCGCTGTTGAGAGCAACAACGGTGCTTTCACGTGGCCCACGTCTTTTTTTTGAATATTTTAAGGTGATTAATGATGTCAGTTTTTGCATCATACAGGCATTGGTGACCAGTCTCTTAGGTTGACACATCAGTTTTCTGACGTCACTTACGTTTCTCCTATTATGGAAAGTATAGATAGATGATTATCCGTTAAAAGAATTACAAGTTGTAAAACGTAAAAGGTAAAATATTTTTGAAAAAATAATAATAATAATAATAAAACAAAACATGTCTCATATCAATTTACAAACCCCAATGGAATCAGGGAGTGGAACCCTAGGTGAGTTGTACAAAAGTGTACGAACCGCTTTGATAAAAAATGAGCATGGACGCACTGTACTCAAATTTATGGGCACCCACCGTCAGTTACAGTTTATTATTTTTTTTTTTTAACAATCAAACGCAATTTCATTTCACGAAAACATTACACCTCGAATCGCCCCGAAGTTACAGTTATTTCATTATGATTTTAATGTTTAGCAAAAACGAGTCGTTTTTTTAGTGCAACAACGAGTGGTAAAGTCAGCCATGTTTAAAAATAAATTATATCGAAACTAGATTAAAAAGAAGTGAATCGTAATGATGTATTCGATTTTTATATGTTATAAACCATTCTATTTGAAAAAGAAACAAATAGCTCGATCAAAAACTATTTAAGGAATACAAAATCGGTGCCGATTGATACCAGTACCAACATTGCTTGTTTGGTATCGGTTTGGTTTGATTCTTTACTGGCACAGTACCAACAATCATACAATTTACATTACAACAAATAAATTACTTTGAACATAACTCGGTTTATTAACGTACCAACACTTAATATAGTTTACGATTAAAAAAAATATAATTAAACAGTTTCACAAATTTAAAGTAGCTACTAATCCAACCAAGAAATAAAATTGTGGAACCCAAATTTCACACTTTATTTCGAATACAACTCCTTTTCCACAAAACTTATGCTGAAATATCGTAAAAAAAGAAATAAAACACAACTGTGTATACTGTATTTTTAAGCTAATGACCGTACATTTTACATAGTATGAAGGGTTACAAAATTGAGAAAAGAATATCAATATTTCTTATGTTGATAATCGAATATACCAGAACTAGCGAGATTTCCCGCGCGTTACAGCGGGCATGCAGTTCGATGCGTTAAATATCGTTACAATAATACCACTCGGTATAGAAGCAAAACAGATATACCTAGATGATTTCAACACTTGTTTTACATCGATCGAAAAGATAAAAGAAAATATTGTATTGGTTCAAATTATACCGATGCCAGTATTGATGTTATTCGGTTGGAATCGATTTCGTTAGTCACAGCACCGATCGGTATGGGTTCGACTCGTCACGCTAAATAACAATTGACTTTTTTTTTTTTTTTGAAATGTGGATATACATAAGTGCGGAGTAATAGTATATCCGAAATTTTGAAAATGTCTTTGCAAATAATCGCGAATACAAAATGATCAAAAGGTCAAACACTTGTAGCCCAGTTGGTTGAGGGCCTAAAGTTTCCTATGGGAGGCTTGGGTTCAATTCCCACTAGCTACATTTGGAAGACATTGGTAGAGGGGAAATGAGGGATGACCCGGCCATTGGCTTGGGTTCGAGTCCTGATCCCGACCGGTTTTACCGATTATTTCACTGTCGTGCCTTCGGGCGGGTGAGTGGTCGGGTTTTCCCGGGAATTGGTGGCAATTGGTGGCCCGAAACTCTTGAGTACCTGATTCGCCAAAAGGATGTTCGAGAGTGCTTGGAAATTGATTCGTTGGCCGTTTAAAAAAAAAAAAAAATTATCAAAAGATGAGAATCAAATACAAGCAATCACTGATTAACACGAATACATCAAATAAACTTTCTTCTGATTGTATTGACCAAGTAGTACAAGTTTTCGCTATAATCTCACAAAGTTAATTAAAAATAAAAAGTCACCAACTACCTTGCACTTTATCCTATTTATAACCACAACTGAATCATGCTTAGATTTTGCTGCCCAGCTGGATCATTTCACCAAGCGAAATGTACTAACATTTCACTGCGGCTCTTTTATTCGGCACTGTAGCATTTGGCCAATGCTATGCTTTCGCTAGCATATATAGAAACTTTACGTTGTCATTTTAATTTAACGTCTACAGCTTTATTTCAAAACCCCACTGTTTTAAAAACCGGTTTAACTGGTTGTATCAAGAGGTACAACCGGTTGAACCGCTCGGTATGGCTGGTTTAACCGTTTCTAACCCAACCCAGTATAAAACCAGTTTTTAAAACATTGCAAAACATGTTATTTTTGTCATATGTTTAAAATATAAGTTCACTAATGTATCATTTACCACTTTATCATAAACTACATTCTCTTTATATTATCTTAGGAGAGGGCACACCATGCGGGTAGCCATGGCGGTAATGTATTCGAATCTGTAACACTGTCGTCACCCATTCAATTGACCTTGGGAGGGGGGGGGGGGGGGGGGGGGTGGGGCATTTTTCAAATATACATTCTTCTAAATAATGTACAAACCATTTTCACACCATATATTTACAAACAATATTCACCACACATACAAAAGATATTCTCTATGGGAGGAGGGAGCGATCTAGGTGGCCCGTCATGAACACCAAAGGAACTATGAGACCAAGGAATTTGATCACGTTGAGGCATGGAAAATTGTGAGAATTCTTCCCCAATGGAAAGATTTTAAATAAGTACAATTTTAATTTGTTTCTAAGCTATACACTTTTATTTTTATTTTGTTTAAACTTTTGAATTGATATATAAATAGCAAATTACATAAGGATAGTTAAGAGAAGTGATATTTGTCAATAACCTAGTGGGATTAGAGGTGTTGTGTGGAAAAAATAAAATGACAATGCTAGGGGTGTACAAAAAGCTCGCGACTTGAGGCTCGCTCGAAACTCGTTCGAAAAAAGCTCGAAAAAAGCTCGGCTCGAAGAGGCTCGTTTTGTTTTCGAGCCGAGCCGAGCTGGCTCGTTTTGTAATCGAGCCGCGTTCGAGCCAGGGGTGTTCAGCTCGTGGCTCGGCTCGATGGCTCGACTCGTGGCTCGGCTCGATGGCTCGACATATGGCTCGACTTAGGCTTGTGTAATTTAGAAAAATAAAAAAAATATACATTTTTCAAATATACATTCTTCTAAATAATGTACAAACCATTTTCACACCATATATTTACAAACAATATTCACCACACATACAAAAGATATTCTCTATGGGAGGAGGGAGCGATCTAGGTGGCCCGTCATGAACACCAAAGGAACTATGTGACCAAGGAATTTGATCACGTTGAGGCATGGAAAATTGTGAGAATTCTTCCCCAATGGAAAGATTTTAAATAAGTACAATTTTAATTTGTTTCTAAGCTATACACTTTTATTTTTATTTTGTTTAAACTTTTGAATTGATATATAAATAGCAAATTACATAAGGATAGTTAAGAGAAGTGATATTTGTCAATAACCTAGTGGGATTAGAGGTGTTGTGTGGAAAAAATAAAATGACAATGCTAGGGGTGTACAAAAAGCTCGCGACTTGAGGCTCGCTCGAAACTCGTTCGAAAAAAGCTCGAAAAAAGCTCGGCTCGAAGAGGCTCGTTTTGTTTTCGAGCCGAGCCGAGCTGGCTCGTTTTGTAATCGAGCCGCGTTCGAGCCAGGGGTGTTCAGCTCGTGGCTCGGCTCGATGGCTCGACTCGTGGCTCGGCTCGATGGCTCGACATATGGCTCGACTTAGGCTTGTGTAATTTAGAAAAATAAAAAAAATATACATGATTATGTGTAATTTTATTGTTTTTTATTTAATAAATATTTGTAAGAAAATAAAAAAATATATATCGAGCTGGCTCGAGCCAGCTCGAGCTCGGCTCGAACATTTACGAGCCGAGCTCGAGCTCGACTTTTCAGCTCGATCAGAAAAACGAGCCGAGCCGAGCTGGCTCGGTTTAGGTTCGAGCTCGAGCTCGAGCTGGGCCTGACTCGGCTCGACTCGGCTCGTGTACAGCCCTAGACAATGCAGGATTGATAGTTATATGGTAGATGAATGGGGTGCCTCATCCTCCATTAAAATTACACACTTTATGATATTGAAACTTTTACTTAAAATTCTACAATATAATAACACTATTAGGAAAGAATTATACAAATAAATGGTCATGACAGATATAACATCTTTCTTATATAACTTTGAAAAGCAGGAGATTCAGTATTTCAAGATTCAAATTATTAATACTTGTAGAATCTAGCATCACTAATATATGGACGCAAGATGTCTAATCTTGGACATGTTGTTAGTGAGTGAGGCATTTAGATCTTGATAAGGTTGAAGCTATGACTAAGTGGGAAGTGCCTAGTGTGTCCCTGCCCTTGAGATCTTCACAATGAACAAACAAACTAAACACGAATACAAGACGCGGAATATCTTACACTCGCCGATATCACACAAAGAACACAAACAAGATTACCTTAAATGCTTTACTTATTGAACGAAGGACAAATAACCGTTACAATAGAAACTACACCTGAACTTGTAATCCTGCTAGCTACTAAGAGAATGAATCGATTGTATGCAAACTCACAGCTCCAACTCTCTCTCTCTCTCTCGAATTCTCTCTCAATCGCAAATACTAAGCAACACTATGAAACCTCTAACCCTAAAACCCCATGCATCATATGCTTATATGCATTAACGTGAGCTTTTATCTAAGCTTCATTGGGCTTTTACAATTAACTAGCATATTACATCTTCATGAACTAAATAGATAAGTTCTTCTAACGACACGTACAATAAATAATCTTTTGAAAATTATCCCGAGCGTTTGTTTATCCGTTTAAGCGCCTGTCACAAACATGCACCAACAAACTCCTCATTTACAGATGCTCTTTAAGATTATTTTCAAATCTCAAAGTATTTTTAATTGTCTTCCACTTGAAGTCTTTAATCTTCAATAGTTTGATCTTGAGATAGTCTACCAAAGTAATTTAGAACTTAGCAGATCATTTCTCTTCTTTTCTTCAACTTATGATCTTGAATCTTTAACAATTCTATAGTGTTCAGCATCTCTTGATAATTAAGTAACTCCTCCTGAGAATAAGCTTGGATTGTAAAAACTTCAAAAGTCTTGTACTCCCCCTGAAACACAAAGTATTTGTTTGCATATATATGTCTCCCCCTGAGCTGCTAGGTCTTCTAAAATCAACAATTGTTTTTGTAGATCTTCAGTGTTTTGTCGTTTCCTTGTCTCTGTTTCTTCAAAATTTTTCCTGAATCACTATGAATTTGTCCAAAAGGAGGTTCAGATCTCATCACGTCCATCATTATCATCCAAATACCTTTCACTCTAAACCACTTGTAGGTAAACCATCATAACAAATATAAACTTACAAGACATAAGCCACTTGTGACTAAAAATTGTTTTGCGGTTAAAATATTGAGCTTTCAAAAGAGATGTTATTTTACAAAATTTTCTAATTGTTTCAGAAAAACAACTTTTCAAATTTTCTAAACAGTCAGATCCACCTCAGAACAACCGTCTCTCGTGCGTTAAATCCTGAATCAATATAAAAATCTTTTAGGATTTTTAAATTTTTTGACAATTAAAATAATTGAATGTAAAGACAAATAAAATAAACTATTTACAAACATTAAAAAACTTTATTTTTCATTAGCAAACACTGGTTAAAAGGATCACATCAGCTAAATTGAAATGTCACACTGAGATAATATTTTTATTAACTTCAGAAAATCGTGTCAGGTAAATTATTTAGTCATGGTATATAATTATATTTCGATGTATGATTATCCTATGTCGAAGGCTTGATGGTAATTGATTATGAGTTTCTATTATATAAGTTCCAATTTGGGTTAATTTTAATAGTTGTGTGGCTTAAAATTGGAAGCTTTGAAGATGCATACCAACTGCTTGTTGAAATGCCTCAACAAAATTATAGAATTGTTTTAAGGTTTTATTGCAGCTTGTTGATAAATACAAGCAATTTTTTTGTTCCTATTATTCTTATTGTGCTATGCGTTTGTTGTAGTCATTATATAAGTCCATCTTCTTCTACGATCCCTTTTTAAGACCTTATATTTATCATATTATCAATTCAAGTAATTAATATAGTAATTGGTTTCTAATTTCAAAACTCGCAAAGGATAGTAATAATATTTCCCTTTCATATATTCATTTGAGGATAAATATTGTATGCAACGGAGATTATTAAATTTGCAATGAATCATAATAATATCTTACTGTGTTTGTTAGTAGTTGGTTAGTTAGCTCATAGGTTCCTCAGCTTGTCTATATTTATATAATAATATAGAGACCTTTCATTGTATTCGATTCATCTTGATGATTAGTGATTGAGACCTCATATCAGCATTGGGAATTTGCTAGATTATATATATATATATTCCTTTTTGTTTTACTTGGTTTGTAAGATTTTTTTTTGTCATAGTACACAAGCAATGCTAGTGAATAAAGTTAAATTCTTAGGCTATGCGGAGTGGGGCAGGAAGGGGGGCTGGAAGAAGGTCCACAGGCGGGAACACCGCCACTTTAGGGCATGGAAGGGGGCGGGAAGGGGTTGGGCGGGGAGAAGATCATTGGCGTGGGGGGATGGTTTGGGCACGTGGCAACTTGTGGTTGGTTGCTTTTTTTTTTCTTTTAAATCTTACATACAATAATATTATTCCCTCCCTCCCCCCCCCCCCCCCCCCCTCTTCCCCCTTCCACTCCCCATAATTTTCACCTTTCACACGTAGGCCCCACACATGCCACCTTGCAAGGAATGTGATTAATATATAGTCATATAAATATGGAAATATTTTATTAGCATTCTTTCGAATTTCTTACTTTTAGTTGTTACGTGGGGATAATAGTTTTCTTGAAAATGACATCCGGAAAGAGATGAAGGCAAATTATTTTTTAAGAAAGTCAGAACTTGATTATTTCAATCTTTTTTTTTCTAAAATTTGTACTTCCGTCTATTGTAAATGACTTTACAGACACTGAATAGTAAACTGTTGAAGGTTAAAGACAGAAATACAAAAAGGGACATAAGGAAGGAGCTCAAGATGCTTTCTAAAGAAGAACGCTAGAGATAGCAACTGGCTGTGACAGATGTTATAAAAAACGCAAATGTCATTTTAACAACTCTCACCAGTTCATTGTCAAAAAAATTAGATGGCACTTCATTTGATCTTGTGATAATTGATGAAGCGACTCAAGCACTTTTAACAACAAGATGCTAGTTTAATTTTCTATCTTCATTTTTAGGTGTATTTTTCTTGTATGTAATTCATAATTTGGTCCCTTATGTTTATATAATTTTTTTTTTGTATTTGTTTGTATACATTTAAAAATTATTATTTAAATAAATCGTAGTTATTATCCACACATTTGAATATTACCAACACATGAAGATATATTATTTCTACACATGTTAAGATCAATGTCTACACATGTTAAGATCAATATCTACACATCTTTTACATTTACCTACACATGATTAGCTGCCATGTTGGATGCCATGTCAGCTGCCACGTCATACCTCAATCTAACAAGTTGTTATTCTTTTACCAACACATATATATTAGTTTTAGCCACACATATATGTGTAGGTATAGCTTGCTATATACCTACACATAATAAATGTGGAGGTAATGATCAATATCTAAATTGCTGAGTCTACACATCATAACACTTAATTTATGTGTAGGTAAACATAACTACTAACACATTATATAGTTTTTCCTACACATACTATGTGTGGGTAAATACCCAAATTTCTTGCAGTGTTCTTAATGTGTAATATTGCAAGATGATTACCAGTATTGTATATCCACATAAACAATATAACACTTAACGATTCCAAATCCATATAAGCATTTATGTGTATTATACCGAATTATCTATGTTACCCACAACATTACATACCCTAGCGATCAAGTCATGCACAAAAGGTCATCGTTACAGGTGAGTAAATTGTCATTATCCGTATTGTTTACAAGGTAAGAGTCACGTGGTCTGTATGTTTCTGGATGCAACAAAGTGACCAAACGTTTACTTAATCAGGGTTAAGACATATACCATTTAATGGCGGTACAAATTTTAAGCTTTAGGCATTCTGGAAAGATTGCCTTTTAGCTTTTGAAGGTTTTGGCATTTATTGTATGATCTTTTAAGACATTCTGACAAAGTCGATGCAGCAGAAAACCAGTCAAATCATCCCCGGATAAATTTAACAATTTAAAGACCAGAAACCCTAGATCTAGGCAAGCTATCAACGAAAGATTTAAGATTATAAAACCATACGCCGATGACATGTATCCTACATAATCAACAGTCATTAAGATTTCTTTTTCAATTAACATACCTGATTCATGTGTCAATTGCATACCAATACATCATATAATGAAGATGTAGTCACACACATAGCCTTAATTCTTTTTGCTAAATTTTATTATGTGTAACAAATTCAAAAGCTAATTTACTATCATTTCCAATTAGTTTCTAGTGTCACAATAGTTGTGTTTTTTTTTGTTATGCGAAACCACAAAAATTATTCAGGGTTTCTCATCCTATTTAGCTGCACTAATACTTCAAACCGAGCTCTATCAAAAGCTTTGGTGAACAAATCAGCTGGGTTATCTAAGTATCAACCTTTTTCAAATAAATCATCTTTTTTCTCAAACAATCCTTTATAAAATGATGCCTTATGGCAATGTGTTTTGTTTTGGAAAAGTTTTCAGGAAAAACACCCATGAAAAACATGAATAATCATCTATGATCATAAGGCAGTAATATTTTTCACCTAAACTCCTAACATTTACTAGACCGAATAAATCGATATGTAATAAATAAAAAGGAGAGTTAAGGGAATTCTTAGTCTTTGGTTTATGAGGCTTCGTGTGCTGCTTGCCCTTTTTGCACGGTATACACTTATCCTCCACGCTAAATATTTTCACAGGAACACCCTGCACCAGGAAATGCTTTGTGATGTAGTTCATCTTCCTAAAATGTAAGTGTGCTATTCTCCTATGCCACATCATCTAATCAGACTCTGATGCTATAGATAATAGACATGTCGGATGTTCTTTTGCATCATCTTGGACACTCATGTCCATGATGTACGTATCGTTTCTTTTTGGAACCCTCATGATTATCCATTCTTCAGGAATCTTTATTCCCGGTTTCAACACTAATGCTTTGCACTTTGTAAAGTGGACAAAATGTCCTTTGTTGCAGATTTGAGATACGCTCACCAAGTTGTGCTTCAACTGCTCCACATAATTAACACTGTCCCATGCTATCTTGCCATTGGTGACCTTTCCTTTTTCCAGTTATACTACCACCTTTGGCTCCCGCAAAGTTTACATAACCGCCATCATATTTAACAAATTCTATCAGCAACTTCAACTCCCCTGCCATGTGCCTAGCGCAGCCACTATCAACATACCACTAGTTGATAATCCTTCTTAGCATCTCCTGCACTCACAAAGAAAGGGAACTAGCTTAGGGGAACCTAAGAGATCATGGTCTTGGGTATAACATTTTCTCAAACGTAAATTCCTTCACATATCCATCCCACTATTTAGGTGTGTTGGATCGTTGAGGACTAACACGTTGTTGAAAATGCTTAGATTGGTTAAATTGTCTCCTATTTGGAGACTGTGAAAACCATTGAGGATACCTCCCTCGATTGGAGTATCCATTAGAATTGTTGTTTCTTGAAAATTGTTGACCATTCGAATATTTTCTATCCATATGGTCGTTGTAATTATTAAAAGTTTGTTGCGGTCTATTCAACTTTGACTGATTTAGCTTCAGTCACATGTTCTTCAGACTTTACCATATCTGACACAGTTTCATTCTCTAAGTCAGATGATTCTGACTTCACATTCTCTTCAGTAATTTATGCCATTAGAGCTT
Organism: Ambrosia trifida; assembly: GCA_028751855.1. Classification (NCBI taxonomy): domain Eukaryota; kingdom Viridiplantae; phylum Streptophyta; class Magnoliopsida; order Asterales; family Asteraceae; genus Ambrosia; species Ambrosia trifida. The sequence continues at coordinate 114,717,526 of CM054130.1, forward strand.
AGTCACCATAAATCATCGAACTCCAGTCATATCTTCCACCAGGTTTGGCAACCATAAGTGCTCTGGAACTTGAGTTATTAGAACTTGAAGGTGGCGCAATAGAAGAACTCTGTCGTGTGGTGTTGGAGTTGTTAGTTTAAGTTTGTCTTGGACATTCCCTGGTGAAGTGGCCAAAGGTATGACAGTTGTAACACTTCACCTTGCTTTTGTCGAACCCTGCTCTTCCACCAACAAGCTTCCTTCCAGTCATTTCCATATATCTCTTTGCCTTGTGTGAAAGCATGGCTAAATTCCACTGTAGATCCACCTCCTCTAAATTATCTAGGTCAATTTGGTCTTAGTCTTTATCAAATAAGGCAAGATCATTTATCTTCCCTTGAATATAATTCTCATAAGAAGCAATGAAGGAATATGGCACATCAAGTTGTTGTTCGGCCGACTTTACACTCATTGGAATTGACTTGCATACTCCAATATAAGATCCACCTGTGCTTTTTCCATTTCTACAAGACGGGATATCCTTGACTTTTGTAGATTCACCTGAGGTTGACACAAAACAACATTCACCGTCAGAATAAAGAATAATATTACCCAATGTGTAACATGAGAAGAACGTTGATACGCCACTGCTGTTGCTGCTTGATGGGGTCTTTGCTGCAGGTTTTCCATGATAAATCCCTGGATCCTGTACCTTTTCAGAACCTGCTTCCCATCTCATCATATTGAAGCTATATGTCCTTAGCTTCCCTACTACGGTATCCCAATTCATGGTACTATAATCGCTTCCGTTCCTAAACATCAATGAGTAAACATCCCATTTTGTAGGAAGGGCATCCAACAGCTTGTTATTGAGCTCATTGTCAGAAAATTTGGAGATGCATTTCATATGTGTTTGTAGCTTTCGGGTTGGTCGATAGTTAGTTTGTCGTCTAGTTTGTTAAAGATTATAATTTGTATTAACCATTCACATGGCTGAGTATGAGAATGGGATCTTAGTCCATGCAAATGAGGAAAAGTTAGAGCCATTCGTATGCTGATAGAGCCATTCACATAGTCATGATAGCGAATGGGACTGTTTATATATATATATATATATATATATATATATATATATATATATATATATATATATAGGTGTTCGACAGAGTTGGTTAGAGTTTTTAGTCATTTGGTAAGTTATTGTTGTTTTGGTCAAAAATTACCTAGTAGAAATAATTTTGTATTCCAAATTACTAAAAGTGAGGTAGAGTGCTAAATGTGTGAAATATGTTAAAAACTCAGTTGTATTCTGAAGATTGGCGAGAAATAACAATATGACAACTATGCTCGGGATGGCAAAGAAATTGGTCAGGATGCACAGTTATATCCTGAGGATGTAACTGTCTGACAGAATGATGAAATAAGCAAAAATCAATGAATGTGAATGTAATGCAATAAAGGAAAGACACTCGATGTATGAGGAAATCCCTTGATCAATGTAGATCGCCGGCACAAAACCTCGGGAGAAGTTTAAGCCCCTGCCTTGTTTGTTAATATTAATAAGGTAAAAATAATACAACTTTGGATAGGTGATGAACGAGTATCTAAGATTACAATATGAGTGTTGTGTGTGTGTGTGTAGAGAGTATTAGGTGTTCTATGAAGTGTTAAACAAGTGAGAAGTAATGTCCTAAACTTGTTTGATCACCCCCTATTTATAGTTACACGAAAGTAAATAATGAATCACATGATATCCGCCGTGTTTAATGATCTTGTGGACTATTTCAAGTGTCCGTTATGTTGTTTCAACTGAATATGACCGTTGTAGCAGTTGTTTCAACTGAATATAGTTGTTATATGGCTGTTTCCTCCTTTCTCGCCTATATTTAATGCTTGTCGGTTACAAGTTTGGCTTCTTCTTTGAGCTTGGACTTGTTCCACACGCATAACTCTTCAATGATCAGCTCCTCTGACTTAAATGAGTCAATATAGCCGTTAGGGAGGAGTTACATGTCTTAATATTGATTAAGTGTACCTGCAATAATATCATGATAAGATAATTCGTTAGTCCATCCTCAGGATGCACGGAGGTGAGAACACTGTTACATCCTGAACCCTGCTTAGTCCTTTAGCATCCTGAGGATGTTACTCAGAGAATATAAGGTAAAATCATCCTGCATTCATATAACAATAAGATAGTTCGTTAGTCTATCCTCAGGATGCACATAGGCCAGAATGCTGTTACATCCTGAAGCCTGACCAGTCCTTCAGTATCCTGAGGATGCTACTGAAAATATAGGTTAGTGCTATCGTGAAGATTTCACCACCAACAATTGTCCTAAAAATATGTTACCGTAAATATCTTAACGGTTATAATAATTTTAATTCTGATGCTTATCTTCTGAGGATGATTTGACATCTGATAGGATATCGACAACTATATTTTGGTCGATGATTTAGGGATGACCATTACACCTTATCACCTTTCACCGTCTTTATCCAGACTTCAATCCTTCCTTTATAATCACAACAGGAATATCAGAAAGGTTATTTCTTCTTTCCTATCTGCTTTTCTCTGTTTTTACCAATCTTCGAACTTTTTGTACAAAGAATTCTCAGGATGGGTAAAAAATCAACAAGGGCTGCAGGAAGTATAGGAGTCCATAAGGACTTTATACAACAAAACTTGTTACAAGATCCTGCAAACAAAGTATGTACATTCATAGACAATGATATCCTTTCTATGAATAACTCAGAGGCTTTCCCTGAAATAACTGTGTTCCGGCCATATGACCAGAATGAGAAGTCTGATTTGCATCCTCTATATGGATCTGCTTCCTGTACCTGCCTTTCACCTTGGTTTAAGATATCCATTCTCCCGTTCATCAAAGAGATCTTTGATATAACTGGGATGGCCTATGCCCAGGCTATGCCTGAGGTTTGGAGGATCTTGATGGTCTGTAATAAGATCATCGAGAATCATGGTATCAATCTTCAGATTGGTGACCTGTCTTACCTGTATAAGTTGAAAACTAAGTGTTTCACCCTATTCTATTATTTCTTTTGCACATTTAATTAACATGTTTAATAACCAGTTTTCTTGCAGTCGAACGTTCGAACGTTTGACAAGTGATCTGTATAGGGTAACTCAATCACAGGGGGAATCACTAAGAGAATATATTACCAGGTTTGGAAAGGATGCACTTGACATCCCGAACCTGGATGTCACTACAGCAGTACAGGCATTGAAGATAGGGCTGTAGAGAGATTCACCATTCTATCAGGAATTGGTGATGAATCCATGCAGGAACTTGGATGAAGTCAGGAACAGAGCTTTGAGATTCATCCGACTTGAGGATGATAAGAAGATACAAGAAATGATAGAATCATCCTCAAAATATAACCATCCCAATCGAAAATCCACTCCCATATACGAGCAATATAAGCATAAACCATATGCTAGGCCTAATAATAAGAAGGTCAATGTGGTAGAGGATGACTGCCCTAAATTATCAGAATATTGTTTTTTTGTCGATGTAACAGGTTTGACCGGCATATCAAAGGATGTCATCACTCATAAACTTGGGATTGATAAGAGTTTCAAGCCCATTCAGCAAAAAAGAAGGAAGTTTGCTCCAGAAAGAAATGTCATCATCCAAGAAGAGGTAGACAGGCTGCTGAAGTCTAAGATGATTGTGGTAGTCCAAAAGAAAAATGGGAAGTGGAGAGTGTGTACGGACTACACATACCTTAACAAGGCCTGTCCTAAAGATCCATTCCCACTACCACACATAGATTTAATGGTGGATGCTACAGCAGGCCACGAAATGCTGACATTCATGGATGCATCCTCAGGATTTCAACAGATACAAATGGAACCAGATGATCAGGAGGACACAACATTCATGACACCGTCAGGTATATATTGTTATATAGCCATGCCATTTGGATTAAAAAATGCAGGTGCCACTTATCAGAGGCTAGTGAACATGATGTTCAAAGAAAAGATTGGGGACACGATGGAGGTCTACATTGATGACACGGTAGTAAAATCTAAGAAAGCAGAAGATCATCTTCGGGATCTCAAAGAAGCTTTTGACATCCTGGATGCTTACAACATGAAGTTAAACCCAGCAAAATGCCATTTTGGGGTTGGAGCTTGGAAGTTTCTTGGATATTTGGTAACAAAAAGAGGGATAGAAGCCAACCCTGAACAAATAAAAGCCATCCTTGATCTCAAATCCCCAAGAAATATTAAGGATGTGCAAAGGCTGACTGGCAGGATAGCAGCCCTGAATAGATTCATCTCGAAATCCTCAGAGAAATGTAAAGAATTCTATGACATCCTGAAAAAGAATAACAAGTTCGACTGGGGACAGAGACATGAAGAAGCATTAAAGAAGCTCAAAGATTATCTTGCAGCAGCTCCATTATTGATGAAGCCTGAGGATGGAAAACCTCTCAAGCTATATCTTGCAGTTTCTAGGAATGCAAAAAGTGCCGTATTGGTAAAGGACTTTGAAGGGCAACAACATCCTGTCTATTATGTAAGTAAAACCCTCCTAGATGCTGAAACCAGGTATTCAAATCTCGAAAAACCCATTTTGGCTTTAATAATGGCTTCTACTAAGTTAAGGCATTATTTTGAAACACATAAAATATATGTTCAAACTAACTATCCCGTTAAAAATGTATTAAGAAACCTGAAATGTCTGGAAGAATGGCAAAATGGTCAGTTAAATTAAGTGCCTTTGATTTAGAGTATGAGCCTAGAAATGCAATCAAGTTGTAGATGCGTTTTGCGACTAGTGATTGGATGTTAACATGTGTTAAATAGTGCTGATTGGTAGAATGTGAATTTATAGTGGGCGAATGTAGTTAAATGTGGGCGAAGGTAGAAGATCTTTGGGCGAAGGAAGAATGGAAGCTGATCAAGAACACATTCGTACCTTTGTACTGGGCGAATGTGGAACTATTCCACATTCGACCACAGTAAAGGGGCGAATGTGCAGAGTCTATATATAGTTTTTTGTGTTTTTGTGAATGTAAGAGAGTTATTAGTTGTGTGTGTTTTGAGGTCAGGTTCCAGGTTAGATTGAAAGTGTCTGTATTTGATCTAGATTAACTAAATTATGATTGTAATCAAGTTTATGCAAAAGTTAATCTATGAAAAGCTTTGAAAATGATGTTGATTGTGTTTTGATTTGAGTTTATATCAGTTTGTTCAAAGCTAGGGTTTCCGCACCTGGTTTTGTAACTTGTATGATCAAATAATCCTGTTTTAGTCAAAATCTTTCGCTTACAAAGTGTATTTCCTGATTTCACTGAGACACCAAACAATTCGGCGAAGAAGAAGGCACAGCAAAGAAGTGCAGAGTTTGTGGAGAAAGTGTTTGGTGCTGATAAGCAAGAATCTTCAAATCAATCTGATGAATTGAAGAGTTACTTGAAGAAATTGAGGGAAATGGATGAAAACCGACCGAAGCCTGAAGCTCAAGGAAACTTTTATAGATTTCACAATGCCAAGTTCAAAGGCAGAGCTCTCGGGTGGACATATTTAGGCAGGCTGAAGTGCATAGCTGCTAAATGGGAAACAGGGATCTTGTATTTTAACAGATTCATTGATTTGCTAATTCTACCGTACTGGGCGGTCAGAGATCTATGCAGATTCCCTATGTCTGGTGCTTCAGTAAGCGGTACTCATGTCGGTTGGTGTGCAGACAAGCTGGTTTGGGAAAGTAGAACGAGATGGAATAGATTCAAGCCTCAATATCCCCGAAGGAAAGTTCATAGGGATATTGATCCTCAAACCAAGCTGAAGCGAGTTACTTTGATATACAAGGCACCTGAAGTGATGAGAAAAATACCTTTGATGCCCATGCCACAACATTTCAGTGCTGATTTTATTTTCTGGTATTATGATTGGAGGAAGGCTGAAGCGGTGATAGTGTTGAAAGACGGGAAGGACAAATACAAGCATGTTCATGTATTTGATCCTATGTGGTTGATTAATTGTACTTTTGAAGACATCATCATGCTTTTCTATAATCCGATTTACTTTGAGCCGAAAGACGCTAATCAAGCAAGGAAGTATACTCAAGTGGTTGGAGTTTGCTTTGCTTATGATATTAATGCAGGGAGTAATTTGGAAAATAAACTTGGCAAGACGGTGAAGCTGGCAAATGTGTCGAAACCAGTGAAGAGAACGTTTGAGCCTGTAATGACCAATGAGCAGAAGAAACAGCTCAGAATTAAGCTGATGAACAAAGCCATGGACGAAAAGAGAAGACAATCCAATCAATAGTCGAGGGGGAGTTTGTAGATGCGTTTTGCGACTAGTGATTGGATGTTAACATGTGTTAAATAGTGCTGATTGGTAGAATGTGAATTTATAGTGGGCGAATGTAGTTAAATGTGGGCGAAGGTAGAAGATCTTTGGGCGAAGGAAGAATGGAAGCTGATCAAGAACACATTCGTACCTTTGTACTGGGCGAATGTGGAACTATTCCACATTCGACCACAGTAAAGGGGCAAATGTGCAGAGTCTATATATAGTTTTTTGTGTTTTTGTGAATGTAAGAGAGTTATTAGTTGTGTGTGTTTTGAGGTCAGGTTCCAGGTTAGATTGAAAGTGTCTGTATTTGATCTAGATTAACTGAATTGTGATTGTAATCAAGTTTGTGCAAAAGTTAATCTATGAAAAGCTTTGAAAATGATGTTAATTGTGTTTTGATTTGAGTTTATATCAGTTTGTTCAAAGCTAGGGTTTCCGCACCTGGTTTTGTAACTTGTATGATCAAATAATCCTGTTTTAGTCAAAATCTTTCGCTTACACAAGTCACAGGCCCTAGCAGACTTTGTGGCTGATTTCAGTAGTGACATCCTGAGTGAAGTAGAGTCTGAAGTTCAAAAACTAAATGAAAATTTAGGAAAATGGACTCTATACACTGATGGTGCTTCGAATGCAAGAGGCACAGGTCTGGGAATACTACTAAAATCGCCACAAGGGGACAATATACCCCATGCCATTAGATGTGCATTTCAAACAACCAATAATGAAGCTGAATATGAAACTCTCATTGCTGGTTTACAACTTGCTAGAAATTTACATATTGTTAAAATTGAAATCTTTGTTGATTCTTTGTTGATTACTAACCATTTCAATGGATCATATGCAGTAAAAGGAAAAAAGTTAGCCATTTATCTTGAAATCGTTAAAAATTTAGCTACTTCTTTTGTCAAATTTTCACTAACACAGGTACCTAGGGAAGAAAATGCTGAAGCTGACGCCCTAGCAAATATGGGATCCTCCTTTAATTTACTAGAAGGATCCAAGATTCCTATCATTCACATCTTGAAACCGACAATCGAAGAGTGGCATCCTAAGGATGGCCAGGCACATCCTGAGGAAAAAACAGACCATCCTGAGGATATCACTGTTTTGGCCACTAAGAAACAAGATGACTCATCCTGGATGACTCACATAATCAAACATTTACAAATAGATGTCATTCCTGATGAAGAAAATCCAAAGGCTTTCAGGATAAAGGTATCTAAATTTACAATTATAGACAATATTTTGTATAGAAAGTCTCTTGCAGGTCCATATTTGAGATGTCTTAACAAGGATGAAACAAACGAAGTACTCAAAGACATCCACGAAGGAGATTGTAGAAATCATACATGAGGAAGATCTCTCTACTTGAAGACTCTGAGGACGGGATACTATTGGCCTACTATGAAGAAGGATGCCATGCTGTATTCCCAAAAGTGTGATGCATGCCAAAGACATAGCAACATACTTCACCAGCCTGCTGAACCACTGCATCCTATTGTTTCACCATGGCCCTTCATGAAATGGGGAATGGACATAGTAGGAAAGCTACCCAAAGCTCCTGGAGGAAAGGTGTTTATGCTAGTAATGACAGATTACTTCTCGAAATGGATTGAAGCTGAAGCATTTGTGCAAGTTAGAGATAAAGAGGTGGTCTCATTCATCAAAAGAAACATCTTGACACGATTTGGAGTACCATCTAAAATCATTTGTGACAATGGTTCTCAATTCATTAGCAAAAGAACAACTGACTTTTGTGAGAGTTGGTGGATCAAGATGGTAACTTCGACACCAGTCCATCCTCAAGCTAATGGACAAGCAGAATCCTCAAACAAGATCATCGTCAACAACTTGAAGAAGAAGCTTAGGGAAAAGAAAGGAAAATGGGCAGAAGAACTTCCATTTGCACTTTGGGCTGATAGGACTACTTCAAAGAATGCAACTAGTCAGACACCTTTCTCTTTGGTCTTTGGAACAGAAGCAATGCTTCCAACAGAGATGGTTATCCCTACAACAAGGAAGCATCTTCAGGATGCAACTACTAATTCTGAAGCATTACTGCAAGACTTGGAAACTGTGGATAAACTCATTGATGCTGCTAAATTAAGGATGGCAGCATATCAACAAAGGATTGCTAAAGCATACAACAAAAAACATCAGGATAAGAAGATTTCAAATAGGAGACTTGGTATTGAGAGAAGCCTTCCAAAATACAACAAAACCTAGTGATTGTAAGCAGGGCCGGCTCAACCCTTTAGGGGGCCTAAAGCGAATTCTCAATTTGGGGCCCTTTTTCTGAAAGCATAAAATATTTTTTTAGTTCTTGTATAGTCCGTGTTGCGATACGTTGTGTCTAACGAGCCAAATCAAATCATAATTAAATGGAGGGTATTTGTAATTTTCACTTTCTTATGATCTGTTACTCTACTTCCTGGAATTACACAGCCCAATTTAGTGTTTCAAAATAAAAAATGGTGGCCCTATAGATTTGGGGGCCCAAAGCCCTAGCCTCATTTCACTTGGCCTTCAGCCGGCCCTGATTGTAAGCCGGCTCCCAAGTGGGAAGGTCCATACTTAATCGATTCTGAAGCAGGGAAAGGAGCATATTGGTTGTCAACAATGGAGGAGAGATTCTACAAGAGCTTGGAATGCTATACACTTGAAATACTACCATGCTTAAGGATGCATATGAGAAACCATGATCCGAATCACAGATGGGATGAAGGTGAAGGCTGATAGAGATGAATCATCTCCATATGTAAGTACTTATCCTTGATTTATTTCAATCGATTATATTTTTACTAAACATGGTCTAGAAATAGTCCATCCTGAGAATTTTGCAGTACCATCCTGAAGATGGAATGCTTAGAAGACTAGGGGGCTGGCCACCCTCTCCTCCGTTAAGGTGTCCGACACCTTCCTAAGGTTTAAAGGTTTTCACCTTTCACATTGGGTTAGCAACCCTCGCCTGGAGCGCACGATGCCCATGTATATTCTCGAGATGGTGGGACCAGTCCATGTAAAAGTGGCTGACAATTTCATTATCTTTGAGGTATACGATGGAGCTCTTAAGGTTTAGACATTTTTCAATGTCTCAAATGGTTAGACGTTTTTCAACGTCTCTTCGGGCCTTGTCGCCAGTTATTCCTAAGGGCCTTGTCGCCAGTTATTACTAAAGGCCTTGTCGCCAGTTATTCTCAAGATGTTACATATTGGTCTTGCCACCAAGATTATTTCAAAAAGGGTTTTTGATCCCAGTTAAACCAAGGCCTTGTCGCCAGGATAATAACAAAGTCTTCCTTTACAGGATATTATTGAGATTCAATTCTTCCTAAGGATTATAGACTTGGAGTCTATGCTAAAGATATTACACTGGGGACATCCTCAAGATGTAGGACCATCCCAAGGATGAAAAGAGACTTGGGACATCCTTAGGATAATGAGGACCATCCTGATGATGAGGATGACTTGTGAAGAGTATGACAAGGTCAGGTATTATTTTTTATTCTTTTATATCACTAAGTGTCTGCTAATGTTTGCACAACGACAAAGAAGATAAAGAACACCAAAATGTCAAAAGTTATTGATATATTATTTATGAAAAGATAATACCAACCCCTGGCTTCATCCTAAAGCAGGACCCATCCACCAGGGGTTAGCATTTCAAAGTCAGGAATGAAAAAAGAATTTAGGGATTCGTCTTGAAATTTAAGATCCCTCCACCCCAAAAAACTCTCATTGTTCATACAGACATAAAAAGAAATTGTTTAACTGTTCACAAACCAACCAAATATCATAAAAAGTGGGCTCTGGCCTAGTCATCTCATCCTTCATTGCCCACCGGTTCATCAACCTGAAACTCTTTGGCCACACCTGCATCTGTTACCTCAGCCTCCTTGCCGGCATCCTGAGGATCAGCAACAGGGACGGACTCAGATGCCACATCCTTTCCACCCAGACTGAGAATCTTCTCCTGCCAAGCCTCCACATCCCAGTATTCCATCTTGAAATTGGGATCCCTAGCCTGCAGTGCCATTCTCACCCCAGCTTGAAAGACGGAAATGGTGGCAGACTTCATCAAGCCCTGTTTATACTCTTCCATCTCCTTTTCGTGATCCCTCATGCTTTTGGCCTGAGCAGACTTCACAACCTTCAACTCGGTCTCCACCTTGCCTAGTTTCTTCTCAAGCTGTTTGTTCTTGTCAAGAGCAGATTTCTTCACGCCTTCAATCTTGGCCTTAGTATCAGCAAACTCTTTGTTCATATCATCCAGGGACTTCATCACGTATTCATGCCCCTATAGGAAAGGAGTCAGGTAAGTACTCAAACCCTATTACATGCTAATAATAACCATAACCATCATCAGGATAGGTAACGTACCTGAAGAACAAACTGGGAGACTTTGCCCAAAATGGCATCACAACCAAGGCCATCAAAGGGAGAAGTTTCTTTAGTCGAAGTGCTGACAGCCTTCCTCTTCTTAGAAGAAGGTGCAGCTTTGGCCTTAGGGGCAGGGGGAGGACTTGTCATCCTGGAGCTGGATGGAGAAATTATCTTTGAAGACTTGATATCTTGACTGTCAATCTCGTCAAGATCAAAGTAATCGGGCTTCTTTGCTGAAATCAAGAAAAAAGTATATAGGTTAATATAAAAACCGAGGATAAACATATTCTCAGGATATGACTTACCAGACATTTCAGTGGCACGACTTGTAGAAAAACTTTCTTCTATTCCAAAAGTCCTTGTTCAAGCAGGTAGCTCTAGTATTGCCTTACGTATGATGAAAGCGTCGTCTAAAGTAGGAACAAGTTTTGCAAAACAAGCACCTGCGAAATGAAGATGATTTAGAATATCACTAACATCCTCAGGATGTGACTATCCTATTTATATCTAACATATTTACCGCTTCTTAACCAGGACATAGGAATTTCATCCCCATAAGGAATGGAATCCCTCCTTACAAAAAACAATTTTGATTTCCAGGGCCTATCAGATCTCACAACATTATGTAGCAGAGGAGGTTCTTTATCAATAAGTTGAAGAACATAACGGTTTGACCCATGTGTTCTTAACTTATATATGTATGGCAGGTCACCAACTTGAAGATTAATGCCGTGAGTCTGAATGATCTTATCACAAAGTATTAAGATCCTCCAGATCTCAGGCATGGCTTGGGCAAAAGCCATTCCTGTCGCATCAAAGAATTCTTTGATGAAATCTAGGAATGGATATTTGAGGCCAAGCTGGAATGGTAAAAAGAAAAAGCAAACCCAAACAGAAGAAGCAAAGTCAGACTTTGCATTTAGGTCAAAGGGCCTAAAAACGGCAGAATCAGGAAAAGCCCCTGATTTCTTAAGGGCTTGAATATCTTTATCATAAAAAGTACAGATTTCTTGATCAGGATCTTTGATCAAGTTTTGGGCTGTGAAATCCTTAGGAATCCTAACGCTTCCAAGAGCCCTTATTAATTTCTTACTCATTCTAAAAAACTAAATTAAAAGACTTCTTTTTGCAGGAATAAGAAAAACAAGACGAGAAAGAAGCAAAAGCAGTTACCTTTTTAAATAATCCTAGTTGATTATAAAGGAGGAAGGGAAAGCCTAGATGTAGGCAGCAGGATATGATGAGGCATAACGGTTATCACGAAAAGTTAGCCTGAAAAATAGCCGTTAGATCTCGAAACTTTGAGAGATAAGCCCATCGATTGAGAAAAATATTTTTACCATTAAGATAACGGTAACATATTTTTGGGGAAATTGTTGTGGGTGAAAATCCTCAGGATGATTTTACCTCGCATCCCTAACGTACCATCCCCAGGATGCTGAAGGATTCAACTGACTTCAGGATATAACTGTATTTCAGCATGTGCACATCCTGAAGATATACTAACAAGCTATCTTTATGTGATATAATTGCAGGTACAACTAAATTATAATATGGACCTGAAACTGACTTCCAACGTCTATATTAGTTGGTCAAAGAAGATAAATAGGGAGGAGGTAATGAGCCAAGGTCTGAGCGTAAAGAAGAAGTCAAGGATGTAACTGATATACATTTATTATCGGCGATAAAAGAGGAAACAGCTGAAACAATAACTAAGCTAGGAAGAGACCGTTATCTAACGGTTTAATTAAGTTGAAACACTTCCAACGTTCACCTGAAACAGCCCAACCGATATTGAAGGAGCTTAACAACATAACGGATTCATTGTTGGTTTCATGTACTATATAAAGGGGAGTATTGGACGAGTATAGGACACTTACATACACACTTCTTACACTATAGCTACACACATACACTTAGCTGATCACAAACACTCACACAATCATTGTAATCATAGTACACTCGTCCACATACTAATCCAAAGTTGTATCTTTTTACTATTTTAATATTAACAAACAAGGCAGGGGCCTAGACTCCTCCCAAGGTTTTATGCCGGCGATCTACAATTGATCAATGGCTTTCCTTGTAGATCGTGTGTTGTTTTTCTCGTTATTTGCTTTATTTCTCTATTTCTAACAGTTCTATCCTAAGGATATAACTGTTCATCCGGAAACTAACCTAAGCCATCCCGATCATAGTCATCATATTTTTGCTTATTAAACATCATGATACACCATCTTAAGAATATTATTGATTTACAAACATATTTCTACACATTTAGCACTCTACCTCACATAAACTAATTTGGAATACAAAGTTATTTTTATTGGATAATTTTTGACCAAAACAGTGGATAGATCATCTGTCTTGGTTGGCTTTAGTGGAGAGACCAAGAGCATAGTGGGTGATATTATACTGCCTGTATATGTCAAGGGAGTGAACTCTATCCAATGATTCTGTGTGATAGATTCATTACCCAGTTACAATGTTATCCTAGGAAGGCCTTGGATACATGACATGAAAGCAGTTCCCTCAACATATCACCAATGTGTAAAGCTACCAACTCCATGGGGAGTTGTCAAAGTCAACAGTGATCAACAGGAGGCAAAGGATTGCTACACAACATCAATGAAGGCTTCATCACGACAAGCATAGCAATTACAGCAGGATGCACAGTGTCATCCTCAGGATCTTAAAGCACATCCTGACCAGAATGTAAAGGCAGTATACCTTGACGAAAATAACAAAGATATAACTGTGCAGATTGGTAAGAATATCCCTTATAACATTGAACAATCTTTGATCTCGTTTTTAAAATACAGGATGTCGACATTTACTTGGAAACATGAAGATATGACTGGTATCTCCAAAGATATCATCACCCACAAGCTTGGAATTGATAAGAGCTTCAAGCCTATCCAACAAAGGCGAAGGAAATTTGCACCTGAAATCCAAAATGATAAGGGAAGTCAAATTCCCAAGGTGGCTAGCCAATGTAGTCGTGGTACAAAAGAAGAATGGAAATTGGAGAGTATGTGTAGATTACACAAATCCCAACAAGGTCTGTCCAAAAGATCCATTTCCTCTTCCACACATCGATTCGATGGTGGATGCTACAACAGGCCACGGAATGTTAACTTTTATGGGTGCATCCTTAGGATTTCAACAAATCTAGATGCAACTAGATGACCAAGAGGATACTGCATTCATGACACCATTAGGTATTTATTGTTATATTACCATGCCTTTTGGACTTTAAAATGCAGGTGCAACATACCAAAGATTGGTAAACATGATGTTTAAAGAAAAAATTGGGGACACAATGGATGTCTATATCGATGATATGGTAGTCAAATCCAAAAAAGTTGAAGACCATCTTCAGGATCTCAAAGAAGCCTTTGACATCCTGGATGCCTATAACATGAAGTTGAATCCGACCAAGTGAAATTTTAGAGTTAGTGCTGGCAAATTTCTTGGATACTTAGTAACCAAGAGAGGCATTGAAGCCAGTCCAGAACAAATCAAAGCCATCCTAGATCTAAAATCTCCAACAAATATCAAGGATTTACAAAGGCTAACTGGCAGGATAGTCGCTCTGAACAGATTCATCTAAAAGTCCTCAACAAAATGCAAAGAGTTCTATGACATCCTGAAGAAGAACAATAAATTCGACTGGGGACAAAAGCATGAGGAAGCATTGAAGACGCTGAAGGAATATCTTGCAGCAGCTCCACTCCTTATGAAACCTGAGGATGGTGAACCTCTCAAGCTATACCTTGTAGTTTCTAGAAATGCAATAAGTGCAGTCTTGGTGAAAGACTTCGAAGGACAACAACATCCTGTCTATTATTAAAAGGTAAAAATTAGCTGAATATCTTGAAATAGTCAAGAAATTAGCATCTTGTTTTGCAGAATTTACATTAACACATGTACCCAGGGAAGAAAATGCTGAGGCTGATGCCTTGGCAAACTTAGGGTCTTCTCTGAATTTACCAGAAGGATCCAAAATCCCTTTCATCCACATCTTGTAGCCAACAACTGTAGAGGTTCATCCTAAGGATAACACTGCACATCCTGAAGATGGCACTGTTCTTGCTACTCGAGATCGAGATGATACATCCTGGATGACTCCTATCATAAATTATCTTAAGGATGGTAACATCACCGATGGAGAAAATTCTAGAGCTTTAAGGATGAAGGTATCTAAATTTGTTATTATAAACAATATATTGTGTAGAAAGTCTCTTGTAGGTTCATACTTAAGATGTCTCAAATAGGAAGAAGCAAAAGAAGTTCTCAAAGATATCCATGAAGGAGATTGTGGAAATCACACAGGAGGGAGAGCTCTACATTCAAAGATTTTAAGGACATGATACTACTGGCTAACCATGAAAAAGGATGCAATGAAATATTCTCAGAAGTGTGATGCATGTCAAAGACATAGCAACATCCTACACCAACCTGCTGAACCATTGCATCCCATCATCTCACCATGGCCTTTCATGAAATGGGGGATGGACATATTGGGAAAATATCCCAAAGCTCCTGGTGGAAAGGTGTTTATGTTGGTCATGACTGATTATTTTTCAAAATGGATCGAGGCCGAAGCATTTGTACAAGTCAGAGACAAAGAAGTAGTGTCCTTCATCAAAAGAAACATCCTCACAAGATTTGGTGTACCAGCTGAGATCATATGTGACAATGGATCTTAGTTCATCAGCAACAGAACAACTAGTTTCTGTGGAAGTTGGGGAATCAAGATGATAACTTCAACACCTGTCCATCCTCAAGCTAATGGACAAACAGAATCTTCCAACAAGATCATCATCAATAACTTGAAGAAAAAGCTTGGAGAAAAGTAAGGAAAATGGGCATAAGAGCTTCCATTTGTACTTTGGGCAGATAGGACTACTTCCAAGAATGTAACTGACAAAACACCTTTTTCCTTGGTATTTGGAACAGAAGCAATGCTCCCAATAGAGATGGTAATGCCCACAGCAAGAAGACATCTTCAGAATGCAACTACCAATTCAGAAGTATTGCTTCAAGATCTTGAAACAGTGGATGAGCTTAGGGATGTAGCCAGATTGAGGATGACAGCTTATCAACAAAGGATAGCCAAAGCCTACAACAAGAATATGAGGATAAGAAGATTCCAAGTGGGAGATTTGGTCTTAAGGAAAGCCTTCCAAAACACTACCAAGCCAAGTGATGGTAAATTAGCTCCTAAGTGGGAAGGACCCTACTTGATCGATTCTGAGGTTGGAAAAGGAGCATATTGGATCTCGACCATGGAAGGTGAAATTTTGCCAAGGTCTTGGAATGCAATCCATCTTAAATACTATCACGTATCAGGTATGAAAACCTTATATCTTTATTTACATTTTATCTTCTTAAATGATCTCACAACTGAATATGGTCTAGTATATAGTCCATCCTTAGAATTTTTCAAGTCTATCCTGGAGATGAAACTTTGAAGACTAGAGGGTTAGCCACCCTCTCCTACGTTAAGGTGTCTGACACCTTCCTAAGGTTTAAAGGTTTTCACCTTTCACATTGGGTTTGTAACCCCGCCTGGAGCGCACGTATTTTTGTATATCTTCAGGATGGTGGGACGAGTTCATGTAAAAGTGGCCGACAATTTCATCATTTTTGGAATATACATTGAATCCCTAAGGTTTAGACATTTTTCAATGTCTCTTTATTGTATTTGGCCTAGTTGCCAGTGGCCTTGACGCCAGTTACACTTGGCCTTGACGCTAGCTATCCTCAAGATGCTACATTAGGCCTTTTCGCCCGTTATTCCTAAAAGTGGGCATGACCCTAGTTTATAAAAGGCTTTATCGCCAGTATGACAACCAAGTTTGCCTTTTTTCAGGTTATTATCAAAAGTTTTTAATCCTTTCTTGGAAAGTGAAAAAGACTCTAAGTCTATCTGAAAGGTACAACACTAGGGACATCCTCAAGATGAAGAAGATTATCCTAAGGATGTAACAAGGACTGGGGACATCTTCAAGATGTCATTGAGACTGTTCTCAGAAGACTTTGAAGACCAATTAAGACATGAAGGTATAAACTTATTCCATTCTTTATCACTTATCATTTGATAATGATTGCATGATAACAAAGGAATAAAGAAAGAACACAAGGATATAGCGTCAAAAAAGATTACCATTTTATTTATAATTCAAAATTGATGTCAACCCCTGGCTTCATCCTAAACCAGGACCTGTCCACCAGGGGTCAACATCTGTAGTCCAGGTCAAGGGAAAGACTTGGGCTTCGTCTTGAAAACCAATATCCCTCCACCCCAACTCTTTCATTGTCTATACAAGCATAAAAATAAATAGTTTGAAATTGTTCACAAACTACCACCACATAAACTTTCACAAAACATTCTAACAAAATGGGCTTAGTCCTAGTCTTTGCATCCTTCATTGCCCACTTGAAACTCTTTGGCTACAACAGCTTCCTCCACCACAAGCTCCTTAGGTGCATCCTCAGGATCAGCATTAGGAATAGGCTCATACACCACCCCTTTTCCTCCCAAGTTTCTGATCTTCTCCTGCTAGGCTTCAACGTCTCAATCTTTCTGCTTGAAGTTAGGATCCTTAGCCTGTAGGGCCATCTTCACCCTAGCTTGGAGAACAGAAACCGTGGCAGATGTCACGAGCCTTTGCCTATATTTATCCATCTCCTTCTGTCTCATGCCCTTGCAGCACCTTGGCCTGCTCACCCTTCACCAGTTTAAGCTCAGCCTTCACCTTGCCAAGTTCTTTTTCAAGATGTTTGTTCTTATCTTGAGCAGCCTTCTTCCCATCTTCCAGCTTGGACTTGGTGTTATTCATTTCAATAGCCACCTCATCCAGGGACTTTAATAGATATTCATGTCCCTACAAGAAAAAGAAAACAGGTGAGTATTTCATCTCTTGGGCAGAAGCAGAGGTGGTAGCAGTCTTCCTTTTCTTGGAAGAAGCAGGAGCCTTACGCTTAAGAACAGAAGGATGAGGGCTTGTCATCCTGGAGCTGGATGGAGAAGTAACCATGGTTGTCTTGACATCCTGACTGTCAATGTCATCAAGGTCGAAGAAGGCGGATTTCTTTGCTGAAAAAAAGTAAAGGAAACACAGAATTAGACAGGTACGCATAACAGGATATAAACATCCTCAGGATGTAACAGGTGGTACTTGCCAGACATTTCTGTAGCTTGGCTAGTGGAATGACTTTTTTCTCCTTCAAAGGTTCTAGCTTTCTCAGGCAAATCTAAAACATCTTTACACATGATGAAAGCATAAATCAAGGGATAAGCAAGCTTAGCAAATGAAGTACCTGTCACAAAAAAAAAGTTTTAAAATATTAGTGATATATTCAAGATGTAACCACAAACACCTTTTTATCTCTAAAAAATAAACTTTATGATTTTGAAAAACTTTACCACTTTTAACCAAGACATTGGGATATCATCCCTATAAGGAATGGAATCCCTCTTTACAAAGAAAAATTAGACTTCCAGGATCTGTCAGATTTGATAACATTGAACAGGAATGAAGGGTCTTTTTCAATAAGTTGAAGAACATAATGGCTGGAACCGTGAGTTTTCAGCTTATAAACATAAGACAGGTCACCAATCTGGAGATTGATGCCATGGTTCTCAATGATCTTATTACAGACCATTAAGATCCTCCATATTTCAGGCATGGCTTGGGCGTATGCCATCCCAGTGACATCAAATAATTCTTTGATGAAAGGAGGGAATGGATACTTTAAGCCAAGAAGAAAAGGCAGGTATAGAAAGCAAACCCATACTGAGGATGCAAAATCAGATTTTGCACCCAGGTCGTAGGGACAAAATTCTGCAGAATTGGGAAAGGCCCCCAAGTCCTTCAAAATTTGGATGTCCCTATCAGTAAAGGAACAGATCTCTTGTTCTGGATTACTAAGCAGATTTTGAGATGTGAAATCCTTTGGGATTCCAACACTGCCAGTAGATCTGGTTGATTTCTTGCCCATCTTCAGAATACTAACGTAAATGTTTTGAAGAAATTAAAGAGAACAGGGAAGAAGAAGCATTACGTTTTCAGATATTCTTGGGTAATTATAAAGGAGAAAATGAAGGCCTAGATATAGGTGGAAGAAAATGATGAGATGTAACGGTCATCACGAAATATCAGCCCGAAAACTAGCCGTTATCCACCCTGACATGTGTTTTATCAGCTTCAGAGATAAGCTTGAGGCATTAAAAATATTATAACCGTTAGAGATATTAACGGTAACATATTTTTTGGGACAATTGTTGGTGGTGAAATCCTTTGGATGGATTTACCTCAAGTGTTCTATGTGACATCCTTAGGATAGTGAAGGGCTAAGTAGACTTCAAGATGTAAAAACATTCTGACATATGTGCATCCTGAGGATAGACTAACGAATTATCTTGTCCTAATATTTTTGCAGGTACAATCAATGAATGAGTAAGACTTGAACTCCTCTTCAACGGCTATAAAGTCTTACCAAGTCATAGAGTTTAAGGATGCAGGAGATGTACGTGTATAAGCTTAAAGAATCAATCAAAGTGTAACCACCAAAGTGACGAATGCTAGGGGAAAAAAGTGAAAACTGTTATCCAACGTCCATATCAGTTGAAACACCCGCAACGGTCACCTGAAACAGTCCACAAGATCATTGAAGACGGCGGATATCATGGGATCCTCCATTTATTTCCGTATAAACTATATATAGGGGTATGACGAACAAAAATAGGACACTTACACATTATAGAACACCTGATACTAGCTAACCAATACTTAATACTCTCTTTACACACACAACACTACACATTTGTGTTAATAGTTCGTTCATCATACTTCCAAAGTTGTAACACTTTTTACCATTTTAATATTAACAAACAAGGCAGGGGCTTAGACTCCTCCTGAGGTTTTGTGTCGGCGATCATCAAGTGATCAAGGGCTTTCCTCGTACATCGAGTGTTGTTGGCTTGCTTTCATTCATTTATATTCGGTTATAATAATCTTGTGTTAGATAGTTACATCCTCAGGATATAACTGTCCATCCTGAACTATACCCTTGCCATTCTGAGCATCGTTGTCATATTGTTATTATTTTGTTGTTATAAACCGCCATCTTGGAAATAACCCTAAGTTTTTATCATATTTCACACATCTAGCACTCTACCTCACTTTTACTAATTTGAAAAACAAAATTATTTCTATTAGGTAATTTTTACCAAAACAATTATATTGAATGAAATGCAAATAATACAACTTTGGTGACCAATGACTTATCGAACTAAGTGATACAATGATTTGAAGTGTGTGTGTTAACTGAAGTACGTAAGTTTGCGGTGAAAAATAGACAGCGTAAAGTGCCTATGTTGATCAGTCTTAGCCTTATAAATACTAGAAAAGAAATAGCTGACATCCTGAGATTTTCGGGATGACGTGTACTAGGTCCCACTTCCATATAGCCGTTGGAAGTCTTCACACGTTCTCATAAGCTCAAATGGATATCACCTAACTTCCAAAATAAGTGCTTTAGTGAGTCTTTATTGTTCAAATTGAATCAACTCTGCAAAGGTAACGTAATTCAATAAAAAACAGTTTTTATCATTTAGGATATTTGAAACCTATCATAAAGTTGTATTCGGAACATGACATTGTAATACATATCCTTAGGATATATCACAAGATATTTTAGCAGAGTGCATCTTCAAAATATTCACCACCAACAATCATTACAATTAAGAGGAATTACTTGATAGAGATCAAATTGCATGTTTATCTTCCAAGAGAGGAACATGAAAGAGATCTGCTTGTACCAAAGTTTATGCCCAAATAAAGTTTTTACATCACAGTCTCAATCAAGATCTAATAGATGGGTAAATACTTTGCTAGTAACATTTGATTTAAGTAGAAAACATGTGCCCTATTCTATCTATATAAGATCACAGTACAACACGCAATAAAACAACTATAGAATCGTAAAGATAAAAAAATGGCTTTATGAGATTTGGTCAAAAGTGACCTAAATCTGCAAACCCACTTTTAGGTTATGTTATACACATAAAGAAGAATTAAATTAAATTCAAATGGAGTTTTCTTCCAGGACCCCACCAAAACACACTGCGCCCATTCTCTAACCAATCAGGGAGATGCATATATGAACAAATAAAAAATAAATGATATGAAGATATAATTTCTGTTTTCTAGAAAGATAACTTATAATTCTAAAAACTAGAACTATGTATAAGAAACTTTTAGGTCTGATAATATTGCTATTACAAGAGAATCAAAATATATTTGTGCACAGTAGCTTCAGCCATATACCTTAATTGGTGTGGGATCAAATGCAATGAATTTGTATTGCATTATCGACAATCGACCCATAAATCATGTGACATGAAAATGAAATTCCTACTTTATTGTGGATGAGATATTATAGAATATTAAATGGTTAGTGCTAGGTTACATAATACGTGTTCTCTTTTGTAAATATCATTTTATAATGTAGTGATTAGACACCATGATATTAATGATGAAGATCTAATTAAGGGCTATCAAATGTGGCCGAAAGGCCCGAAACGTCCATTATTTAGCTAACACATAAGGGCATGATATGTAATTTGTATAGAGTAGATATCGTAGCATTTGTTGTCACATGAATTTTCTATCACCATTATCATACTCACAGAGCCGGACTTCATGTATAAAGACCCTAGGCTCTTGCCTAGGGCCCCCAACTCCACTTTGAGGCCTCCAAATCTAAGTGAGACTTATACTAATTAGTTGATTTGTTAGGTACCTGTGCTACTAAGGAACAATTTGGTGAAACATATTTTGTAATTAAGTGCTAAAGTTGGGTGAAGTTTATAGTAATTAGGTGTTATTTTGTGTTTTAGTCATCATGTAATATTTTAGGTAAACATTGTTTAGTTTATTGTTGGTACTCGGTCCTAAACCTGGAAAAAGAATAATGGTTTACAACAATGACATGTAGATTAGGGCCTCGATTTTTCTTTTCGCTTAGGGCCTCCAAAATAGTTGAGTCGGCTCTGCATACTCAATAAATCTCATCAACATAAAAACTAGGTTAGATCTGAGGGAGTAAAATATAAACAATCTTACTTTTACCCCGTACGAATAATATGCTACTTTCAGTAAGACCTCCGCCTCGATAGTAGTTTTGCATCTAGCTTGATAATACATAAAACACATAACACTCATCACCCATGACAAAGGTAGATTGGTGGATGTATCCTATGTCTTTCGGCTATCAACGCCACTACATGACGCATGATTAACTGTCCACCGATTTTAACGTTATTTTCACGACACTAATAACATAACGTTAAAATTAGTGCAATTTTTCTTTTGCCCCCTAAGACCCACACATTTACATTATATGCGAACACCACAAGTGGACTTCCAATTAAATTTTCTATATGAAGACAGTAATAAGCTTTAGTGTTAGATCTAGAAACTTTTTCAACGGGGTTATTAAGATTTGTTGTTCGAACACCTATCAACTCGATTTAGAAATATTTCAGATTGTGTTGGGCAATATATAGTTTTTTGGGTACATGATTTTCATTATTCATTCTTTAGAATTTACGTGTCGTTAGCTGGTGTCAAAGATGAGGCTTTGTTTATATATGGTTATTCGTTAATTTCATAAATGATGTAGCATCTATGTTATTATATCAATAACTATTGGCTTAACAATAAATATGAACTTTTTTTTTTTTTGAAAGGTTAAATATGAACTTAACATACAGGTTTAAACCGGAAATCCGAAGGCTGATTTAGATTTAAAGTTTATATTAAAGGGTGTGCCAGTTTGTGGTATTAAAGAAATAACATGTATATGACTTACATCGGAAAATCATATAAAGAGATAGGTGATATTGAACAACAAAGTCGGGGTTCTCTTTGCAATGTCCAAAAAGAATGTAAAACGTGCAAGGATGAAACCTTAACCTTCCGTTTGTTTAGAGGAAACGGGATTACCATCGGTTTGAGATGGGTAGTGGAAAGACCGAGCTAGTTAACGCTAGATCAAATATAAGTATACGAACACTAATGCACGCCAATGAACCGAAAGATGAACACCACCAACATGGCAAAACCAATTAGACCGAAAGTATACAGACATCACACTTCACTCAAAAACTAACATAGTAACAACTATATATCAATTTGTATTATTATATACAGAAAGGAATAATTGTATTATTATGTCTATGCCTATTAATCTGAAATATCATTGATCCCAATGATTAAGATTCCATATTTATTTTGCTATAGTCATGATTATTAACAATACCAATATATAAACATAGAAAAAAATGGAGAGCATATCAGTAGAAAGTTGGTTAAATGATGGTATTTATGGGAAAATGGTTAGTATCAACGATCTTCTTGTATTTTATTCTGGCTCTCTAACCTTGGCTAAAGCCAAAGCGTTTTGTTTGTTGGCTTCATGAACAAAATATCTCGCTTCTCTGTTAAAAAAAATAATAATAAAAAAAATAAACATAGAAAAAACTTATTAAAGGTCTGATGAATTTGGCAATTAATTAAGATAAGTCCAACCAGCTTACAGCATTGGAACTTTAACAAAAATATAGTACATAACACTTAACACAATGTTCATGAATCTGAACAACTTAAATAGTTTCCACATAAACAAAAACAACAAATACTTAATTCTAATAATAATAATAATAAATTTGCTTCATTCACATTACAGACCTCTTGCCTTTTTAGCTAGGGTTCTTGTTGATCCTCTTGCTCTTGCATCTCCTGCTGCTTCTGCTTAGGCCTTTTCCTCTTCTTCTCATAGCTAATCCCTCTCGATCTGGCCTGAAAGTCACGAACTTCCCTCAAAAACCGCCTCACTTCAGGCGCCCCAAACGGGTTAATCTCCGGGTTGCCTCCATGCTCATCATACGCTGCCCGAAGCCTTCCAACAAGCGCGTCAAGGCTGCCCCACGCCTGTCGGAAGGGACACGGGCAGGCTGTAGGAGGGTTTGGTACTCCAAAATAAGGGCATGTTTGGATGTGGATTTTGGTCTTCCCAAACTGGTCAAGATAGTGCAAGAACTCAAGCACATGACTAGGGTTAAAGTTAGGGAAAGAAAGTGGTGGCTTGTTGTTTCTTAGGTACTGCCCGAATGTGTCCCAATCGCGACGCTTTTGGCTCTCGTATCGGCTCGGAGAAGACGAAGAAGATGAACTGTTTGTTGAGTCCATTGATGGTAATTCACATCATAGACTTATATGATATTGTTTTTTTATTTCTAGGGTTTTTATTTTACTGAATATTGCAAAAAAGGAAACACACACAAATAGATACTGAAGCTTATTAAAATCAACTGAATGGTTGCTAGAATAAGCAAAAAAAGATGCTTTTAGTTTGTGCACACAAAGGAATATATGATCATGAGTGGTAAAAATAGATGTGTAGATAACGAGGAAAGGAGGGCATTTTGCAAGAAAGGGAAAGGTATTGATGGCTGCCGGCTAGAAGAGAGAGAGAGAGAGAGGGGCTATAAGCGGAAGTGATGGAGATGTATCTATAGTGGAAGTGATGCAAATGAGTGGAGCAACAGTAACCGATTTTTACTGTGTCAGGACGTACTTTATTACCTTGGTTATTTTCTGTCATCATATATTTACATGATGCTTGTATTTTACACCAATTTTAGTGCACTACCACTTAACTTTGAAACTAGTGTCTTAGTTTTGGTTTTTTCGGTTTATAGCCAACTAAATGATAGTTTTAAACGACTGTATAGTAATGTAAATAAGTGTAACCCTGGGATTTAGCCTTTTAAATTAGACCATATTATCAAGACATTCCCCTTCAAAACCTTAAACATCCCCTTCCCCCTCGAGTTATGGAGGCTTCCATAAGCCATGAAGACCCACATTTCCATGGGTCATGAAGATCCCCATGGATCGTTGATAAGCCTTTCATGGGCAATCAAACTGCTTTTACAGGGAGTTCAGACTAAAAAAGCTGATCCCACAGCCCATGAGGGTTCCCCCCGGCCCATGAAAATGTGGCACATGGGATCATTTAATCCCTCCACGACCCATGGTATTATTATTATTAATGTGAGCAAACACTTCTATTTCGAGTTGGATAAGAATCAAATAGTTTGATGGTCTATGGAAGGCTTATCAATGGCCCATGGAGATCTCCACGACCCATGAAAATGTGGGTCTCCATGGCCCAATTGGAAATGGGGTTCTCCACGGCCCATGGAAATGTTGGTCTCCATTATTATTACTAGTGGGAATACCCGCTTGTTGCAGTGGGCGCGTCTGTTTTGTCGCCTAGCAGTTGTTATCAGGCGAGATTACGGTAAGCACTTAATGATGATCTATTCTAGAATATATCCGCGTGATGAGGCGGAGAACACAAACACCCAAACACCAACATCGAAAGTTTTAAGATAACTTGCACTATCGAATAGCTAAACATATAGATAAGCAATTGCAGTAATGAATAATTATATCACACTTACCAGTATTACATAACTCTTAATATTGTCAAAATATAAACAATTAAACAACCACCATCATGGATTAAGATATGATGTTATGAGCTTTTTGTTTAGACAAAACTGATGAATATGAAATCATCAATCCGTCTTTCAACATCACGCACAAATATGCAACCAAATGACCACAAAAATTAAGTGTAAGATAGCCACACAATTACATTTTCACATGATTGAAAAGTGAATTCCATGCATAACAAGAGCTAGCTAGCATAGTTTTCACTACCCACCACCCAATTAAAATATATTTATATCGGTAAAATTAAATAAAACAAATAATTAATTATATTGGTTGATATTTGGTGGGGTCCACAATCGGTAAAATTAAATAAAACAAATAATTAATTATATTGGTTGATATTTGGTGGGGTCCACAAACGTTCTTCTCAGGCCCGTCATCTACCTAACCTTCCCCACCTTCACGTCTCTTTTAACGCTACCGATCCTTACCTTCCTCACCTTCACGTCTATTTTAACGCCCCTAGGAGCGGTGTTTAAAGCCCTTAACATCCAAAAAGCTGGCACCTCACAAGAGGCGTTAGCCCATTACACATAGTTTAAGGAGTTGAATAGCCCTCGAACAAATCAACTTTAACCGGGATACACCTAATATTGTGGCACGTTAGGAACTGATACCCCTGAACATACAAAGAATAATATCGTGTTTGATACATAATTTATAAATTTAAATGTTTAAGAAGTCATAAATGAGATTTAAAAATCTAACTTATCGGTAGTTACACTTTGCTTTAAATAGAGTTGGAATATAGACGTGAAATACTAAACATATTGACAGGCAATGAACAATTACCGGATTAGTTTTACAATGAGAGCCTTTAGAAAAATATAACCCCAATTAACCCACTTTAGACAAATGGGTTGAAACATTGCCAAACTATGTTGCATGTGTTTGATATTTTCTTGATTCCCGAAAACACATCCAAACACTAATGTCATATGTATCAAAGCCAAGGTGAAAATAACAGATGCATGGACAACAAACTATGACAAAAAGAAAACTTTTAGAGAAATATTATGTTTACCTTCTGATGAACGCTTGGGTTCGTATTTAATTGTCCGGTATCCTGCATTCAAAATAAAAATTCTTTTCCACGAAATAGAACAAAATCCCTTGAAGTACGAAGCTTACATCAGAACAAAAAAAAATTAAAAAGTTTGCCAGATAGAAAACTTAAATATTAAGCCCTCAGCCTTAATTAGCTTCAACACTCCCTTCGAGGTAGCGCCTGTGGTTAAAATTGAACAATTACAATACAACCTACCACTATCAAATGCAACATTGGAGAAATAATCCTGCAATAGACAATATATAATATAAGGTTAGAACACTTTCTAACACTACTAGAAAAAAGACCTTTCTTGACACACATTGCGCGTCAAGAAAAGGGTCTGATGACAAGAAAAAAAACGTCAAGGATGGCGTTGTCATAAATTTAAGATGACATATTTTCGCGTGTCATCTGTTTATGACACACATTTATGACATCATTTATTGACACGCATTATGACACTTTTTAATGACACACATTTTTATGACAGTTTTTGTTGACATTTTTTCGACACATATTATGACAGAATTTTATGACGTTCTTTTGCTTGTCATAATTTATTAGTCTAAAAAAATCCTGTAAAATTGCATATTTACCCTCCTGGATTTATAGTCATTTTATTATATGCAAAATAATTAGCAAACTAATACCAAAAACATCATTTCATTATATAATCTGGCCATATTTATGACAGTTTTTGTTGACATTTTTTCGACACATATTATGACAGAATTTTATGACGTTCTTTTGCGTGTCATAATTTATTAGTCTAAAAAAATCCTGTAAAATTGCATATTTACCCTCCTGGATTTATAGTCATTTTATTTAATGACACACATTTTTATGACAGTTTTTGTTGACATTTTTTCGACACATATTATGACAGAATTTTATGACGTTCTTTTGCGTGTCATAATTTATTAGTCTAAAAAAATCCTGTAAAATTGCATATTTACCCTCCTGGATTTATAGTCATTTTATTATATGCAAAATAATTAGCAAACTAATACCAAAAACATCATTTCATTATATAATCTGGCCATATTTATCAAATTACAAACTAATCCGAGACGTTTAACGTTTACAAAAATATTCTATCGACATTACATTGCCTTCAAACAAACAAGTTTGGATCATTTGAAAATAAATGTTGCGGCGTAGCCTGACCATTCTTCGCGAACGGCATCCATGTCTCCATCCCCGTAATGATCCGCTCCTCCCCCAACCTGAGACAACAAAAAAATTAATACATTAGTCGAGGTCGGCCAATTATTTTACATAAATCATAGCGCATCGCTACGTTTATTTTGCCTTAACTTACATTGCCCAATGTGCATCCTCTTCCTCATTAAACTCCGACTTTCCTGGAAGAAATCATAAATATTATTATGTCTGGTGGAACTTTCAAACAAATCATGCTTCCCAAATTATAACATTAACCATAATGGTGCTAGCATATATTTTATTTTGTATAACGACATCAACGCTTTACATGAGAAAGATCAAACATGTGAAATGGTATCTAAAATATTGTATATTACATGAAAATCATAGCTTATGCGGCGTATAGGTCATGAAAACTAAAACTTAGATTCTGTATTTTGATACAACTACTGACCTTGTTCATATTCTCTAATTCGGCGCTCAACGTCTTCAACATCTGCAACCTACCTTAAGATGCCTTCTACTTTCACTCCTGTAACATGTAAATCAAAATAACTAACACAAATGAAACCAAAAGAACATAGAGTAAAATGTTAATACATTGTTAATTAATGAAGTTGGCATTTTAATTACCATAATCTTCAACGTACTGGTTGGCCCTGCCTTGTATTTGCCAAAGCTTCATCTAATGCAGCCTTCCACTCATTTAAATCCTCGGTAGTCTCGGCCTACAATAATAAAAGTCAGTAACCAGTAGTAGCTAAGAATAAACAGTCATATCAGATTTACTAAGGAAAATAATGTCTAATTAGTTATAACTATTCACTAGACTGATACGTATACAATCCATATATATAGCCGAGAGGGTAAGGGAGAGGTAGGATGGGTTTTGTTAGTTGTGGTAAGTCAAAACTCATAGTATATAGTGGTGAAAAGGTGATTACCATTTCCATACAAATAGTTGACTAGTATGGTGGCTTAGCATGTTTTCTTCTTGGGTCCATCTTGGCCGATTTTTGGGAAGTGTGAATGGATAATCATGGTAGTCAACTAAGCATGGGAATGAAGTGCAGGTTGGATCTTGGTGTTTTGGATGGTTATGTGTGTGTGTGGGGGGGTGTGTGTAAGATATCACCTTGGTTCATGTGTGTATACATATGTATGTATGAATGTCGTGGTGTGTATGTGTATATAATATGCATTATAGGTTTGATGAAATGTCCCAATCATGTTCTCATGGATGTATGTGAGTGTATATATGTATGTATACATAAGTTGTTTGTTTGATTCAATCACCTACACACACATATATATAATATCACGCATGTGTATGTATATATGTGTTGTCTTGGAATTCGATCAAAACATGTGTATATACATTTATATATGTCGTATGGATGTGTATGTGGCCAATTGTGTGTATGTATAAGTGTATATATGCAAGTTTGTTGAACTCCATTAAATCAACACATGTATAGAAATCGATTTGAACATGCATACATATAGTGTTGTGTTTTTGAGTGGTAACACATGTATAAATGTGAAATGATAATAATGTAGTTTGGATCAAATAAAATGTCATTTGTAAGTCCATGTTTATACATATGTTGAACACGTATAATAACTCACATTTACATATGTATATAAATGGGAATTTGGTCAGTGGTAAAACACTATGAATTTACATGTCAAACATTCATAAAATATCTTATAAATACATGGGTTTTATATGGAATTGAATAGTTTCTAAATTTGATATTGTCACATGTAATCTTGTTTCATTTGTACGTAAAAATCGGATATATTGTTGCTCCCTATTGAGTGTGTTATTGGCTTGATTGTTCATTGCCAATTTTTTTGGGTTAAGCAGGTGTTGCATACGTAAATGGACATTGTTGGAAAATGTTACAAATTCCTATAATTGTTTGGGCTTTGCTAGAATTGGGACAACATAGTTAATGTAATAATGTCTAATGCACACACAAAATGACATACGTTTTAAGGGTGTGTACGGATCTTAACCTGGAAATTCGACGGGTGTCACATTCTCCCCTTGTTTTTAGAATTTCATTGCGAAATTGAGTTGAGTCCTTGGATTTAGAAGCTTCCGAAAAAAGAGCAGGATACTTGCATTTCATCTGGCCCTCACGCTCCTAAGTGAATTCAGGTATGCGCTTGGAGTTTCGTCTGACTTTAACAAGTTTGATTCGGCTGCATCTCAACTTTTGGACTTTCTAGTCCGTGACTACGATTAGCTCCTCAATGAAGTAGAGTTAATCATCGATGTGAATTTCTTCGGGAGGAATGATTAGTGGCTCGTCGGATAAACACTTCTTGAGATTAGACACGTGAAAAGTGTCATGAACACCACTAAGCTCTTATGGCAACTTGAGCTTGTAGGCCACGGGATAAATCCTAGCTAGGATTTTAAATGGGCCTATGTATCTCGGGTTAAGCTTGCCACGTTTGCCAAAACGAGGTACACCTTTCCAAGGTGAGACTTTCAAGAGACTTTGTCGCCAACTTGAAATTCGAGTGGCTTGCGTCTACGGTCAGCATAGCTCTTTTGCCGATCGCGAGCAGCTTTCAAACGATCTCGGATCTGAAAAATCTTTTCGGTCATTTCTTGAATCAGCTCAGGTCTAGTCAAGTATTTGTCTCTAACATCTGCCCAGTACAATAGAGATCTGTATTTGCGTCGGTACAAGGCCTCGAACGGGGTGACCTTTATACTTGTATAGTAGCTGTTGTTATAGGAAAACTCAACCAATGGCAGATGTGTCTCCCAATTTCCACCAAAATTGATTACACAAGCTCATAGAATGTCTTCAAGAGTCTGAATCGTTCGTTCGCTCTGGCCATCCGTTTGTGGGTGCTAGGCCGTACACATGTACAAACTAGTACCTTAAGCTTGTTGATGTGATTGCCGAAACCTTGAGGTGAATCGACTGTCACGGTCAGAAATGATTGAGCCAGGTACCCCATGCCTAGTCACAATCTCCTTGATGCACAACTTAGCTAATTTCTCCATCTTGTCAGTTTCCTCGATTGGAAACAAGTGTGCAGGCTAGGTTAGTCGATCAAAGATTACCCAAATCATCTCATGACTATTGGACATCTTGGGCAGCTTCATGATGAAATCCATGAAGATATGTTTCAAACACATGAGAGATCGGCTGACATATGTTGCAATATCACCCTTAAGGTTGGGCCAGCAATAGAAACCCTTCATGCCCGTGTACATCTTGTCGGCTCTAGGGTGAACTGAGTACTTGGACTTATGGGCCTCCTCAAGAACCAAATCTTGTGGTCCCCCAAAACGTGGTATCCAAATCCAATTTGTGAAATACATTGTTCCATAAAACTTTAGCTCCAAGAGCGCGACTATTTTGTACAAAGATTCATCCTTCAAATTCTCGCTCTTGAGAGCTTCCTATTGAGCTTCGTGAATGGTAGTTGTGACAATTGCGTGAATCGTTAAACCAAGCGCGTGAACACGCATGGTTTTGACACGTTCCTTTCGGTTTAAGGCATCGGCCACAACGTTTACCTTACCCGAATAGTATTTGATCTCACAATTGTAATCGTTCAGCAGTTCCACCTATCTGCGTTACCTCATGTTCAAATCCTTCTAGTTGAAGATGTGTTGCTGGCTCTTGTGATCCGTAAAGATGTTGCACTTAGTGCCATATAAGTAATGCCTCCAGATCTTGAGGACAAACATTACCGCACCTAGTTCCAAGTCATGCGTCATGTAGTTCTTCTTATGGACCTTGAGTTGACGAGAAGCATAGGCGATAACCTTATTCCTCTACATGAGTACACATCCAAGTCCTTGGTGTGATGCGTCAAGCCACAAAATCATTTGTTCCCTCAGGAAGTGAAAGAATCGGTGCACTACACAACTTGTGCTTCAGAACCTGTGATGCCTCCTTTTTCTTGACTACCCAATCAAACTTCTTATCCTTCTGTGTCAACACTATAAGTGGTTGGACGATCTTTGAGAAATTCTCAATGAACCGACACCAGCTAAACCCAAAAATTGTCGCACTTCGGTTAGGGTGTTGGTCGCTTCCCAATCTTTAATCGCCTCTATCTTGGTTGGGTCGACTTGTATGCCTTTTTTGTTCACGACGTGACCAAGGAAATGAACCTCTCGAATCCGAAACTCGCATTTAGAGAACTTGGCATACAACTTTTCATTCTTGAGCGGTTCTAAAATCAACTTGAGATGATGTTCGTGCTCGTCCTTTGTTCGCGAGTAAATCAAGATGTCATCGATGAAAAAGATCACAAATGTATCCAAATAGGGCCTGCAGACGTGATTCATCAGATCTATAAAGACAGCTGGTGCATTCGTCAAACCAAAAGGCATGACCAAAACCTCATAATGTCCATAATGAGTTCTGAATGCAGTCTTAGGTATATCCTCCTCTTGAATGCGAGCTGATGGTACCCCGATCTAAGATCAATCTTTGGGTAGTAACTTAAACCCTACAATTAATCAAATAGCTCGTCAATCCTTGGCAGAGGATACTTGTTCTTGATGGTCAGCTTGTTCAGTTCTCGATAGTCGATGCGCATCCTAAAACTACCGTCTTTATTCTTCACAAACAAAACCGGGGCTCCCCACGGGGAGAAGCTCGGACGAATGAAGCTTTTGTCTAACAGTTCCTTCAGCTGGTTAGACAATCCATGCATCTCTGACGGTGCTAAATGATGTTGAGTACGAGCTACTGGAGCAGCTCCTGGACTAAGTCTTGCGAAACTCGACTTGTCTAGGCGGCGGCAGCCCAGGAAAATCTTCAAGAAAGACTTTTGGATAGTCTTGCACTACCGGGATGTCCTCGAGTTCCCGATATTTAGCTTTCTTCTCGACAATGTGTGCCAAAATCAATAAAGATTCGAATAATTGTTTCTAAACACCCCTTAGTTTTATGATGTCTTTATCATGGATCAATAAACAAAACTCCATGTGATTATCTTCTAATTTTAATCCAAAAGGCCCTCGTCAGGGCTAAGAAACACGGAGTTCTTCATTGTCGAAGAAAAATCTAGACCCATGATATCTTCAACTCATCCATGTAGTCCAAATTCGAAGCCCCAAATCAAGTCGCATATATAGATCATGATGTACACTAGAGGATCTCGCACACCCTGTATGTCATACACAAGATATCTGCACAGTAGATAACCAACTCGCACACCAAGTAGTTATCAGATAAAGAAATCCAATGCATGTGTGCAGATTCAGTAAGCTCACACAAACCTATAACCGATATAACCCACTGATGAGGCCTAAACCCAAACCCAATCTAAAAAACAATAACAAGCTCCAACATTAAACCAATTTCAAACCAAAATGATGACCAAATTCAATGTGCCCAAGGAGTGAAAATTAATTCCAAAAATTGTACCTCCATTAATAAACCATATCTTTAACTTCTAAAAAAATTAAGATTCAATTCTTCTCAAAATAAAATTTTAAGTTCATTCCATATCCCACAACATTAAAATTAATATGTTCCCAAAATTGTAGCAAGAAAATAGGAAACAATATTAACTAACAAAATTAAATTTCGAACCATGGTAAGATCCATATCATGATCCATAACCCATATGGGGATTCCCAAGATAAAACCACCTGTAAATTACTTAATATCATATGAAACCAAATCATGTTCATCCAAAAACCAACCAAATCAAAATATCGCATACACCTTGTTGGCACCCACGACTCTCAGACCGCCGACACCGAAACCCAAATTGTCCCCTCATACGTCGACACCATGACTACCACACACCACCATATAATACTGGCACCACCGTAACACCTCCATCACCGTGTACCACTACCGAGCCCAAACGATATCGACAACTCATGCAAAATGAACTACAAAACACGAACAAACACATGAAGGATTACATATTGTAATCTTCATAAAGTGAAATCCATAGCTGTCTAACAACGAAAATCAATAAAGATTCGAGTATTTGTTTCTAAACATTCCCAAAAATATGCTTCAATGATCATCAGTTAAACCTTGATTTCGCTCTTCAAGTGATATCAAAACCGAGCCCTTGAATGGCTTCAATGGCTCTAATACCATTTGAATGGCTTCAATAGCTCTGATACAATAAATCGTTGCTTAGATTGCACACGGTTTCAAAGAACCGTCTGATACAATCATAAAGTATTGCCCATGTTTTCTAGGAACGTTTGGTATAATACAATGTTTAACTTTGCATATAATCTTTAGGATTGTCTGGTACAAAGTTTCTCATGGTGGCTACATGATTACAAATGAGATGTCTAATCCTAATAAGGGTGTTCACAAACAATATTTAGGGTCCATTAACTAAGTGGCCCACATGGCCTAACCCAGATCCAAACACTAAACTAAGCCTAATAAATGCAAATATGTTCTATAAAAACAATCGTAAACCTATACAATTTTGGGCCTTACATTTACGCATATTTGGTTTTCCTAAAGGGCTCCATCATAACGCGATGGTCATAGATCGACTTAGGGGCTGTTTGGTTGATTAAGTGCTGAATTATTAAGATGGTCTGAATGGTTAAGAGACTCTGAATGATTAAGAGCTGAATCATTCAGCATCCCTTATTAGCTTAATGACTCAACACTTAATCATTCCATTCAGATGTTGAAACAAACAGTCTGAATGCTGAATGATTCAGACCTGAATGATTAAGAGGCTGATTAAGAGGCTACCAAACAGCCCCTTACTTATTCTTTCTGCTTTTTACATTTTGCTTGTTCGGTTCAACGTTAAGTCTACTTTCTGTTTGATTTTATGTTTTTATTTTTTATTTCTTTTTTTAAACCAAACTTTTTCGGTGTTGGTGATCGCTAGCGATTGTGTGCCATTAATGCTACTTGGCATGATTTTACATTCCTGCTCTCTGCCATAGTGAGCTTAATAATACTGGTTTTGTACTAAATTCCAAATGTGATTTCTTTTAGTTCTTATATTTGAACGTTATAAGTTGTAGAATCAAGGTACGTCCTTAAAAAAATTGTTATCAAATGGCTTTCTTTTAGCGATACCAATGTATCGAGGGCATTACTTAAAGTGTTATAGTAATAAAATTAGCAAAGTGTAAATTGTTATTATAAAAAAATGGAAAATGCCCATTACTCAACTGTAAGTAATATGTTAATCCAAGACGATGATTGAAACACCCATTTGTGTCTTTTTATAAATATGTGGAACACAAATGGGAAACAAATGGAATCAAAATATTACTAAAAGGATCTTAGAGTACACATATGGGAAACACATGGAATGAAAAACACAATGTTTTTTTAACAAGTACTTGTGAAATCCTACTAAATCCAAAGATGACACATCAAGAGAATCATAGCTTTTAGAGAATCCAAAACAGACCTACTTTATACAAGTGTGGTCATCCAGTGAGATGTCACCTGCAACTGTATGTAAATTATCAATTCTGTATTATGCATTCGTGATTTTGGTACAGTTATCTACAGTAGGAAACTATTTAGTTTGTACTAGTTTTTTTTTGAACGGCATTTAGTTTGTACTAGTCATGAGAATTCAACTTTATATTAATATAATATATATTCTTTGGAACATCCTCCTCTGTTTAAAAAAGTTGCTTGGATGTTAACATTAACATTTTTTAAATTCATTTGAAACAACAAATATTTTTGTCAATTAACAACATTTATTAAAGGCTCTAGCTATTAACACCCTCTCCTTCTGTTTCAAGCCTTTAGAAGCGTCTCGCTATGGTCAAAGCGAGACGCTTTAGGTCTAATCAAACGAGGGGGTACGAGGTTGCAAGGAAAAGTTGAATTTTTGATTCAAAGCGCCTCGCTATGGCCAAAGCGAGACGCTTTGGATCAAGGGTTTAATTTGGGTTGTTTTTTTTTTTTTTAATGTTTTGAAGTGTATTTTTTTTATTTAATAAAATATCGATATTGAAATTTAGAAAGGGGAAAGAGATGGTAAGGCGAAACCAGGTCTTAGAGAGTACACTCATTCGAACAAGATCTGCATGAGTGTTATTAATAAAAGAGAGTATGTGATGAACAATAGATTCAGGAAGTTGTGAAATCCGATCCATCTCTACACTTAATTTCACCAGCTAACTACAAAAACATTATTATAAGAGTTATACAAACAGTGACAAAACAGTATTATTTATTTATTTAATTATTGTAAAAAATTTATAAAAATTTATAAAAAAAACTTAAAAACAAAGTAATAACCCTAATTAAACTATCATTAATAACTCTAAAAGTGTTTATTTATTCATTACTTTCGGGAAAGATACAACATTAATCTTCGTTACCCTTTATCATCTCTAATATATCTTTCTAGATTATACCCTAGAATGAAAATTTAGTACTTTCAGAAAAGATACAACATTAATCTTCGTTATCCTTTATCATCTCTATGAATTTAATTCCTAAGAACTGTTTACCACCGTTAAGTACTGTTGAAGACCTTGATCTGCAATATTTGAAAATTATCATTTTTTGACATGCTTAGTAATAGAGAGGG
The DNA here is from genome assembly GCA_028751855.1 of Ambrosia trifida. Lineage (NCBI taxonomy): Eukaryota > Viridiplantae > Streptophyta > Magnoliopsida > Asterales > Asteraceae > Ambrosia > Ambrosia trifida. The sequence goes on from CM054130.1 coordinate 114,753,590, forward strand.
ACACTTTCTTCTTTTGTTCTATAATTTTTGTTAGTTGTTAATGTTGTTCTAGTTTTTTCAAATTTTAGAAAAAATAAAAAACCAAATCGAAGGCCGTATGCACGTTAAATTTCATTAAATAAGTGAAAAAGACGAATTGATCAAACTTTGTAGAGGCCTATGTTCTATGGGAGGTGAGTTGGCAATCAAGGGATCCGCTTCGAGTCTAAAGCTTCGCGTGTCATCTTGGTCGAACTCATGTTGCAAAATTCGTCTCATGCGTGTGTTAGGGTCCAAAATTTTAGGGCTTTTTAGTGGGTTTTTACAAGACTTCATCCTTGTGCTTTGTAAGGGATTTACGAGGAATGGGTTGAAAGGTGGTTTGGTTGTTTTATGAAATTTTGATCGATATCATCCACACAGAGTTCGTTGTAGTGGTTGCGGAAAGAAATTAACAGACGGACAAGCACAAATTTTCATCTTATAAAAGAACATAAACACAATCATGCGACCCATGATCAGAGCTTTAATTTGTGATAAACAAAGAAAATAGGAAGAAGATCAGATCTCCAAAAGCAAGTGTGAAGATCAAGAGAAAGAAAGTAGAAGAAGAAGATGAACAGTGCTCCAACATAACTTGCACCGGTTTGAGATATGAGTTTTATTAGCTTAAATCTCTCTGATCCATGGTATCCACTTTCACCTGAAGCTTTACCTTCCTACCACTGTTTTGAATTAGAATATAGAGAGCAAACCGACGAACATCATTCAAAATTTCAACTTCCTGCTAACCTCTGCGCCATCATCGAATACAGTAAACCGACGATCTTCCTCCACGACACTCCTAATAGGCCTCTCTTTATATCACAGTACGATTTAAGGTTCCAATTTTGTTTTGTGTTGCTTTTTAATAATAAGTTTTGTGTTTGTCAAACCCTAACGTCTAATATTAGGATATCGTTTAGCTCCATGTTTGAAATATGGATCTTGTTGTCGCTACCGTTAGTGGATACCATGGATCAGAGAGATTTAAGCTAATCAAACTCATATCTCAAGCTGGTGCAAGTTATGTTGGAGCAATGATTGTGATGAATGTTGTATCTATTTTGAGGGTGTAATGATGATGATGGTTATGATTTGACAGACGATTTATAAAACTATTAAGAATGAAAATTAGTAAAATGATTTATGAAAGTATCAAGAATCGGAAATTAGTAAGATTTATTCAATCAATCTATGACAAGATTTAATTTACTTTCAAAAAATAAATAAAATAACAATAATAAAATCAAATGCGGTATCAAACAATGAAAGCCTCGAAAAACACATATTACACAGACTAGACATGCAAAAAACGATCAATTAAACATTCCGAAACGCGTCAAACAGAACCCAGAAGTCTAGCATGTCGATTAGACATGCAAAAATTGTATTTTGAAAAAAAATATGGGTATCGGCTGTATAGTCCGAGCACCACGTACAATGATTTATGAAAGTTGTACAAACTCGGATGTTTCTACCAAAAAACACAAACAAACAATAAACGACACAAAACGCCTCAAACGAATTTTTTTGGATTGGAAACAATAAAGATCGCTTTACAATGCCGAAAACGACTATCATCAATCTGGTTTATAATTCAAAGGAAGTAGATTGCAAAGGAACTTCAGGTCAGCCATACGTTTGTCAAAAGAATTTTGTACTATGCATTCTCACACAATGTCCAACAACTGAATTTTACTTGCTTGCATAAACAGTTGTTTGGAATTGTTTGGTGCTATAAAAAAAGGTCACACCTGTACTAAGTTTAATGTCGGAGAAGAAAAAATTACATACTTGAAATCAATGGGAGGGTTGCAAAGAAACTTCAGGTCAGCCAGACGTTTGTCAAAAGAATTTTGTACTATGCATTCTCACACAATGTCCAACAACTGAATTTTACTTGCTTGCATGAACAATTGTTTGGAATTGTTTGGTGATGTAAAAAAAGGTCACACATGTACTAAGTTTAATTTCGAAGAAGAAAAAATTACATGCTTGAAATCAATGGGAAGGTAAACAAAATCGTATAATTTTCATCCGTTTGCTAGCGCCGATCCGACTGTTGAATTCTTTCCGCAACCAGTACAACGAACTCTGTATGGGTTGCTTGTTAGCACCGATCCGACTGTTGATTTCTTTCCATTTTTACAATAATTATATTAAAAAAATCACTACAAAACAGGAAAAAAACCACGATTCGGTTGTTGAATTCTTTCCGCAACCAGTACAACGAACTCTATATGGGTTGCTTGTTAGCGCCGATCCGACTGTTGATTTAAAGGCTGAACACGAGTATAATCAAACTATCAAGAATCGGAAATTAGTAAAACAACGATTCATGCAAGCAAGTACAATTCAGTTGTTGGACATTGTGATCGGGTACAGGGAAGTTGTTGTCGGAGAGATATCTGTCAACGATAAAGGCAACCTGAAACAACATATGAAACCTGTCTGGATTCGTTCATGGAGAATTCAGTAACTTCAGGTCAGCCAGGCGTTTGTCTAAAGAACATACTTGAAATCAATGGGAAAGTAAACAAAATCGTCTAATTTTCATCCGTTTGTTAGTGCTGATCCGACTGTTGATTTCTTTCCCCAACCAGGACAACGAACCCTGTATGGATTGCTTTTTCCATTTTTATGAAAACAGTAATGGAATAATGTTTCCCTCCTTGTTCGAATTATGGATCTCGTTGTCGCTAAGGTTAGTGGATACCATGGATCAGAGAGATTTAAAGTTAATAAACTCATATGACAAGTCGATGCAAGCTGGTGGTTATTATTTTGTTTTTTAAATTTTTTAATTTTTTTCCAATAAATATATTTAAAAAATAAAAGAAACAATTCAAAACACCAAAAAATGACCCAAAATAAATCTCTGATCCGAAGTGCCTTGCTTTGGCCATAGCGAGGCGCTTCGTATTTAAATTTTCAACTTTTTCTAACCTTGTACTGACCTCGTTAAAAAGTAACCCAAGAGCCTCGCTTTAGCCAAAGCGAGGTGCTTTAGGGGGTAGAAATAGAAGTCATGGGGGTTTTATTATAACCACCCTTATTAAATGCAATGTTTATACTGACACCTCCAAAACCTATTTTGGTATCAATACGCCTCATATGCGCCTATACGAAGCGTGTCGAAACAACCACGTACGCACAAATTTGACTGGTAGTTGGTCAAATATGTCTTGTATAGGTCTATATTGGAAGTATTGGTGATTTTTTTAAACATTGTACCTTTATATAATATTTTATTGTTTTAACAAAGTTGATAAATAATTTATTATTTTTAAAATTAAAAATATTTTTAAAACCTTATCGTGCCGTATAGATCTTGTATCGAATAGTCTATAATAGTAATAGTATATATCATGTACTTCAATATTGTCTAGTATAGTATCGCATCGCATCATATAGTATAGTATAGTATAGTATAGTATAGTATAGTATAGTATAGTATAGTATAGTATAGTATAGTATAGTATAGTATAGTATAGTATAGTATACTTCAGTTATAAGCCTATATGAGGCCTATACATGATCTATATTACACATATGCTACAATATGATATGATATATGATTTTTTTTTGTGAAATCACCTCGTTAATAAGCCTATATGAGACCTTTTTTGATATTATTTATTTAGTAAAATGCATTAGTTTTCCATAAAATATATATGTTTGAATTATAGACATTCTATGTACTTTGTCAACCAAATCTAGATACACATGGATGGTTATGAAAAAAGGAAGCAAGATATGCCATGTTTTTCGCCTTTCGTTTGGTTTGTATTCACATAGATCAAGATCTTGAAGTTATTTTGATTAAGTAATTAATGGGGTCAAACTATTTTATGGACTACTTGGTAGAATGTATTCAAACGCGATTGGACCAGGGCAACAAAGACAAGTGATTGGGCTGCAATGATATTAACAAGTTAATGGGCCTATTGATACAAGTCGGTGGAGATGATTAATAAAAGAAAAGAGGGACACGACAATTATTTTTAAGTGGGACACAAACTAGAGGATTCGACGGCTGAATTTTAAGGTGGTTTGTCACACCAAGGAATATTTATTTGCAGATAAAACACAAGATCGAGTATGCACGGTTAGAATCCTTGTAACTTTCTCTAAACAAACGGTTTACATAGGTTTTCATTAGTTTCGTGTTTTGTTCAGTATTGGATTATGACTTATAGTGATGATAAACCATTTCGAACATCTTTGATGCATTAGTTAGTTATTTAACATAGTTTGGTTTGTGTTTTAAGTTCTTCCTTTTCAACTTGTTCACAGTTGATGACAAAATTTAGTAGCGGGTTGGGTGACTAAAGGTGGTTGACTTTATGCTTCTGAAGAAACACGGATCCTAGATCACCGGGTTTAGGTGGATCTTGGTAGTGATTCTACGGGGTTTCTATAAAAATGTTTGTTTATAAAAATGTGTGGGTCTAAGGACAAGACCAAGGAGTTTAAGAGACAACAGATTAGAAGAGTCGGGCCTCTAAACGTTAGTATGTAAAACAAGGGTTGGAAAAGGTACGAGGAGCTCGTAGTCTTTTCGATGGAAGTTATGGTGAATATCGGATACCAATAAAAGGAGAAGGGACTCCTTTTATAGTACCTGGACGTTCGACTTCCTCAGCCCATCCTCTACCCGTTGTGGGGCCCGGCCCATGTAGAGGTGTCTCTAGATTTCCGACCCAAGTCCTCAAGCCTAATTGGTGCAAGTGGGTTTAATAAAAAAAGTGGAGAAAGGGGATATGTTACCGTCCTGTTAAAAATACACGTGGTGTCCGCTGAGTGGTCACTGGTGAGCGACAGACACGTGGCGTCCGCCTGTTGGTTACTCTAGGGCGGTGGATAATCATTCGTCATTTAGAAGTTGAGGCAAGTTGTGGTTAAGAAAGTCTTCTATCAAAGATATCTTGGCTGGGGAGCTGTCACGTCGTCGTCCTTTTCTTGTGTCAGGCTGAGCGCAACCCTTGATTGGTTAGGGACCCTGAAGGACAGTCTTCAATGTCAGGAACAGTTGTTCAGGGCAGAGGTGTGTGTCTCGATGCTACCCTGAAAGGTATCTTTCAGTCGTGTTGACGAAGTCTCGTCTATCTTGCTGAAGAAGCTTTGTGGTGCGTCTGCCTCGCTGACGTAAAATGGGCGGCAGATAGTGCGTCCATTGTGTAGTGGACGTATGCTACTCCGCTGATGTAAAACGGGCGGCAGATAGTGCGTCCATTGTGTGTTGGACGTATGCTACTCCGCTGACGTAAAACGGACGGCAGGCCGTGCGTCCACTGTCTGATGGATGCAAGCTAACCCGCTGACATAAAACGGGCGGGGGGGACTTTAGTCATGGTTTTGATAAGCGCTGTTTTGTAGGTTGATTTATGATATGGTATTGCCGATTTTTGGTACCATATCCCTTCAAGTCCCCCAGTCCAGTGCTCTCATGTTACCTTGTAGAGGTGACGAGGGGGTGCTAAACTTTGTTTAATCATGTACATGGGTCCTTTAAATTACATATAGTCGTCACTGGGTTTACATGTAACGAAGAGTGTACATGTGTTGACGATCGTCGTCAGCTGGTGCACGTACAGTGATCAATCTGTGAGACGTATGACAGAATAAGCGCTTGCGCGGAACCTGATGAGGTCATCGACAAGTTTGCGCGTAGTGACGGAAGAAGGAGAAATCCGTCTTCCATAAGTTCCTTTAGCTTTAGGAAGAAGGAGAAATCCTTCTTTCATAAGTTCCTTTAGCCTTAGGAAGAAGGAGAAATCCTTCTTCCATCAGTTCCTTTAGCTTCAAGAAGAAGGAGAAATCCTTGAAGCGCTGGTAGGGGAAGATAGTAGAAAACCTGAGATTTGTCCTTTGGACACCGGCGTTATGCCTGAGGAAGCGTCGGGCCTTGTAGCGCAGCTAGAAGATGAAAATAAGGGTAAACCTGAAGTTTTTTCGTCGGGCGCTGGAGTGATGCCTAAGGAGGCGTCAGGCCTTTTAGCGCATGTGGAAGATGTAGATAAGAAAAAATATGAAGCTTTTCCTCCTGACGCTGGCGTGATGCCTGAAGAGGCGTCAGGCCTTGTAGCGCATGTAGAAGATGTAAATAAAAGAAAACCTGAATTTTATCTGCCGAGTGCTGGCGTGATGCCTGAGAAGGCATCGGGCCTTGTAGCGTATCTGGAAGATGTTGGGGAAAAAGGTGTTTCTTGTCTCGTGTTGCGCCTGATGAAATGTAGTTATTGCACATTGAATTTGTCTTTCTGAATTCTCTGCGAATTGAATGGCGGGAATGTTTGGATATGGAGAACGTGTCTGACAGGTGCTGCAGTTGGTGAGTTAGTGGGTATACACGTGTCGACCATCGGAGGAGTTTAACAGTTGGTAGGTATTTGATAACTCAAAAAGTTATCATATAAAACAGGCATAAACAGTATCATAATAGGGTAAAATTTGGGTAATATTGTTAATATTTGGTACTTAAATCGTTCCTATTTGTATTTTGCAAGAAAATGGAGCTCCAAACGGAAACTGAGGATTTCCGGGCAAAAACAGACAAAAACAGGAGATTCTTGAAGATACGAGACTATCAACCGATTCACTGTATGATTTGAAGACAATCCCGGGACTTAAACAACGCTAAAATCAGCCCCGAAGTGACCAAGCACGCCCACGCACACCTGCACGAAGGTCCAGTACGCGAGAGAACAACGCAGCAAACTTGGAGAGCAAGAAATCAAGACCAACGGCATGTGCACGCCCGTGCCCACTACCATGGCACGGCTGTGCAAGGGACAAGAAGGACAAACAGAGTCTGCCATGCAGCAACAGAACGTATGTGAGACAGTAAGCACACCCTTGACACAAGTTGGCACGGCCGTGCAGCCCCTGGAGGTCTATAAATAGCAAGCCAACCCCCACCATTTGTTCATCCCTTCTTGTGCTTTCTTGTGCCGACTACCAAGCTTCTTCCAGAGATCTTGGGGTCCCTTGGGAGGCCTTTTGGTCCTCCTAACATCCCTCAATGGTTAGGCTTCGACCTACCTTGATTAGCTTGGCTAAGAAGAGGATCATAGAGTAGTATGCAATAAAAATCGAAGGTCGTGAGGATCCTGAGAGAATACATATCACTTGGAGATGGAGAGCTTGTCTATGAGCAGCCATGATCCTTGTGTTGATCATTCTATGGTTGTATCTTTCTTGTATTTGCGAACCTGCTTCGATTCGTAGACTTTTATCATTATTAATAGTAGTTTATTTTTAGTTATTTGTTGTGTTATCTTCTTCTAATCTTTATTTGTTTATCTTGGTGACAGGTTTGAATGTTGAATAACTTAATAACAACTTTAACTTAATTAATCAATGGTATAATCAGCTTCTGGTAGTCCCGAGCTAGATCCAAGGCGAGGAAACTGGTAGTGAGACAGATCCTCCGGGCTTCTGATATCCAAACCGGATTCTAAGCAATGGCTTCTGAAGTGGACCAGATCTGAGTGACACATTTCTGGTTCATACCAGATGGTTGAGTGATTTTCTTGGCTAAGGATGGTTCACCTACGGGCGCACCAGTGATCTCTTTTGTATCATACGCCTGTAGGGTTAGGGGCCGCCTTTGTTAAGGATTTCATTCACCTTGAGAGGTTATGGGTTGGGTAATTAAGTCATCATTCACCAACTTTATCAGGCCTGTAAAACGTCACAAAAATAAATAAAATAAAGGTTCTTTAATCTAGTTCTCGTTAGTACAACGCCGTTAACCAATGGAGAGACCGCCTTCCTGTGACAACCGTAAGAGAGATCTTTCGGCTTTGAACGTTAACCAATAGGGATACGTGGTTGCATGGATAAAGAGATTCTTCGGTACGGAACGCGAGACCTAAGGTAAGGTGTACGATGTCCCTAGCCAGAGTGAAGCCTCCAATTTAAGAAAATGATAATTTAGAAGACCCGTAGACTTGACCACGGTTCGAGGAGCCCGCTATACGCGAGGCCCTAGCGAAGTACCCCAGGTGGACACACGCTGGAGAGGTTTAGCATTCTACTTAGTAGTCGCCTTCGCTTCTCTATCAAGGAGTCGGCACTTCAAGATCACTCTCGTCTTTCGCACAATTAACTATAATAAATTATTAATTATAATAGTAAACTTAACTACTTAGGCGAAGGGTCCCGAGATGTGCATATCTATCTACTATTTTATCCCACCTTAGCTTTTATAAAACCAAACCTTTTTAAAACTCTTTTTAAAGAACCCCTCCATTTTATTTTTCTTTTTTTAAATCCCGATCGGTCAATTGATGAATGGTTGAGTAGGTGAAAGTGTGAACCTTGGAATACGATACTCAATACTTACCACCGAAACTATACTATGCACGTCAGGTTCTCTGCCTATGTGTTGGTTTTAGTTTCCAAAGTAAATATTGTTTGCATTATAAATTTAAAACTTTGTTAATTAGGATTTAGTAAAACCAATCTTTTCCCCCAAACCACTATTTTGGGATTGTTAAATCAAAGTTTTTGGCACCGGGGAAAATGACATCTTTTTAATACTAAAACCAAACGCATTAAAGTGTTTGGCGGCGTTGCCGGGGAACACAATGGTTTCCAAAGAAAGACCCTAGTCACTTGATTGATCGGTTTATTTTTCCTTTTCATTTTTATTTTCACTTTATTTTTCTTTTTGTTTCGGTCTTCTTTATTTTTCTTTTTCATTTTATTTCTGCTTTATTTTCGATGACTTCGGTTGTTTTAGTTTTTCTTTTCAGGTATCCTTCAAGATTAGCTACCTTGGAGAATTCTCGTGGGGAACACCGGAACCACCAAGATCATCAACTTTTATTTTGGAGGGTTTTTATTTCTTCTTTATTTTCGTTAGAGGTCAGTTTGTCATTCCTTGAAGATCGCCAGGTAATTACTGGAAAAAGTGGAAAATGAGACCGGGTGCAGTTTTTCAAAAATTTAAAATTTAAATTGTTTTCGTAATTAAAATGTGGTTTTTAAGATTAATTTGGGGAAACCCGACTAAAAATTTTAAAACCGGACCCTTAAAATAGTTTTAAAACGGAAAAAACGGGAGTTTAGCAGAGGTGCACGCCCGTGCCACCCCACTTGGCACGCCCGTGCCAGACGAGCAGAACAGACTTGAGAGTTTTTAAAGTCACTTTTGACTTTTCAACCCTCATTTCTTCTTCTTCCCTCTCGCTCTACCCGTCGCACCACCCCTGGGATGTACAAGTAACAAATGCTCCACCTGCAAACAAGTACCCAAGAGGACATGGACAACCACCTTGTCACAGTCTGTCACATGTTTATGAAGAGCCCAAAAGGCCTTCAAAACCAAGAGTGAATAGGCATACCTATGGGTACTATCATATGGCAGGAAATGGTCAAACATCTGTTGCACCAAGTGTTGACATACAGACACTGGAAAATGGTCAACAACAGTTGTTAAACTTGGTTCAAAAACTGGTTCAAACCACTAATCATTCTCCTAAACTTGAGGCTGAAAAGTCTGCGAACCTATCCAAAGCCAACTTGGCTTTGGACACTCAACAAAACTAATTCATTACTGTTGTGTAGGGAGCTTCTGCTTGCTTATATAGTCTATGGTATGTAGATAGTGGAGGCTCCAGGCACATGACAGGATGTAGAGCCCTACTTCTGGACTTCTTATAGCTCATGGAGGGGGTGATATATCCTTTGGTAATGATTCTAGAGGTAATGTGTTGGGTTCAGGGACTGTTCAGGTTGGGAAACTCAATTTTGAAAATGTCAATCTTATTGATAATCTTAAATTTAATCTTCTTAGTGTCTCACAAATGAGTGACAAAGACTATGGGTCATTCTTCACTAAGATAACTTGTAAGATTATTGGGCCAGAAGTGGTTAAAAAAGATTGACGCCATCATAGCCGAGAGCAAAGCACAACTTGTTGCTCACATGAGTGGCAATGTGTATGTAGTTGATATGTTAAAGGATAATCCTATGGAAAATGTCTGTCTGTTTTCTGCTGCCTCAACTAAAGAGATAGAATTGTGGCATTGGAGACTGGGTCACACCAACCTTAAAACTATCAACTCACTCACTAAACAAAGCCTGGTAAGAGGCCTTCCATCAAAGGAATTCAAATGTGACGAGCATTGTGTTTCCTGTTTAAAAGGAAAACAACATAAAAGCTCTTACAAATCCATTGATAAGTCCAAAACAAGTCAATGTCTTCAATTGTTGCACATGGACTTGTTTGGCCCAGTTAAAATCATGAGTCTAAGGAAAAAGAGATTTTGTCTTGTCATAGTTGATGATTTTTCTAGGTTTACATGGACTTACTTTTTACACTCTAAGGATTAGACTGCACGTATTTTGAAGGACTTTGTCACCAAAGTTGACAATGGAACAGAGTTCAAAAATACGGAGTTGGATGATTTCTGTGTGTCAAAAGGAATTGTGAGGCAGTACAGCATAACAAGAACACCAGAACAAAATGGGGTGGTTGAAAGGAAAAACAGAACTCTTATTGAGGCTGCATGAACTATGCTAGCAGATTCTGGTTTACCATTGTCCTTCTGGGCAGAAGCTGTAAACACTGCTTGCTATGTTCAAAACAGAGTTCTAATTAACCCTAGACATCAAAAGACTGCTTATGAAATTCTATTTAAAATCAAACCACTAATATCATTTTTCGAAATATTTGGCTACCCATGTTTCATTTTAAATCTTAAAGATTCCATTTCAAAATTTGCAGCCAAAGTAGATTGTGGGTATTTTCTGGATATTCTTCTACTACCAAGGCCTATAAAGTGTTTAACACAAGGACTAGGACAATAGAAGAAACTCTGAATGTAAAGTTCAATGAACTTTCATCCTTAAAAGTCCCAGCAAATCCTGCTGAACTGTTTGATTTAGAAAAATTCAAATTTGAAGATATTACTGCTAAAACTAACAGTGCAGGTATACTACAGTCTCCACAACAGGATTACAGATTTGATGTTGTGATTCCATCTCACTACAAAGTCACTTCTGCATCAGGGGAAGCAGATGTTCAAAACACCTGTCAAAACTCTGCCACAGCTGTGTCAACCACTGTTGACCAGTCTTACCCTCAAACCACTGCCTCATCCAGTTCACCACTGTTAAAACATCTGTTGATAAAAGTCCAACCTCTATTGACAAAAGTCACTCCAACTTTACATCACTTGGACCCATTCCCCCACTCCCATTTCAAACATCTGTTGGCACTACAGAAGTGCAAACAGATATTACAACAACAGAGTCACAAAACCTTTGTCCCTCACCTCAAAATGCCATCATACCACATCAGGGAGATTTTGTAAGTGCATGATGTCCCTGGGCTAGTATATATGTTGTTTGGACGTGTTTCGGGGTGTTTGGAGACGTTTATACGCGTTTGGGGGTGTTTGGGACCCTGCAGGCGATTAGAAGATGCTATAGGTGATTGTAGTTCTACTCGCCTATATTACATGCGAATAGACTTCTATTCGCTAGTTCTTCTTGTGATTAAGGCCCAATCGCTAGTTTTACATGTCTTATAGGATCCTAATCGCCAGTACTGACCTGTACGAGTACGGGAGGTATAAATAGGCCCAATCATTGCCCTAATCATTAGTTCTTGCCACACACACTCTCCAAACACCCTCCCCAGGTCTGAGATTGCTAGGTTTGATCATTGTAACACTCGCGCTCTGTTTTAATGATATAAACGTGAATCCTTTGACCCATTTGTGTGTTATAATTACTCGTTTTTCATTATTTCATACTTGTTTCTGTTATTGAGACTTATTCAAGGGATTCCGCACCTTGAATATAGCCCTCGTGATTGTCGGGTGACACGTTCGTTGATCCTACAAGTGGTATCAGAGCCGAGGCTCTTAATACGAGTGTTTTGATAGCAAAAACGAGTGAAAACAGGTAGGTTTTTGTGTGAAAGTTGTGATTTTTAAGCAAAAACCTGTTTTGAAGTTTGAAACTTTGAGTTTTTCATAAAAACCATTATTGTCAAATTCTTGGTGTGTGTTTATGGATGAAAACATGTGTTTTTTATTAGGTTTTTGTTCTAAAAGTGTTTTGGAAACTTTTCCAATCATTTGGGGATTAAACACATCGTTTTGGATAAGATTTTGAGGCAAAAACGGTGGTTTTTGAGCAAAAGTGAGGTTACAGATCAGAACTAGCGATTACACAGATCAGTCTCCTCCAATCTCCTATATATAGGCGAGTAGAAGCAAGCTATACACGAATAGGAGCCTACTCGCCAGTTCTACATGCGATTAGGGCTCTAATCACCATTTTCTTATATGGTATAGAACCCTAATCGCCTAAAGGGGTCCATTCGCCTGAAAACTCTAATCGCTCAACTGTTCACTAGCAATTACACCCTAATCGCGTGTAATACTAGTGATTACAATTGTACTCGCCCCTACAAAACCCTAATCGCCATTTTACACCAGAATAGAGTTCCTATTCGCCATTAAGGACCTGAAACTGAAAAATTGACTAAGTATCGGACTTTTAACGAATTTAAACATATGGCAAACCCGTGGGGACATCTGAACCAACCAAGGCAACAATATAATCAACAAATGAACAATCAAACAAACGTACCCACGAACCCTTGGCAATTCTCAGTCGAGCGCAACCCGCAACGGATGCAACAAGCGCAAATGCAAGCGAATGTTGCCGGAATCAATCCGTGGGCGCTAGCGACTCAATAACAGGCAATGAATGCAAATCCTTGGGCACTCGCGGCTGCTGCAAATTCACAGACGAATCATCTGTCTTCCGTTCTCATGAGTGACTTAGAGACGGGTAGTTAGAATAGGGCACCGAAACTGCAATACATGTCCGACTACCATGGATGGAAGGGCAGATTTCAGACGTATGTTGAGGGCATCGATGGTCTCGTATGGCCAGCTATAGAGATAGGGTACAGTAGGCCGTTGTTTGAGAATTTGAATACTCCGATCTCACTAGAAGATATGAATGAAGATCAGAGGAAGAAGTATAATTATGAAAAGAAGGCGATGGCAGCATTGAAGCAAGCTCTTCCTAAGGATATACTTCATCAATTCGCTCAGTGCACAACATCACAGATGCTTTGGTTAGCACTTGCTGAGCGAAATGAGGGAAATCTGAAGACTCGGAAGGTTAAAATGGATCAACTCAAGAAGAAGTTCGAGAACTTCAATGCTATCGGGAACGAATCACTAAGAGACATGACTGCAAGATACTACCATCTGATGTCTGAAATGTATCAGTACGGGGTCTTATACTCATCCGCAGACCTTGTAGAAAGATTTGCTGAGGCGCTACCTCCTCATTGGCATCAATGGTTGGACATCCTGAAGTCAAGAAATGATTATCAGACTCTCACCATCAACGAGTTCATTACCGAGCTGGAGAACAAGGAGATAGAGGAGATCAGGAGAGCAAACAAGGCGCTCATTCCACAGAATCCCAGTATCTATTATGGGAATCCTCTTCAGGACACCAGTGTGGGTGGAACCAAACCATAGACTGCTATTGTGGTTAACCCGGATCCAGTTTATGCATTTGACAATTATGGTCCCCCAGCTGATGTTCCTCCTCCAACATATCCTTTCGGACCAAACCAGTATCCTTTGAATTTTAATACTAATCATTTTGGTGTTAACCCGTTTTCTCATCTTGCACCACCAGCGCAGGCAACTGCAAACTTTGGTGGGCCTTCTACTTCAGGTTTTGGTGGGGCTCCAACTACAAGTTATGGTGGATATGGAGGTGCATCGACTTCTAGTCAAGGTGGATATCGGACCAACCCAGTCCCAGAGCAGCTGAACACCACAGGTTTAGAGAAGGTGACGGTAGAGCTAGTTCAAGAACACATGGCTCTACTATCGACCTTGGTAAACTCCTACAGTGGACTGGTTGCTGGACAGATCGGGAATCCTCATCTTACACAGGAGGATTACTCGCAGATCGATAAAGACGACATGGATCTGATAGACCTTCAGTGGCACTTCGTAAGTGTGGTGAGAAGGGCAAAGGAGTATATGGACAGGACGGGAAGGAGAGATGTTCTGATAAACAACAACACCAAGTTTGGGTTCGACAAAAAAAGGTCACATGCTACAACTGTGGCACAAAAGGGCACTTTGCAAGAGAATGTGACCGACCTAAGCAGCAAGGACATCAGAATCCCTTCAACAACAACAGAGCAGATCAGAATCAGAGGCAGCAAGCTCGGGCTCAACCTAACCCAAATACTGAGCGTGCTATTGTTCCAGTAAATAACCAGAACCAGAGGCCTCCTGCAAACAACAATCAAGGACAAGCCCTGGTTATTCAAGCTGATGAAGGTTTCAGCTGGAACCATCTGATCACTGGAGAAGAAGCTCCTCAAGGTGGTGCAGTATGTTTTGCTCAACAAGTCTCTGAAGCACCAGCCGAAGTTGAAGAAACTTCAAGTCAGTCTAACATTATTACTTCTGAAACCGAAGCGTCTGACTGTGACTCGGAGTGCAATTCTGATATGGGAGAAGATTTGGAGGATTTGTTAGCTGAAGCAGATGCGCTGATCGGTAAAAGTTCATTTCTTGTGGATGCTGACGGCACAGAGAAAAACTTTGGCGAATTCTTTGGAGCTCAGAAGACTGCAGCTCATTATGCATTGATGGCCATTACTGAATCGTCGAACAAGGTAAGTTCTTCTTCTAATTCTGAACTAGAGTGTGTAGAGTGTAATCAGTTAAAATTCAGAATTAAAGAATTAACTGAAGAAAATCTGAATTTAAAAGCTGATGTTGGTCCATTTCAAAGGTCAATTGATTCCTTAAAACAAAAGGAGAAAAATTTTCTAAGTACAATTGAAAATTATAAGAAGGATGTTTCTGAACTGTCAAAAACCTTAGCTAACAAGCAAATTGCTATCAATAATTACATCAATGACGTAGAAGACACTAAGAAACAATTGGCCATTGTCAACTGTGACTATGAAAATATCAAGAAGAAACTTGAGAGTTACCTAAACTGCAAGTATGTTCTTGATCACATAGTTGAACACTCTGAAAAGGAAAGCTTTTCCACCAGTCCCAAATATTCTTAGTGTCCACCTCCGGTGAGATTTGAAAATCATAATTTTGATGTCTTGCCGAAGGAGGAACTTGTGGACGTGGCAGCTGAAGCAGCAAAAGCTGCAGAGGCGGCCAAAGTTACTGAAGCAGCTAAACCTGCTGATGTTACTAAGGCTGCTACTCCTGCTAAAGCTGTCAATCTTAGTGAGAAAGCTGATGATATTAGTGTGTATGACACTGACTCGTCGGATGATGAGCTTGATGAGCCTCCTAGGTATGCACCGGTCAAAACTCAAGATGTTCCTCTTGAAAACCATATTATTACTACTGAAACCTTGAGTGAACTTGTACCGAAAGTGCAAATTAAGAATGGTAGAAGGATTAAGGTGTTCTATAAACTAAAAGGGTCTGAAAAGGTATATGCTGATGAGGAAGTCCCTCTTAAATGTATCGCCCCTGGTCTAATTGCCAAAATTTGGCAAGAATCTGTCATTACCGTGGAAAAGGAAACCTGGAATAAAAGGAAGGGTAAGGGTAAGGGTAGAAAAGATCAGGGTAATCAGCCAAATGAAAATAACAAGAAAAATCAAAAGACAAACATCATAATCCTCAAAATCATGCTCAGAGAAAAAGTCCGAAGAAGCATGCTATTGAGTTTGTTAGATCTAGCGGCAATGAGAGAAACGACGATCCTCAAGTCGATCAGCAAAGAAAATGCCTTGAGGATCTAAAGCACAAAAACTCATTTGCCAGTTCATCTAGCAAAAAGAACAAAAAGGAGAACAAGTCCGAATCTCCTAGATTTGAAGAATACAGATCCTATCACAAATGCGAGGAACTTGGGCATTTAGTTGCTGCGTGCCCTGAATTGAGACGAGAAAGGATCAAAGTGGATGATCCTCCCAGTTCTAGCAAACCTAAGCAACCCGTTTCCCCTAAACTCTCTGAGAAACAAAAGGGAAAGCAGGTTGTTTATGATAACCGCAACAAGATTGCTATGAATCAAAAGCCAGTTGATGACAGGGGTCCACAGCTGAGGGGGAGCATTGTTCCCACAAAGGTTGAAGCAGCGCCTAAGCCAGCAGCAAAGGCTGCAGCTAAACCACAGGGCAACCCCAAAGCTGTTCCACGTACAGTTAAATCTGAAGTGGATCTAAAATCTGTTCCTCCAAAGGAATCTAAGGCTGGATCTTCTAGCCCCAAGGCGAAGAAGAAGACCAAGCCAAAGAAACCTGAACAGGTTTGGAGACCCAAGTCACCAACCAAAAGTGGAGAATCATCTGCAGGTGAGAACACTGCCGGACCATCGGAAATAACACCAACTCCAAATGGAAGATGGGTTGACTTTCCGACATTAGATGAAGATGGTAGACCCAAGACCGTGAAGGCTTGGGTCCCCCTTAACCACTGAACTTTGAATGTTTGTGCAGGGAGTTCCACAGGGCCTTATCAGCAGCCTATGGAATGTTGATAGTGGAGCTTCAGGGCACATGACAGGCGACTTATCCCTGCTCTTTGATATAAAGAATATCAACGGGGGGAATGTTGCTTTTGCTGGTAATAAAGTGGGTTATATCACAAAAGAAGGCAGTATGAGTAATGGCATTGTAAGCTTTGAAAAGATAAGCTTTGTCAAACAAATAGACCACAACTTGCTGAGCGTCTCGCAGATATGTGACAAGAAGTTCACTGTGTTCTTTGATGACAATGCGTGTTTCATTCTGAAACCTGGATTTAAGATACCGAAAGAGTGGGTTATGATCTCAGCTCCCAGGGTCAACAACTTATACGTCCTGGATATGAATCGAGCTATGACAGAAAAAGGTCAAGTCACTTGTTTTCTGTGATCCGGCTAGCAGAGTCGTGATTGGTGATCCGGCTAGCAGAGTCATGACGCGCAGTCAGCTCAAAAATGCTAGTCCAAGTGACAATACGGGTACCTTGTCACTCTACTCGGAGATCAGGAAAGCAGGTCATCAGAACGATTGGTCCTTCGCTCTATATGTTTCTCAAACTGAACCAAGAACTGTGCAAGAGGCACTGAGGGAAGAACCATGGATTGAAGCAATGCAAGCCGAGCTTCAGCAGTTCCAAAAGCTAGGGGTGTGGGACTTAGTTGACTTACCTCCAGGCTCGAAGAAAATTGGAACAAAGTGGGTCTATAAGTGTAAACGGGATGACCGCGGGGTGATTATCAGAAACAAGGCTCGATTAGTTGTCCTCGGCTTCCGTCAAATCGAAGGAATAGATTACAACGAAGTATACGCTCCAGTTACGCGCCTTGAAGCTATCTGGATGTTCTTAGCTTACGCATCGTACAAACGGTTTAAGGTGTATCAAATGGACGTGAAAAGTGCTTTTCTGTATGGTGTCGTGAAGGAAGAGGTGTATGTTGCTCAGCCACTGGGTTTTGAGGATCCGCTTCATCACGAAAAAGTTTACAAATTGAACAAAGCGTTGTACGGACTCCATCAAGCTCCGCGTGAATGGTACCAAATGCTTAGCAACTATTTGATATCCAACGGGTTCAAACGCGGACTCGTGGATTGCACCTTATTCACCAAGGAAAAGGGTGGTGACCGTCTTCTGGTTAGGTTTATGTTGATAATATTATTTGTAACATCGCGAATTTCCCCTAATTTTTTTTATGATAAAAAGAATGTATTGTTTTAAACAATATATGTTTTAAATACCTTAAACTAATAATTATTTGTATCTCGACACTTTTGTACGTTTTAAAAATATTTCGAGTCACTTTCGGGCTTATATAATCATATTATGAATTTAGAATAATATAGTTTTAGGGATATAATTGCCAAAAAAAAAAAAAGATTTGTGTGGACCGGGACTCGAACCCGCGTCCACAGCCAACCAACACACAGTGACAACCAACTGAGCCAACTATCATCTTGTGTAGTATTTCAGAAGAAAATAAACTTAACACATTCCTTAAATTGATTAGTCAAAGTCTTAGTCAAACAGTCAAAGTCTTAGTCAAATAGTCAATTCATCATAAAAACCTTACTTTATGGTGTTGACCAATTTTAATGGCTAATTGAATCCAAAACTAGTATAAAAACCCACCTATGACCCATTATACTTTGCACCTCTAAATCGATTGTTTCAATCCGATTAAACTTTCCCTCATACCTTTCTTCTATAGTCTATTACTTCTACAATTGAAGCTTTGATTATAAGCTCTTGTAATTGGCGAATTGGAAGCTTGATATTCTTTCTTTTTCGACTAGCTACGTTGTTGAGTCTTTGGGATTCGCCTCGCATACATTCACAACACTTAGAGGATAATTCAGCTTAGCCAATGTGAGTTTACGTAACCATGTTTATGCAATTCTTTATACTTGCAACATATTACTTAAGCAATTCTACATACATGTCTAGTTGTAAACTTTAATGCCTCATGATTTAGACAACAACAACAGTTTCAACAAGTTTCAACAATACATAATCATTAGCTATGGCCAAGCCGGCAATACTCAATAATAGATCTATTGGATTGACAATCCCACCTAGATTCGTTGACCATCTTTTATGGGGAGCGCGGGTGATTGTTATCGTTCCAACATATTATTAAGGTGAACCGTGGATGACGGGATGGACCTAAACTAGTCGGAGGTTTGATTATGTCGATTCAACATTTCATGTTTATTCATGTAGACTTAAACTTACGATAGACATATGAATTGCTAAACTTTTATAATTAAACTTAATTGCTTGACATGGCTTATGTATTCTCACCAACTTCTAGTTGACCCCCCCCCCCCCCATTTTTCCAAACTCAACAGGAAATACTGATGCTTGAAGTCTAGAGCTAGCATGAGGATATATTTGAAGCTTTGCTTGATTATTTGATGTAGACTTTGATGTAATGAAATAAAGGATTATTTAAACTTGTGTACTACCATGAGCTACTGAACAATCATTCATACGTGGCACCTCGATGTTTCCGCCATCGGTTGGGGTGTTACATTATTTTTGGGTCTACTAATGTATGTCATGTGCAGGGAATTTGAAAAGCTTATGCAGGATAAATTTGAGATGAGCTCGATGGGGGAGATGCAATTCTTCCTCGGTCTACAAGTAGAACAACAAGAGTCGGGGATATTCATCCACCAGACAAAATACGTTGCTGACATCTTGAGTCGGTTCCAGATGGAAGACTCTACTCCAGTAGGCACACCGATTCAGACCAATCACGGGATTGGGCCTGACGAGAAAGGACAAACCGTTGATCCTTTTCTCTATCGAGCTATGATAGGCTCACTCATGTACCTCACTGCATCAAGACCTGATATAATGTTCGCGACATGTCTACATTCAAGATACCAGTCAAGGCCGAAACAGTCCCACCTGGTTGCTGTGAAGAGGATCTTACGTTACCTAAAGGGTTGTCCGACCAAAGGTCTATGGTACCCTAATGACGATAAGTTTGACCTCATCGCGTTTCGTGATGCTGACTATGGCGGATGCAAGACAGACTTAAAATCCACATCGGCTGGATGCCAGTTTTTGGGACCAAGACTAGTCTCGTGGCAGTGCAAGAAGCAAGCCTCGGTAGCCTTATCCACCTGCGAGTCGGAATATGTAGCAGCATCGAGCTGCTGCTCCCAGGTTCTTTGGATACAGCAACAAATGAGAGACTACGGTTTGAAATTTCTTAATACTCCCATTCACTGTGACAATGAGTCCGCTATAGCTCTTGCTAAAGACTCAGTTAACCATTCCAAGGCGAAACATATCTTGGTTAAGTATCATTTCATACGCGATTGCTATGAAAAGAAACTTATCGATATGGTCAAAATCCACACGGATTACCAACGTGCCGATTTATTCACCAAAGCTTTTGTCGGTCCTTGTTTTGAGTATCTGTTAATATTAAACGGCATTAAAGTAAAGCAGGATTAGATCCTCATCGGTAGTCGTTTTTTAAATATTTTTCTTAAAAAATCAGAAAAATCCAAAAATATTGTCTTTTCGCAAATTTTTAGATTTTTAGGGGGAGAAAATTCAGAAAAATACAAAAACATCAAAAAATGCAAAAAAAAAAATCAAAAAAAATGAGAAAATCCCAAAATAAAAAAAAATGAAAAATGCAAAAATGAGTTTCTTTGGTGAAAATGGGAAGATGATATTAACCAATCAGTCGGACTGTCTGGACTCTTATCATCTTAAAAATATTGGAACTGATAAGTAGCCTCTACAATGATGTGTCGGTAGGCTCAAAATCATTTCCAAGTTCGGCACGGTGATATAAACCTAAATCAACTGAAACATGTGTGGATCAACGTGCGTTGGCATATGGTCTTGGTACCGAAATCTCGTTTGATAGCATGCCAAAATCCGAGGTTTCATCGTCTTTAAGAGGTTGGTACATCCGGGGTGAACTGGACATCTCTCAGAATAAATAGCAGTGGCACACGTGTCGTACGTTGGGGTCGCAGCCTACGACTGAGACACCTCTATGTCGTTTCCTGAAAAAAAAAACAAAAAAAATAATAATAGAATAAATTCTGATCAGGAGACGTCCGGGAATCCTAAAAGAGCAAAAAGATTCATATATGCCAAAACCCTATTCTCAAAGAGAATTCGCTCTAAGGTAACAAATCATATACCTAAAGCATCGTACCGTGAAAAATCAAATATACGGTATTTGACTTGAACCCTGGTCTGGATCTCACTGGTCTCTCTGTTGCAGCGTTTCTGCAGACCTGATCACCACTGAGTCCATTCCTTGTAAAATACGGATGACAACAGCTTACTCACAAGTTACGAGGAAGCTTTGTGCATGACTTAATACGGGAATGTGTCGCGTGGCGGGGAACACCTTGTACATCAGTCTTAATATTACCTTAACGTATCTAAAGTGCCTAGCGATAAAACATGATTTTGAGTTTAGGTGGACAACAATATCGGCAGTTGTTGTAGGATGCTTATTGGTAATTTAAACTAAAAACTAAAAATATAAGGGTTCTAGTAAAGTCCGTAAACTGATATGATACCCTAACCATTGAAACACGCAAAAATATGATAGTGTACAGTTAGTTGATCTCCCGTTTTGTTTTATTTATGCTTAGTTAATCATTCTTGATTGCCGATGATGGAATCCTAATCCATTGTAATCTTACTTCTTCAAAAATAAAACGCCGAAAATGAACTAGTTGAAAATTGTGTTTTTGCCGGGTCAAAACCGTACTTTCTCTTAAGTACAGGGGTCGAAAATGAAAGTTTTTCAAAGCCATGAGTCATCATCAGTGTCGTGTTAAAACGGGGTGAAAAATGCATGTTTTGAACCTTAACGGGCCAAATATGTGAATTTTGGTGCTGTAGGGGCATTTTGGTAATTACTGTGAAATTTAGACACCATTTGAGTCCTAATCGCATGAGTGTGAGCGATTACACTTATAATCGTGTGTTTATTTTGACGAGTAAACCCTACTCGTGTCTACATCCTTGCGAGTAGGATCTCTTTGGGTCACTTATAACATGCTCACACTTAATTGGCGATTAGAATTTCTGTTCGTGGCTTAGTCTGGCGATTAGATGTATTCGTGGGCCATTGTGAGCAAATGGTATTCTACTCGCCTATATCTCACGCGATTAGAACAATTGCTTCACACGATTAGACAAATACCTGACTTGATGAAGCATCCTGCTGAGTATATTGTGATTGAAGATATAACTCAGAAAGAAATGAACCGGATGAGGAGTTACAAGAACCAACCAAAATCAGATTATCCTCCAAGCAGACGGGTATATGGGCATTTGAGGAAAGAAGATTATGTGTCACCACCAGGCAACAGGTGGAGACATGATGATAGCGATTCAGAGGATGATTTCCGTATTCACAGGTTGATGTTTAAAGAGGGGGATGATAGAGGGCGAGAAACAGACGAGTTAGGAGAGAACGCCCCAGGCAGGACCACTGATACAACTGAAGGTAATGAGGATGAGTTTGATCCGAATGTTATAGACTTCTCAGAACCTTCCAGTGCTGCACAAGAACCTGAAGCCTCTCAATCTGATAGAGGAAAGGCACATGTTGATGAAGACGCACCAGTTAACATAACTGATGTAGATGATGACTCAGATGAAACTGAAAGCGATTCCCCCGATACTTTTGCTGGAAAATAGCAAAGAGCAAAGAGAAAGGCAGTGGAGGAGTTAGCTAGTGCAGCTACGATTAGAGCTCTTAATGAAGATCCTACCTATGTTGTAGGAGAGGGGGAGTTAATTGCAAACATAGATGCAAAGCTTGAGACGTCACCTCTTCCAAAGAGATATACGACGACTGCCAAGAAGGATACTGTTCGAGGTAAGAAAACGATGTCTCATAAACCTCAAATGGAGAAGACTTCAAGAAAGAGACGGTTTACTCTTCCTGAAGCATTTGGGGCTCAAGACACTCAATCCTCTCAAGCAGCAGCAGCAACAACAGCAACAACAGCAACAACAACATCATCAGTCCCGATTTCTGTTAGTGCAGCTATGCCTGCCAGAGTCACAATGTCGATGCCTACTTCGGTAATCTTCACTGAGCCAGTCTCAGTTACCGAAGCAGTGACTAGTTCACAGATTGTTTCCAATCCTATTGGCGACAGGATTAGGAAGATGAGACAAGAAGTTCGACCTATGACTTCCAGGTCAACCGATCAGACCTCTTCTTCAGCTTCTGCTACAAATGAACAACTTCAACGAAAGATCAGCGAGTTAACTGCTATAGTTGCTACGCAGACACGTGAGATAGCGGAGTTGAGAACGAAGAATGCTAACATTGAAGAGAATGGGACAGCAATGCTTGAACTGATCGGGGAAACAATCCAGTCGAACACAGAGCTGAGAGCGACAGTTGATGCACTCACATTATCTAATCAGCAGGTTATAGAATCGAACACTGATGCAGTCGAACCAAAACACGTTGGAGAGACTTGCAGGTGTAGAGGCCTCGAACAGCGAACTTCGACTGATACACGTGAATAATGAACAAAGGATCACCAAAGCTGAGAAAGAGAATATAGAGCTAAGAGCTAGGATAGATGAGTTGACTGGAACTCAACCTAGACTCACTGGTGGTACTAGTTCCGATGCTGAGGCTGGTGCTGGTGATGATGATGATGAAGATAATGATGATGAAGAAGATGATGATTAGGACGATGATGATGATGAGTCAGATGATGGTGATGATGATGCGGGTAAGGGTGATGATGGTGGTGATCCTGGAGCCACAGGTGGTGGCGGATCATCAGCTGGATCTGGATCTAAGCGTACAAAGAAGAGCCATGATAGACAAGGCAAGGATCCCGCAGCAGGTTCTTCTGCTCAGGGGGAGCCTGATCATATGAAGAGCAAGATTCAGCAACTCCGAGATTCACTGAAGCAAGCAATGGTTGCTGTAGAGATTGTCGAGCCTTTAAACAACTATTTTGCTTATGATGATGATGATGGTAACTTGTACGTACCTCCTGAGAAGAAGGTGAAATACCTCCTGAGGTTACACCTGAGGATTTAGAAAAGATCTTTGGCTTGACACCAGGAGAATCTTCCGGTGCAAGTAACACTCCTCCAGAACTGCATCCAGACAACCATGAGGTAGAAATGGAAGATGGAACCAGCGTGCCTACTCCCAAGTATGTAGTTGGTGATTCTAGCACCGGGATACCTAATATCTCCGAGGAGATGCTTAATGAGGCTGAAGAAAAGCTCAAGTCTGATCCTACGCCTGTTCCTGACAAAGGAAAAGAAAGACATGACAAGATCAGACGGAAGTATCCCAATTGGTTTCCATCTGGAGGTGAGTCTGAGAAGAAGAAAGATCCAGTACAAGCATTTATCTTTAAGAAGCAGCTGTTGAAGATGTCGGGAAATGTGATCAGCTGGGCCTACATCAAGCATGCTAGGATGTTGGGAGTGAAATGGCAGGACGGTCTGCTTTATTTTCAGCTGTACAAGAAGGTCCTCAGTCTGCCTTTCTGGCATGTTCGTGATCTAGTTAGATTACATTATCCTTTGTATCATGAGGCTATCGGTGATCTTAGAGGCTTCTACAATATTTTGAAAAGAGAAAGTGCTGGAGAATGGGATAAGTTCAAACCACAGTATCTTAGATCGATCAAGACAAACAAGCTTCATCCCGTCACAAAGAGTCCTATCTGGAAACACAAAGTCAAGCCACCTGAAACCGCTTCGAAGATTCCATTGGTCCCGGTTGAACAAGACTTCTCTTCTAAGTTCTACTATTGGCATTATGATGCAGCGACAACAGAAGCAGTGATAATCTTGAGCAACTCCCCAAACCCGTGCAGGAAAATCAGGATATGGGATCCGATGTGGCTGATAAACTGCTCAGAGAAAGACGTGGAGACACTGTTCCTGTATCCCAACAGCAATTGAAGGCCGAAGCTGATCAAGCCTTGAAGTATTAAAGGGTGATTCGTTTCTGTCACGCCAACAAAGTTCATGCTGGATGCGACTGGTCAAGACTTTAAAGGATCAGGACAATGTCGATTTGATGAAGACTGAAGATGCTGCGTGTCTTGTCTTGTTATGTTATGTTTGTTATGTATGTTCTCAATTTTGAGTCTGTAAAGTTGTTGGTGTTTGCTATAAACTATGTCTTATGTATTCTTTGTACGTATACTAGCCTGGTCCAAGGGGGATTCTGTAAGTGCATGATGTGCCTAGGCTAGTATATATGTTGTTTGGACGTGTTTCGGGGTGTTTGGAGACGTTTATACGCGTTTTGGGGTGCTTGGGACCCTGCAGGCGATTAGAAGGATGCTATAGGCAATTGTAGTGCTACTCGCCTATATTACGTGCGAATAGACTTCTATTCGCTAGTTCTTCTAGTGATTAAGGCCCAATCGCTAGTTTTACATGTCTTATAGGATCCTAATCGCCAGTACTGACCTGTACGAGTACGGGAGGTATAAATAGGCCCAATCATTGCCCTAATCATTAGTTCTTGCCACACACACTCTCCAAACACCCTCCCCAGGTCTGAGATTGCTAGGTTTGATCATTGTAACACTCGCGCTCTGTTTTAATGATATAAACGTGAATCTTTTGACCCATTTCTAAAATGGAGAGGGAAAGATTTAATGATTGTTCAAATATATGTGGATGACATCATTTTTGGGTCCACATGTAACCAAATGTGTGAAGAGTTTAGGGAACTCATGACAACAGAGTTTGAAAAGAGTGCTATGGGTGAACTTCAGTGCTTTCTTGGTCTCCAAGTAAAGCAGCTGCAAAATGGTACGTTCATTCACCAAAATAAGTATGTTAAAAACCTACTTATAAGATTTGAGATGAATGACTATAAACCATTTGGTACACCCATGAGCACTACCAAGTTACTCACTATTGATGACAAAGATGAACTGGTTGATCAGACACATTATAGATGCATGATTGGGTCTTTATTGTATATAACTGCATCCACGCCAGACATTATGTTTGCCACTTGTGTCTGTGAAAGATCCTAGGCATCACCTAGAAAGTCAAACCTTATTGCTGTGAATAGGATATTCAGATTCCTAAAAGGTGCTCCCACACTTGGTATCTGGTATCCTGCTAATGGAAATATTGAGCTTTCAGGTTATTCAGATAGTGATTTTGCTGGTTGCCACACGACAAGGAAGTCCACATCAGGTGGGTGCCAATTTCTAGGGAATGCCTTAGTTTCTTGGCAAAGCAAAAAGCAAGCAGCTATTTCAACTTTAACAGCAGAGGTTGAATACATTGCTACTATAAGCTGTACAGCCCAGCTCATGTGGCTTCAAAATCAATTACTGGATTTTGGTATAACTAACTAAGGACTCCACTCATGCTGGATAGCCAAGCTGCTAAAAATATCATCAAAAATCCAGTTTCTCACTCCACCACCAAGCACATTGACATTAGACATCACTTTGTGAAAGACAGCTATGAAAAAGGTTTGATTTCTCTGCACCATGTTCCAACAGAGGATCAGCTTGCAGATGTGTTGACAAAAGCTTTAAACACATCTACCTTTGAAAATCTGATCTCTCGGATTGGTATGCTAAACATGGATTGACAACAAAAATGTTTTCTTAAATAAAACATTAAAATGTTTTCAGAAAATCAAAATCCATCCTTAAAAATAGCTTTTGGTTGAAAAATCTGTTAAAAATAAAACAACCACTGTTTCATACATTCTATCATCTGTTGGTTGAAAAAATCTGTTTCAAACATCTGATTAGATAAAACAACCACTATTTGGTTGAAAAATCTGTTTCAAGCATTTGATTAGATAAAACAACTGTTTTCCATTATATACATATATATATATATATATAAACATTAGTGCTTTGGCAAAACACTCAACAGTTGTTTGCCACGTGTGCTCCATCAGATGTTTGCCACGTCTGCTCTCAAAAGCAGTGCTTTGGCCACATCAGCGGTTTCATCAGAGGCTATATAAATGATGTTTTTCACCAACAGTTGTTACACTGTCTCATTGTATTCAAAATACTGAAACCGCCTTCTTCAACCTCAAACCCTCATACAAATTCCTTCATTCATCCGACTCGAAATCCATAACAATGGATCTTCAAGCAAAAGCCCCTCACAATTACCTACCATATATGGTTAAAACAGATGAAAACACTCCATTTCACACCATCATTGACGTCATCCTCCAATCCAAATACTTGCCTATCCTCACCGCTGATTCACCCATCTACATTGACACTCTTCAAGAATTCAGGTTGAATGCTGAGACCTTGCTACAAGACAAAAAAACCCACAACCATAATTTCAAAATTTGAGAAACACATGTCACCATAACCCCCCAAACCATATCCACAACTTTCTCTCTCAACAACTTGGTAGGTATGGATACCTTCCCTAAGGCTGAACTTCACACGGAGTTCTTAGAAAGGGGTTTTGACTCACAAATGACTGGAGCAACAATTTACAAAAAAAAAAAAAAAAAAAACAAATCCCTCCAGTCATGAAATTTTTCTTTCATACACTCCTTATCTGTCTCTCTACTAAAACTACTGCTTTCAATGAAATCCCATTGAAAGTTCAGTACTTGGGATATGCAATGCTGTTAGAATCTGACTACAATCTATCCCAAGCACTGTTTCTAGATTTAATAGCAAATGTGAAGGGAGTCAAGTCTAGGTCAAACAATGCTTTTCTCTTATACCCAAGACTTTTAAGTTTTATCCTACAAAGGTTTTACTTGAAAAGGATTTTAAAAGGGGAAAATCTCATCAAATGAAGAGTTTATCCCAAAAAACTTTTACAAGAATGTTGGGTCCAAACACCCAAGAAAAATTGTTAAAAGTTAAAGTTTCCAAAACACAAGCAAAGGGTGTTAAGACAACAACTGTTGTCTAAACCTCTGTTGTTGAGCCCACTGCTCCTGGTGACCATGGCACTACATCCAGTGCTGTGAAACCCATACCAACCACTTCCAAAAAGAAACTTCCATCCACTAAACCCCCCAAGAAACCAAAAAGTGTAACTCTGGAAGATGAGATACCAGAGGAAAACCCTGTTGTAGCACAAAAGCAACAACAAACCACTGTTGATACTTCCTCTCAACAGATGGATATATCTCCACCCAGCCAAACTCCTCATGTATCCTCACAAAAGGATCATGTTGTAAGCCAAGGGGACACACATCATGAAGCATATGAGTCACTTGACCATATGTTCAAAAGCCCTTCTCCCAGGGCTGCTTCTCTTTTCACTCCCCAACCATCACCATCACATGTTCTACCTATCATGCAACCATTGTTCAAAGCCATTAATAAAACTCAGGATAATCCCAGTTCCTCTCCATCACCTATCCCTGAGAGCTGGGTCTGAGAAAAATCAAGTTGCTAGCCCACAAACAGAGGAGGCCACACCTCTTGAGTTACATGTAACTCAAGGTGGTTTTTCAAGTGAAGCAGCCACTACTGTTGTAGAGACCATTGTCTCACAACACGACAATGGTTCCATCCTTAAGACTTCCTTAAAGGCAACAACTGATGAGGCCACTATAGTGACCCCAAAATCAGTTGGAAGTCCCCAGAACCAAGACAAAGGGGCATCTGAATTCTTTTCTATGGACTCACCTCCTGGAACTGAACCAGTTACAACTTCCACTTCTGGTAGGAATTCAGATGATCATATTAAATTAGGTGATGAATTAAAATACCAGGAATTGACGGAGAGAGTTACATCCATTGAATCATCTGTTGATGAAATCAAGACTGATATCAAGACAATGATGCAAACTTTGGCTGCCCTCACCAAAAGTCAACCATCCAAAGAAGACATTGCTAGTGAGCTATGGAAGTCTGTCAGCCCCATCATCATAGCTCATCGAAAACTAGCAAATCAAACCCATGAAACATATATGGATCAAATTAGAACCATGGTGGATGCTAGGTACACAGATACCCAAGCAGACATTAAAGCCATTAAAGATCATCTGCTGAAGACCACTGGCTCTGCCCCCACAACTATTTTAAGAGATGAAGATGATGATGAATTCACTATTGATGATGCCAAAAAGGGGGAGAGTGGCAGAGATAGATTGCCAAAGTTAGATCCCTTTTATATCCACCTTCTCAAAAAGGTCAAGCACAAAAGCCTTCTGCCAACAAACCAGGGTTTGCTGCTTCAGCTCCATAACAATCCACTGCTCAAACCACTGCTACTCCTGAAACTGTCAAAGCTGATAAGGCAAAGAAAATTGATGAATATGCCAATATCATAGCTGAAGAGGCTGCTGAAGCTAAGCTAAAATGGTCTGAAACTTTGGAAGTCAAGGCAGACACTTTAGTGCAGAAGAAACAAGAACAACAGCAGGAAGTTGAAGATGTTGGCTCCTGTAAAAGGAAGAAAATGCCTGCAAAACATGTTAGGCAACCACCATCCAAAACCAAAACCTCTGTTCCCAAAACATCTGCTAAAACCACTGCTACCACCAAGACAACCACAACCACTGAACCAACCACTGTACCCATAATCACAACAACCACCACCACTACACCACCCATATCTATGCCATCCACATCACCATCACAACCCCAAACATCTGCTGGTCCTACACAAGTGCCAACAGATGTTAACACATCCACTATTTCCCAAACACCTTCATCTCCCCTGATCCTGTACAAAAGGAAGAGAAAATCAACCTTTGTGGTACAAGATGAGAATATAGAAACCACACTAACTCCCATTCCATCACCAAAATATGCACCCATTCCAGCCATTCCACTTACATCCTTTTCACCACACACTTCCAAATTTGCATCCCATAGAGCACCACCATCCATCACTCCATTGGCTACTTAGTATCAAGATCTACTCAAGGGGGAAATTCAATCCTTCTATAATACTGAGGACTCATCTAAGAGAATTTTCCAATCTCTCCCAAATTTGCTTGTACCCAAAAACATTGATGAATATCTGAAACTAAAAGCAGAGCAGACATATTTGATCATCAAGGAGAGATGAAAAGGAAAGGATGACAGGACAGTTTAGGGCATCCATTCAGTGGAGCTTAGCAAATTGAGAAGGATTAAAGATTTTACTAAGACCCTGAGCAATTCCATGTCAGACATGCCAATCAATGGTGATTTGGAAAGGGTATTCAGGGACTCTATTCTTGATCAAATCATGGCAACCAAATCTTACAAAGCAAATAGAAAACAATTTGTAGGTTGGACTACTCATGCCCTTCAAGAGGAATTGTACAGGATTGAAGAAATGACTAAACATCCATATAAAGTAGTTGCTGCTCCTGATTTCAGAAATGACAGAGACCCAGTCAGAGCCTTGAAATACAAAAGAATGAGGGAAGAGATTGTTGCTGCTAAGTATGGAGAAATGAGGAATGTGGCAAGATGGTCTGAGCTGAGATTGGTTGAAACATACAAGAAACTTGAAGAGAATAGAAAAACTGATCCTACATTACCCAGAAAACCAATCTACCCTGATGCACTAGTGGTTAGAAGATCTCAACAGACTTTTTCACTTGATAGCTTACTTTCAACATCTGATCTCTCAATTGCTGCCAAGAAACAGTACAAAAGGCAGAATCAGATGTCTGAAGAAGATGAAAGAGAGTTTGCTGAAACTTTTGTGAAAGAAGGGATCTTCAACCAAGTCCATTACTTCTCTGACCCTGTCACTGAAGAGCTAAGAAGAATCATTGGCAGACCTCCATCACCAAACTTATCCCAAATAAATATGCAACTCAAGAAATCCTCAGATTCAAAAATTATAAAGTGGAAGGTCAACAAAGGCACCCACGAATTGACTCTGCTCAGATCTGATAGAGAAGCTCAGAAGTTAAGAATGGATGATGCATATGGTCTATGTGCAGATGATCTCCAAGACCTTTTAAATCTAGAGCTTGTAAGAGATGCTGAAGACTTGTTCTCTTTAAACTTCGAATTACAATTCATAGGGCAAATCAGAGAAAGTCTGATGAGAAATAAAGATCAGCAATAAAGGTTTGGTTTTGGCATCATCTGTTCTAGGGGGAGATTGTTAGGTCTGCTGACCTGGAGAAGAACAGATGATCTGAAAAGCCAAAACATACTATATATATGATCTATAATAAAACAGTAGTTTACATGATTATCCTCCCAAAAGACTGTTGACTCTAACAACTGTTGTTCCTCCAAACAACTGCTGGTGTACAAGTGCGGATCACAAAGAACTGTTGAAGAAACGACTGCTGAGCAAAAGACTGTTGAAGACAAGGTCTGTTGGAGCCAGCAGCACTTAGGCTCCAACAGAGGATACAAGCCATCAATTTTTACCCATCAGCTGTTTAGTCATCAGAGTTTATCTATGTAACAGTGTATGTATTCATCAGTTGTTTTATGTTGTTATATATCTGTTAGATGTTGCTGTCTTAGGTGATGTCAGCCATAGGTCATCAGAGGTTTAGTTTGTCTATAAATAGAACAATGCCTGTACTGTTCTATTCATCACTCCAAAACATTCTCTTAGACAAACATTTGTGAGTGATCAGGCTGAGGGGGAGAACTTGTGTAATCATTCTAATCTGTGTTGATTAATGAGAAGTTTGATTCGAAAACAATTATCCTGTTTGTTTTGATTTACAGTTTACTATTCCGCTGCACTTTCCATATTTGTTTATCTTCATTCATATTTCATTTATAAACTATCAAAACAAATCAAACTCAGATCCTAAAAATTATATTTTTGTCTGATGATAAATCTAGCGGGTCATCATCTAATCTAATCTATCGTATGCGTCGCCCTGTAGGTGGTGATTCGAGCGCTTCGGTGACCGCGACCCAAGGTGCGGGTACGAGCAGCGGTGGTACTTATACTGGTGAAGGGGCGACTGGCCAAGGTAAGCATAATTTCTATTATCTGTTTGCTCACGTACTTTGTTTTATTTGTTTGTGAATGAATTTTTTATTGTGCAGGTACGAGCCACAAACGTAAGTACCTTGGTCCGCCCAAGCAGGATGCGCCTGTTGAGCAATCGCCGAAGAGGGTGGCAACAGGTGAGGGTGTTATCACCCCTATTCTGGAGGATGTTGTCTCCAAGGGTGTTAACGTTCTTGAGCAGCCCCAGTGTGTGGAGCTGGACTTTGATCCTCCACCGACCCGTGAACCTTTGGGTAAAAAGGCTTTGAGGAAAATGAGCAGTAAGTATTTTCTACGCCTTTTTGTTGTTTCTTTTAAATGTTGATGATTCTAACTTTTGCCTCTTCTTTGTTGTAGCCTCCGTTCCGCCTGCTATTAAGCAGTTGCACGAGGAGAGGATGAAGAAGGTGCTGGAAGATGAGCGGGCCAAAGCTGAGGCCCGTTCACTGGAGGAGAAGGCCGCGCAGGATGTTGAAGCTGCGCGGATCAGAGAGGAGGAGGTGCGGGCCGTCGAGGCCGCCCTTAAAAAGAAGGAGGAAGATGCGCGGGCCTTGGAGGTTGCGTAGAAGGAGAAGGTTAAGGAGGCCCGTTTGGCGGCCCTTGCCACCAATGAAAAGGAGTTGGAGGAACTCCGTCATCAGGAGCTGTTGAAGCAGCATGATGACTTGGTGGCTGTGAAGAAGGAGCATGCCGGTTGCAAACGGAGCCGGTGTTCGTTGACTTAGATGTGGTGTTCGTTCACTTAGATGTGGTGGAGACTTTATATTTTAATACAAAGCGTTAAAAAACCTAGAGAATACTAAGAATGGAGAGATCAGTTATACGATATTGTTTCTTCAAAAACGCCGATTAGGATTAATAATATACTGTAAATCTCCAAAAAAAAAAAAAAAAAAAAAAAAAAAAAAAACTAGAGTAATAATAGATGATAGATCAGTTCTTCAAATAACGTTTCTTCAAAGACACCGATTACGTAATCTCCAAATAATAATAATAATAAATAAAGAAGAATGAAAATATTAAGATAAAGAGTACTGAATCTTGGACCGTCGCAATGGTGACCGGCGAAGAAGGCGCCGCCGCAGTGATGGCTGAGGTTTCTCTGATCGGCGAATAATCGGGCAGCAAGAGGTGTGAGTGTGGAGGCTGATCGGCGGAGTATAGTGTTGATAGCCATTTTTTAATGGTTTTGATGAAATGCAGAAATTTGGATAGGGGCTACTTTAATCTTCCAGAATCAAAATGCCTGCTTGTTAGACAGAGAAGAGAAAGAGAGAAAGTGTGTATGTGAGAGAGAGAGAGAGAGAGAGAGAGAGAGAGAGAGAGAGAGAGAGAGAAGGAACTTGTTTATATAGGGGGAGAGTAAAAAGATTCAAATTATAAAATGGGGGGGAACAAAAATGACTAATATACCCTTGAAGACATAAAATAATATATCTATTAATGGGTGATGTGGAGTAATGAGGGCCATTGGTTGAGTTTATGGAGTTTTTTCAAAATTTTGGGTTTTTAGCCTATCTATATATATATATATATATATATATATATATATATATATATATATATATATATATATATATATATATATATATAATATGTCCATCCATGATCCTTAAATCATCATACTTATTTGTGTTGACCAAACTTGCAAGGACAATTTGATATATTTTTAGAGTTTTATATATACTTTTCTTAATAATTATCTATTTAAGAATTCTTGATAATCTATTATTACTTAATTAAATTATAATCTCGGACACGTGATAGCGGGGTGTTGCAGATAACATCCTAACTTAAATTGAGTAAACTTAATGGTGCGTCCAAAAATTTTAAGGGTGTATCCAAAATTTGTAAGGGTGCGTCCAAACTTAAATTGGCCTTTGACTTCCAATGTTAGCTGTTCATATCAAAGGTGTATCCAAAATTAATGAGTGCTTTCAAATTTTTTAATGAGTGCTTCCAAAATTTTTAATGAGTGCTTTCAAATTTTGCAATGAGTGCTTCGAAATTTTTAATGAGTGCGTCCAAATTTTCAATGAGTGCTTCCAAATTTTTTATTGAGTGTCCAAATTTTCAATGAGTGCGTCCAAATTTTTTAATGAGTGCGTCCAAAATAGCTTATTATATAATGAGTGCGTTTAAAGATCCCTGTTATCATAGTCATCTTCTTCGCCTACAATTTTTTTATAACCCATTTTTATCTTTAATTCTTCTTCTAGAATCAAAATCGAGTGCTTCTGGCAAATAATATGTGCGTTTTTAATGTTGATTCATATGATTTTCAACTGATTTATTGTATAATTATAATACTTTGTTTTTCTTATTTTTTTAATTTCAATTACTGACAATGAATGTATTCGATGTTTGTTTTTCTGTATTTTGATTGTGTAATCATTCAGATTGGCTTAATCGATCTCAATCGATGAAAAATTATGTTTTGATTTTCGTTATTTTGATTCTGTTTTTATGATTTGTAAAAAATTTAGACATTTTTTCCTAATTTACCCTTGGTTAGTTTGACCCAAGTATTATTAAGGTTTTTAATCACCATCCAGCCATCATGTTAATCTAATAGATGATATTGCTTTCTACGCTTCTCACGTTAAAATTCCTTTGTACGTTATCTCTACCCAATACTAAATAGTTCATTCGTACAATAATATTCTAAAGCGTGGCTGCAATGATAGTCGTCGCTACAAAGCCGTTGGAGAGATGATCAAGTGTCACTTCTTCAGTAACCAAAATAAATTGATATACAAAACATGCAATCAGAATAAGCCTAAATTTTCAAGCAGAGAACTCACAGATGTCCAACTTTAATTTAGGTTTAAACCCAGTTAAGCATTTAAAAAAGCATTCAAAGCCGTAAAAGTTCAACATCACAAACATATAGCATGCTACAACAAATAAAACATTCTCTTCAAAAACAAAAATCTTATATCTTTGTGGGCTTAGGCACAGAATCCTGCATTCAGGCTAAATAGATAACAAACCGGATGCCCGACTAGCTTCACGGGTCATCTGCCTTTGGGGTTTCAGGTTCATCTGAGATCTTTGTCGGCTCATCAGTTTCAGTATTTGACACGACTGTATGAATGACATCAGCCTCACTGTTGCTTTCAGGTACGTCAACAGCAGGACTATCGTTATTTTCTCTCTGTTCGTCACCAGATTCATCATTCTCTTTTTGAACAGAAGATTCATTGTTAACTTTTTGAGCGGGTATCGAGTCCTCTACATCAGTCGATGCTACCGTGGTCATTTCACTGGAGTCAACAGGAGTTTGATTTGCTTCATCAACTTGCTCGGGAGCCTGTGGCTCTGACTCAGGTTCAGCCATTTTTACATCTTGTATGTTTGCTGCTTCTGCTGCTGCTGCTTCTGCTGCTGCTGCTGCTGCTTCTGCTTCTTGTCTGTACTTCTCCATAAGGTTATAGATCCTTTCTTGCTCAACGAGCAGATCACCATAACGATTCTGTAAAGTTTTCTCTAATTCTTTTTGCTTTTGTACATCCTCCCAGATGCCATTTATACGGTTTGATGCTGCCAACTTTTCTTGTCTTTGTAAAGCTTGGAAGCACTCGTATTCTGTTCCGGCTGTGTCCATTTGCTTGAAGGTTGCCTCAATTTGTGACCAGATATTGGCAGCGCGCATCTGTAAGTAATTAATAACTAATTAGCAAAAATGTAAACAAACTGGTAAGAAACATCGTCATGTCTGATGGTGACCTTATAGATATAATTATGTTAGAAGTGTGTTTAATTCCTTTTTTGCTGGAAGTCTTCTTCAATACCTTTACTAATTTCAAATTGAAGTTTATCTCAAACATGCAAATTGGGTCAAATGAAAAAATCCAGATAAAACTACTAGTATTCATAAACCGCCAAAACAAACCAAACCGCGCAAACTATAAAATGTCTAGAACAGTCTAAAATATATACGCTCCGGTTCACGATTCAGTTTTATCGGTTTGGCGGCTTAGGGTTTAGAACTTGCAAACAGCCATGTAAACCGAACCGGCCATTGAACATTTATAATGTAATCTTTTATAATTTTAGCAATATAAGGTAGTGTATGTGTTCATGAACAATCTTTCATTTTTTTTAAATGTAATACAAATTTACGTTAAAAGAAAATTGTCTAAAACCGCCAAAACCAAACCAATTATACCGTGAAATACGGCTGTTCAACGAACATAGTTAGCGTACATCCCTAGCTAAAACGTTAAGGAGTCAAGTGGGTCGAATTAGTTGAGCGGGCTAAGCACCAACCAAAGTTTATTTTTAATGTTTGAAATAACCGTTAATTTTCTACTCAAATAATTTAGAATATTGTTTTTATGTTCAAATTAACATGTTAATTATTAGCAAAAAAAATATTTATAAAAAAACTACACAAAAAGTGTTTCCTGATCAACTGAACTTGATTGAGCTACTCGCTCGCTTCAAGTTAAATACCCAACCCACACATCTTGACACCTCAAGTAAAAATTGGGTTCCACTTCAAATTGAGAAAACAAGCAACTAAATTTTAACATCGAAGCAAAAAAAAATGGGAATTTTATTTATTTAACCTGGTAGCCATTAGTAAGAAGCTTAATCTTTTGCTCGAGGCGATTTGCCTTTCTTGTATCCTCATCCATTTTCTTCTTGACAATCTCAAACTCATCCTGATAAGCAGCAAGCTTCTCCATGTTGCCAGCAACACTAGAAAGCCCATATGAATTACGGGTCGGGAAGTACATAATATCATTCAAGCACGTTTTGTGTGCTTCAACAAATTCATCAATATCCTCATCCTCGTGGCCCATTGCCACCCGCACGAGCTTCGCCTCTTCGTTAATCATTTCATCTGCCTGTACATTGATATATAACGATCAGTCAATAACTTCCTCAACTGAATAACAAAATTTCATAAAAGAAAAATACAAAATAACTAATTAAATACCGCTTTGAGTTCATCATCATCGAATTCTTCTATAACAGGAACAGAAACAGATTTCCCACCAGCTCGTTTATTTCCTTTCTTTTTCTCCTTGTCATCAAGAGGGTATTTGGCATTATCATGTTCCAGTAATAACAGAAGTTCTTTTCTTATCATCTCATCAGCTTGTTCAATCATAGTAGGTGGAACAAAAGAGCTCTTATCTTCATCACCTCTTATTAATGATTGCCTAATTAGGTCCAGTGATCCAGCTGGCGGCCTAGGAAGCTCCCGTTGCAATACTTTTGATCTTTTCTTAAGTAACGCCTGCTGTCGAGCATCCTCTTCGGCCTTCTCTCGTGCAATTCGATCAGACATGTCCTCTTCTATTTTTTCCTCAGGTTCTTCACCGTCTTCTGGAACAGGTTGAACCACTATCTGATACTCGTTTTTGGGCTGGGGAAGACCTGTCAAACCAGCCCGTAAATTCCGCCTCATGTCCGCTTGCCTTCTGAGTTCGAGCTTACCACTATCATGCATTTCCATTTCTTCATTAATACGAAGCTCATCCCTCAAAGGAGTTCCTTTAGGAGTAACCCCAAAAGATTGGCCATCTCTTGGTGTCATTCCAATCCTAGGTGTCATACCTGTGCCCCCTGGGGTCGACATTGGTGTCAACATGGGGTTTGGTGTTTGAATTTCCTTTTTCTTAGGGGTAACACCTGAAAAATCTGAAGGATGTAAATCAGGATTTTCACCACCAAGCAACGGTGTTTGAGACAGTCTTAATCTGGCTTGATTTTCAGCCTCCATCATAATAGCATCCTGTTTCCCAGCTGGTGTTCTTTGTGGGGTCCTTAGTGGGGTCATTCCTTGGTGTGGAG
This sequence comes from Ambrosia trifida, assembly GCA_028751855.1. Lineage (NCBI taxonomy): Eukaryota > Viridiplantae > Streptophyta > Magnoliopsida > Asterales > Asteraceae > Ambrosia > Ambrosia trifida. Next base: position 114,790,876 of record CM054130.1, read on the forward strand.
TTTGAGCATAATCGGCTAGGAGTGCACGTGTGGCCCTACTTCCTTCTGAGAGTTCTTCGTTCAAAGCAGGAAGGCTGAACTTTGCAATTTGTTCCAACTCATAATCTGGAATTTGTGGTGTCGGGAGATTCATTTTGGGTCTCTTTCTAACAGTTTCAGGATCATTCATTTTGTTTGCTTGGAGTATAGCCGTTGGAGCATCTTGCCTCTGTGCAATTTTGTTTCTTGCAATATCTTGCTTTCTTAAGCGTGCCTCCTTATCAGCACGTCTTTCACCTTCCAGTTCTTCAATGGTGGTTGGGAATTTCGGTTGTTCAACTACAGAACTCTCATCAGTGACATCATAAAACCCGGGTGGAGGCCTCTTCTCAAATGGGATTTCAGCATTGTAATCGATTCCCTTTCGCTTCCTCTTCCTATGCCTATTATCAATCCCAGCTGCCTTTAATTCTCTCCTTTTCTGTAAAGAAGCAAGCCTTCTAGCTTCTTCAAGTTGCTTCTCTCGGGCCTTTCGTTTAGCCTTTTTTCCACGGGTATTGGCTAGACGGGCTCGAGCTTCTGAAAGCATTTCTTTCTCATCTTCATCCATGTCAACAGGGTCGGGCCGTGCCGGCTTTGATTCTGGGTTTGGGTCGATCTCTCCAGGCCGCAGTTTTCTTGGATCGTCGCCCGGTTCGTAATTTTCATCTTTTGCACAGGCTGCATCAAGAAGTTTTTCATAACGCTCGAGGCATTGAGATGGAGTACGACCGACAATTGGAGCAATTGTTCTCCACTGAGTGGGCATAAGCTTAGCAAGATGAAGAAGCTTCTCATCTTCTTCCCTGGTCCACTCAGTCTGTACAGATTATATAAAGAAAGATCAGATTGTTTCACACGAGCATATGTAAAACTGAAAGATGCCACTTAGGCTTCTTTGATTACAGATTTACAAAGAAATATAATGATAAATTGGCATGAAAATTTAAGGTCCATTACTTGTAAAAAATACAAAAATATTTTCTCAGAACCAGACACAAACCTTTCTTCAGTAATGAACTTATTGTTTCTCCCTCCAAAATTGCACTACAGTATTTCATATTTAAACAGTTGAACACAAAAAAAAAAAGGAGCTTTTGAATTTCCAGGTAATTTTATAGAACAGTTGTATGTCATGCAATTATGAGTGTACTTACAATCAAATTGAACTTTACATCTCATTATACAGAGTAAGACAGGTATTCAAAATGTTCATCTCAGTCTACAGTGAGTTGCATAGTGTGAGTGCGTCTACTTAGTGACACAAACAGCTTCTCTAGATTAAAGTCACTATTATCATAAATCATAAAAATGAATGCTGCATAAAGTCGTAAACTGGTAATCAGGTAAATCAATATTTTTATTTCCTGAATACAACAGTGACACGCTTCTTATGTTGATATTTGTACACAAAGATTTGCACCTCTCAAACAATTACAATACCAGGTAACAGGAACTCGACACCAAAACAGAAAACAAAAAAAAAAAAGATAAAACTGCCACAACATTTAATGGAATTAATACTTCTTATATATTGTCAAAACTGGATGAGTCAAATCGTCAACTTATGTTAATTTCTTGTCAAAATGTTAATTATAGATCTTTACTTGGTAACAGTTAGCCGCTACCTAAAAACTCCCCAAACCCCACCAATACTCTGATTCAAAATGCAATTTGCGCAACAGGTGTCCTTCAAGGTGCTAGTATGATCAGTCTGGTAACCATAAACTTTCTTGCATCATATAAACTCGTTATCATAACAGAATCAATAGTCAAAAAAAGGTAATAATATCCGTCCAAAAGCTTATAAGCCATGCTATGCCAAGTTAGTGGCAAAACAATAACTTTTATATATTGAGGTCTCACTGTTATCTTAGAAATAGATGTAAAGTTGTAAACTTAATCAGATAAACCAATATTTCCTTAAACATCAGTGACATGCTTCAAATATTGACTTTGTATAGTAATGTACACAAGGATTTGTACTTATAATTTATAAAACAGTTACAATATTGGCCTATTGAGCAACAAAAATCCGACTCTAAAACAGGAAAAAAAAAACTACATATTTATTAATACTAAAACCAACAGTAAAAAAAAAGCATCATAAAATGTTTTGGTAACAGTATATAAAAAGAAAAACAACACATCGTCAACCATAGAATAGAGTTGCGATGATAACTTCTTGTCAATATGTTAATTATAGATCTTCTTTTTTTGGAAACCGCAAGAACCCATTACCAGAAAACTCACCAGACCACGCAATTAAGCAGATAACCAATAGAACCATATAAAACATGTGCTAGCACAGGACAGGTGGCCTTCAAGAGAGTCAAAAGCGGAAAAACTAATTATGATTTTTTGTGATTAAGATGTGTAGAAACTAACTATTGTAAAATCCCTTGCACATGTTTAAACCAAAAGACGGTCAGGTTTGGTGACCATAAACTTTTTAAATCATATAAATTCTTTATCCGTTATAAAACCAACAGTTAAAAAGCATCATAAAGCGTTTCAATACACTAAAGCAAAATTTCAAATGTCTGTTCTAAGGTTCCACAAAAATTATATCTCTAATGACATTGAATATCATTCTGATTGACAACATAACTGCAAAATGTTTCATATAAAGATACGTAAATGAAAAATAGTCAAGGCCCATCAGTTGTCAAAAAACAAAAAAAAACAGATATACTTTCTCAAAACCACACATAAACCTCACCTCGGTAATGGATTTACTGTTCCTCCATCCAAATTGCACTAAAAAAAATTATTTAAAATTTAATTTTTGACCAGAAAAAAACAAAAGAGCCGCTGAAGCCCTGAACTTATAATCTAATTTTTTAAAACACTTGCATGTCATGCAATTATGCTTGTACTTCAATCGATTTAAATGTTACATCTCATCATCAATATCCGAGTAATATCAGTCTACTGTGCGTGGCACGTGGGTTAGCATATTTGTGTTCTTAAAAGGTAAGTATTAATCCAGAACAATTTTTATAATAACCCGTCCAAATGCTTAATCAAGCTACATCTTGAAAAAAGATGTAAATTGTAATCACTAAATCGATATTTCATAATTCAAATATTGACATTTTTACACAAATCTAGGCATTTATAGAACAATTACAATATCAGATAACTCTAATCCAGCAAAAAATCACATATTGCCACAACATTTAAATGGATTAATAAAAATACTTTCTAGTTTCTACCATAGAATAGAGTCACCACTGATGATAATTTACTGTCAAAATGTTAATTATATATCTTCATATTTTGGTAACCGTCTTGTCTTTAAAAAAACGCACCACGCATCAAAGATTAAGGCCTGTCGCTTTTTTCTCAGCGCCAAAAAGGCGCATTTTTTGAACTTTTTTCTGGATTTCGTGAGTCTAAGACACGCGCCTCATTTACCCATGGTGCTTATATGCAGCAACATGTTATACCTTGGATTTTTTGGCTTGTACATGACTACATGCAGGTAGAATCATATAAAAACCTTACAAAAAACCTTATTTGTAGCTATAATTCGGGTAGAGGAAGCTAAAAACCTTATTAAAATGCACAATTTGAACCAAAATCTTATCAGTCTCGGTAACCATAAATTAATCACATAATCATGTTATCCAAGCTGAAATCAATACTGTTTGTTCTAGGGTTCCACAATATTCATCTCTCTAATAACTAATTATCATTCTGATTAACAACATAACTACAATATAACAAAATTCAAATCTCTAATAATAATAATAATAATAATAATAATAATAATAATGGTACCTTTTTAATGGAAGGATCGAGCCATTCATACCAGCGAGCTTTACACTGTTTAGCGGATTTACGAACGAGTAAGGAAGAAATACGAGCCCATTGATTCTTGCCATATTTCATAACAGCAGCCTTAAGGATCTCATCTTCGGTGTTCTTCCAAACACCTCCCTTTATCATTATCCTCATCTTCGCTGCTCAGGGTTTGTTACCGATTTCCTCTTCTTGTTGTTTAAGGTTTCGATTATGATACCAGAAAAAAGAAAAGGAATTGATTGTTGAGAAGAAGAAGAAAGAAAAAAAAAACCCTAATTTGTGTTGTGGATGGGTAGAGATGAATAATAATAATAATAATAATAATAATATTTTCTGATGTATGTATGATTATCGCACGGTGCTACTGGCTGATCCGTCGCTAGGCTAGGCGGGTGTGATTTGGCCTTTGGGTTGGTTTTTGATGGGTGGGTGGGCTTCTCATATGATATAGATTAGAGCCTCAACGGCCCAAACCATTACAACATGATTGATTGTGTGTGATCTTTTGATTGTTTACCTACTAGTATTAGCCTCGCGGGCGTTGCCCCGCAGGCACGTATCTAACCTGGTAAGAATAAATATGACTGCGTAAAAAATGACATACGTGGGACCCAAGCACACGAACACGTGGTTAAAAGGTATGTGCGTGATGTGAGCTAGAACGAACGGTAGTCGACACACGATTCGTAAACTATGCATAAAAAGCTTTTACCTAACAATAAGTACGCAAGGAAATCGTTTTTTAGTAAACGAATTAACATTATTATTTTTAACCAGACTAATTTTCGACAACGTTATGTCGAACGTCAATTTAAAGTGTCTACGTCGAACCCTCAAACGTGATTTTCTACCGCTTATGTCAAAACATGATGTTGTACCGACGCCTACATAAAAAAAAAAGCACATGACGAAGTTTTTATTTTAGTGGAAGAATTAAAATACGGTGTGAAACTAAAACGTTTGAAACTAAAGGGGTCGAAACGACATTTTATAAAGTTGTTAAAAAATAGGGGGGCTAAAAGTGTAAAAACTCGTTTTTTATTAGGGACAGCGGCGTCAACCAATCGGTTGCGCCACCGACTTTATGATTTAATAGACATAGAATATGATTTTAAAAGGAAGACAACAATTAACGGCAATGGTAATATGTGTCAACCAATTCAAAGAGGCAAAGAAAAATAAATAAAACTTTGGTGACAAAAGTAAGAAACCAATAAAATGGACTGGCGCAATCACATGATGAGAATTGATATATATAATAATTTCGAAAGAATATAAATAAGAACTAGTTCTTTTTACTGGCCGCGCGTTGCGGCGGCTCCGTACGCGATGTGATAAATTATATACTACAATCAACTCGATTTATTTATAAACTAAATTTACATTGAAACGTAGAGTATAGGGGCGTAAAACCGTGAGGCCAAAGAAGGGTGTGAAAACTTTCTACGTAACAACCTAAAAATCATCAAAAGTGAAAGAAAGCCTAAAACAAAACACTTTTGTAACATCAAGTGATTTATGTGATCTATACACAAACAAACTCGAATTCATAGTGACGGTTACAACTTACAACATGTATATGTGTAGACTTCTAATAACTAATAAACTAAATTTCTAGTAACTGATAACACAATATCATGTGTAGACTTCTAATAACTAATAAACAAAATTTCTAGTAACTAATAACATAAAGTATAAGTATATTGTATCAAATCTAAAATACCACACTAAAAATAATCTAAGTAATTTAAAAAAAAAAAAAAAAAAAAAAAAAAAAGATCAAAATTGTTGGCACAAAATTTATCTAAAACATGATATCTCACTTATTGGTTGTTATGCCTATATAAACATGTAATTACCTAAGAACTTGAAGTACTAAATTGTAAATATAGTAAACTTTAGATTTTATATACATAAAAATATATAAATAATTAAACGGCGGCGCAAGTTAGACTCCTCCGCTATTTAAATTGAGATCGTTAAATATATAGTATAAATATGTTATTAACTAGATTATACCCCGGGAGAATCCCGGGTTGAGAAATTTAATTTGATACATCAATTTTATATATGACATAGACTGATGTATAACTCTAATATTAATATCTAACCTAAAACAAGTAACAATGTACAATTCCAATGCTAACACCTAACCTAAAAGAATGTAGAACTTTAATGTAACTCTAACATTAACACATATCATAAAGACTAAACAAATGTACAACTCTAACATACTAATATTGATACCTAACTTAAAACAACGTATAACTCTATTAACCTATTCGGCTCTGGTTGAAAAAAATTCATATTTACTGATTTAAACATAATTAGTGACTTGTCTATACATGATTAATGATTTACCTGAACACTTTGTGTTTTTTTTCCTGTATGAACAAAACCCTACAAAAAAATTTCTCCGTTTTTTATATAGCACTATGGTACCCGTTGGAAAGATAATAAAACGCTCGTTAATTTGGTGTAATTTTTTTCTTTAAAAAATCCCGTATATTAAAGATATTAACGTTTAAAAATTATGGGATGAAACATGAGGGTGAAAAATCCAATTTTGTTTTTAAATTATTTTTTCCTAAAATATCTCAATGTCACATGGGATGACTCATGACACGCTCAAGGAAGAGAATACCTCTTTAAGTGTCATGTCATTAAAATGGCTTTGGTTTATTATATGTATAGATATGGTAATTTGGTATATATCTTTCTACGTATTTCTTCTGTGATTTAGCGAGATTTTTAGTTTTAGTCTTATAAGTTTTCGCCTATTAAAGGATATATATATATGGTTTCTATTTCATGCAGTTTTTAGTATCTTAACATAACTATGTTAAAGTTATCTTTGTGAAATTGAATAGCATTTCGGTTACTTTATACCTAAGAGACTAGAATACAGTTTCATAAGTTGTGTAATTTACTTAAATAGTACAAATTATTAAAAACAAGTTGAACACCAACTACAAAATCAAGCAATCCCAAAGCTTTAATCTTCTTTGAATCCTTTCAACATGATGTGTCAAATCTTCCTTCATCCGGTGATCATGATTTTGGGCAACCACCACTCTTGAAATCTATTTCGACCCTTAAGTGGTGTTTGGTATGATGGAATGGAAGGGGGAATGGAATGGGTCATTATGAGGTAATGAAAAATAGCGTGTTTGGTTGGTAAAAGGAATGGAATCACCAATTCCACAATGCATTTCATTCCCTCAAAACCATTTCATCCACCCCCATGCTTTTTTTTTCATTCCATCTCTCATTCAATCTTCATTAACAACACCATAAGTCACCATCCACCACCACCAACACTAACCACTAACCACTAACCACTACCCACCACCATCGTCACCACCTACCACCGCTGCCACCACCACCACCCACCACCATCGTCACCACCCACCATCGCCTCCCACCACCAACACCGTCGCATACCACCGATGCTACTACCACCCACCACCGTCGTCGTCACCACCCACCACCGTCGCCGCCACCAACCATCGCCACCCACTACCTTCACCACCCACCACCACCGCCATCCAACACGACCCACCACCGCCGTCGCCACCCACCACCAACATCGTCGCCTACCACCCACCACCGCCGCCGCCACCAACCACCGCCACCCACTACCTCCACCCACTCACCGCCGCCGTCATCCACCCACAACCTAAGTATTTTAAAGGTTTGACCTTTACCAATGAACCACCACCCCATTGGTATAATAATAATAATAATAATAATAATAATAATAATAATAATAAAAATTCTATTTTGTTGCAGCTCTCTCGAAAGTTTATTTTTTTTATTGTAATTATTATTCGCTTTAATAAATGTCATAAGATAATAATAAAAGTATGATAAGGATGGGAGTCGTAGTAGTTATCTTTTTACTTGTGTCCACGTAGCTAAGCAAGTAGGTGAATATAATAGTTGATAAGGTTGGAGACTATATAATTAGTCAAAACTTTGAAGTATAGTTTTTAACTAGGGAAGAGATATTGTACAAAGTCTCTTAACATAAGAAGCATAAGAAGCAATCTGAACCATTAGATTTGAAACTAATCAGATCATCTAACCATAGGCGTTTAAATCAAATCAGAGGTAAATTAGTCATAAGAAAATTAAACGCGTTTTAAAAAATACGAATTAAAACCGCCAATTCAAACACCACGATGGTTATTACTAAAATTTATAAACAAAATCATCAAACCATCATTTAATTAGGGTTTATTACACCTTCAAATCAAACAAAAACACGCACAAACACGAATCAAAAACCCAGAGTGACGAAGAACAACAAAAAATAGAGCATAATGTCTTCAAAACGACAATTAGGTGCGTTTTATGATTAGATTTTCACTTTTTCCTGTCATTTTTTATTCTCGTTTTGATAAAAAAAAAATTAATGGAATCAGACAAGGAAGACGAAAAAAGAAGCGAAGCTAAACACACAAACCAAAGTCAAAACAGAATAAAGGTATAGTTGATTCAACAAACAAAATAGCACTTAATTTTTGATGAGACGCACCTAGGTTATCTGCATGTTGATATTACTTGCTTAATTACATGCAGTTTTTATATTACAATTCAACTTTACACTTTGTATGTTATGTGTGAGTGCGTCTGTATTCTTTGTTTGAGTGCGTTTGTATATTTAGTTTTATTTAGGTTTGATGAGTGAGTCTGTATGTTTATTGTGAGTGAGTCTGTATGTTTACACATGAGTGCGTCTCAAAAATGATATGAATGCGTATGTATGTTTAGTATGAGTTCATCTTTATGTTTAGTTTTATTTATGTTTCATGAGTGCATCTGTGTGTTTAGTATGAGTGCGTCTGTATGCTTATTTAGGTTTGATTAGTGCGTCTGTATTATTTTATTAGTGCGTATGAAAATGTTGTGTTAGAATTAATTGGTACGTCTGTATTATTTTATTAGTGAGTTTAAATCACTAATATGCTAATTGTTTATGCAGAGCCAATTGTACCATCAGAAGATGATGATTTCGAATATCAACCACTGAAAAAATTTAATTAAAATTAAAGAAGGGTTGAAAAGGTAAACAAGGAAGCTGCTAAGAATTTGGAAGTTTGAAAAAATGAGACAACAGTTGAAGAAACAAAAACAAGCTGTTGAATCTTCATCAGAATCATCTGATGAAGATTTTCAGAGGCCACAGAAAAAGGTGAAAATAGATGAACCTAAGAAGAAGGTGAAGAAAGTACAGGAAAGGGAGTTTGTGCAATACATAGGAAAAAAGTTAAAAATAAGATGCTCTCCTGCTGAGTTTATTGAAAGCATCCAGGACTACACGGATGAACAAAAGGAAGAAGTTAGAAAGATGGGGTTTGGATCTGTGTTGGACATTAAGATTGAACATATATCAACAGGATTGGGTTACTGGTTGTTAGTCAACTATGACGTGGGAAGGAACGAACTAAATGCAGGAAAGTCAGTGTTGCGATGGTAACACCGGTTGTTAGACAACAACTAAAGGGTGGAAGGCTGTTTAAATTGAATTTTCTAGTGTTATGGAACACAGTTTTCGGGGAGATCACAAAGTCAACCACAATAAATCAAAGCTTTCTGCATGGCGTGGATGATGAATCTGAAATTCTAAATTTGGATTGGTGCTCTTACCTGATCGAATGTCTGAGAAGAACAAAGGCAGGATGGAAAGCAGACCAGTATAATTGTCCAATTGTAATGCTGAGTGTAAGACTTCAAACGCACTAACATTATCTCTTAAACGCACTTGATTTTATTTGATTGACATATTTGGACGCACTTACCTTTTATTTAAACGCCTTTATGTTTACTAACAAAATTAAACTGTTTTGAAATATGCAGGTTATCTACACACATGAATACAACAAGAGACATCCTTCTGACATACAAATCAACATACCGGCAATTACTTACATAACTACTAGTTCATTTGCAGAGATAGAAAATCATCTTTATAACAACGGGCTGTTGACTGACATTGAAGATGATGATGGAGATGATCAGGGTGATGTTGATAAGGGTGAGGAAGAAGAGAATGAGGATGATGACGAAGAAGAGGATGACGATAATGCGGATACTGAAGAAAATGAAAATCCGGTAAGTAATATCCTGGAAACCTTGATTGAAATGACAGGTGAAAAGGATGGTGATAAAACAACAGCAGCTTTGGATAGTGAATAGTGATGATTACAATCTGAATATGGGACCGAGTCCACCGAGACGAGTCCAAGTTGATGATGCTAATGACACTGAAGAGTGGAGAAATTATGAAATGAGTACACAAACTCAACAAATGTTTGAATACTGCAACACTCAACTAGGTCTGAGTTATAAACAAGGCATTAGAAGAAAAGAATATGAGTCAGCAATGAAAGCCAATAAAGTATATACTTTAAACGCACTAATGTTACTTTATAGACGCACTCATGTATTTATGATCAGTATATTTGTAAAAACTGAACAACACTTCAGACGCACTAATGTTACTGTATGGACTCACTCATGTAATTTTGTTCAGTATATTTATAAAAACTGAACAACACTTTAGACGCACCAATGATTTTTCAGACGCACTAATATATATTTTTGGACGCACTAATATTTTTGACAGTTTTGGATAAAAACCATGGAGATAAACATAAAAAAAATATGAAGCAATTCAAAAGGAGACGGAAGAAATGGTTGCAGAGGCACGAAATAAGTACTTGTGGGTATCAGAGTTGATGAAGTTGTGCGATAAGTGGGACGAATTGAACAACAAAGCTAAAGACGTTGAAGCTGAGAATGTTGAGACAGTAAATATAGTGGAGCCTGAAGCTGAGTTGGAAATGATGATGAAGTTGTCAAAGGCAATGTTGAAGAAAAAAAACAAAATGTTGATGTGAATCGGGATGGGACTGACTTGGTAATGGATGATCAGGCTGGTGCTGCAAACCTGGAAAATGTAACTAAAGAAGATGAAATAACTGATACAGCAATTGGCATGCTAGAAATAGTTGAACCAGGGGTGTATAGGGTAAGAGATGTGAATGAGGAAGCGAACAAAGAAGCTGAGAGAGATTTGGAGACAGAGAAAACAGAAAAACTGCATGATGTTGCTGTGTCATTAGAATCACAAGAGATAACAGACGCAACATTTATTCAAATTCAAACAACAGAACCAACTGTGCATGCAGATGAGGATGAACAAGCAACACCCAAAGAGAAGCATGCTGAGAAAGAAAAATCAACAGAAAAGGAAGCAGGAGAAGCACAAAAGAAAGATAAAGTGAAAGCAGCTGCTGGTTATGAAAAGCCAGCTAGGGACAAAAACCCTTCATGGGCATTGAGATCACCATACACAGGGAAGCAAGTGTGCACCATAGAAAAATTAACAGAAGATGAACTGGGGATAACACAATATATGTTTGCACTAATTAGAGAGAAAAACGTAAGTTTATATTTTCATTTTGTTTATAAATTATTATTAACTGATTACTGATTTCTTTTAAAAATATTGAGATTTCAGAAAATCTGTTATTCGGATCAAGGTGGAAATGAGATCATGAAAGTGATCTTTGAAAGTTTACATCCTCGACTATGGCTGTGCACAAATGCTATAGATGTATGGACAGATATCCTCAACTATGAAGAAAAGGAAAATATAAAGAAAAAGAAGGAATGGTCTATACGAAGACTATTTCTCTATTCCAACATGATGGTATGAAAAAAATTTGAACTTAGACGCACCTTATTAACATTCAGACGCACTATTTTTTGAAAAAATGTAAAAAAATTCAAACGCACTAATATATATACATGGACGCACTTATCAAATGTTTATTAATATTTGAAAAATTCAAACGCACTCATGTATATGTTTGGATGCACTTATTGTTTTTTACTGATTTTTTTTCAGCCTCCAGACTTCTATAAGGAAGATGTTCAATGGGAACAAAGAGAAAAGGTTTACCTTAGCAATCTGCATGATATCTTTAGGAAGATCGAGGCAAAATCTTTATATGAATTCGACATGATTCTGCAACCGGTGTGGATGGACATGCATTTCTATGTCTTATCTTTTGATGTGAGGAATGGGACATCAGAGTTACTTGACAACTCTAAAGAGGGGGATGACCAAGCAAAAAGATATAAAGGTGTTCCCGGAATATTGGTATGTTTCTATTTATGATAATAGAAAATTATATAGCTGGAAAAAATTATGATAATAACCTAATGGCTTTGTTAAAAATTTTTTTGTAGAGACACACTTTGTACCGGTTGTGGAAGAAATCATGTCCTACAACACCGGCGATTAAGAAACTTGTAACAAGTAAAATTATAAGAAGAGAAATGACATGGAGGACTGCTAAAAACCATGTAGACTGTGGCATATTTGCTATGCGACACCTCGAAACCTTCAAAGGGCATGCATTTTGGAACTGTGGATTTGCAAGTAAATCGGATTTTCAATAAACACAATTGGATGCATTGCAGTTCAAGTACGTGGCAAAGATTATACTATCACCTCACAACATGCTCAGGGATGAAATAATTAAAGAGGCAAGGAAGTTTGCAAAAAGGCCAGAAAAAGCAAGGAAAAAGATGTTAGAAAATGCCATGGCAAAATTAGAGAAAAGGGTGGCTGTCATATAAACATTGTTTTGAATGCTTTCAAAACATCTTAGTTACTGATTTTGATTCTAAATATGTTATTTTGGACGCACTAATCTGTAAATGATTTTGGATTTGTAGTTAAAACTGATTTAATATGAAGTTATGTTTGGACACACTAATCTGCAAGTGAGTTTGAACTTGGACGCACTTTAAAAAAAATAAATAGATTACTGTGATTTTAATTAAACGCACTTGTTCATTTGTTTTATTAATTCAAGTGCACTTAACTACAAACACACATCATAAAACAGGTAATATAACAACTACAAAAACAAATTACATAATCAGTTCCTCATGATCTTGAGATTACATAGACTTTCAGAACTGAATTTTAAATTGAATAGAACACCTCAAAAGAGCTATGCATTTTGTAAGTTGTCCAACAAGATTAAGATCGCCTTTCTTTACATCAATCATGAACATAACCGCAAGTTCATGAAGACTCGAATGGACATACGAATAAGAAGCTTGGAAATCTCATCTCTCTTACTCATGCCATCATTTATCCTGTTTAGGTTATCCGCCAGACGACCATCGATAGCATAATCTTTGGCAATTTGCTCTTGCGTCATTTTGATCATTTCAGATTTTGATGATGAAGATGAAGAAGCCATTACTGGAAAAAAAAACTGTGATTGAATTATGTGTTGAGAATTCATTATGCATACATCAAAAAATATATAAACAAAACAATAATAACAATGTGACAAAATAATCATTCATGAGAATTACTTCTTTTTTGTTTGCTTCTAATAATTGATCTGTAAAAGCACATGCATAATAATTCAAACACATATGTAAAGACTGTAACACCCCGCCCGTTCTAGGGCTGACGTGTCACTTACAGTAATCAGAATTCAATACATCAATCCATAATAAATAAAACTTTAGAAATTCTTTTAAAAAAATATTTAACTACAATACAAAACATTGATAATTTTTATAAAAATCTCTATGAGTCTTTTGTTCCCTTGATCCCGCTACCAAGTCTTCTTAGATTTTTCCTAAACCTAACGTACATAAAACACATATGCACGCCTGAATAAAATTTACTCAGTGGGACAACAACAATACAGTTCCTAACAATATCTATATATACGTATATAAACAATCAGTGGCACATTCAGTGGTTCATATTCAGTGGTTCACTTTCAGTAGCACATTCAGTGGCACATTCAGTAGTTCACATAACACATTCAGTAGTTCACATTCAGTAGCACATTCGGTGGTCACCTTTTGGTGATATCAGTAGATTCAGTGGTCACCTTGCAGTGATATCAGTGGTTTCAGTGGTCACCTTTCGGTGCAGTAGTTCAATGATCACTTTTCTGTAACATCCCACGTAAACCGGTTTAGGACGTTACCGTTTTGCCCCCGATGGGTTGCCCATCCAGAAGCCCACGGCTCACCCGACGAGTTGCTCGCCCAGGCGAAACACATCCTGATATGAAAGGGTATCAACCCCTTTATAAGGAAGGCTTCATTTCCCTCTCCACCGGTATATATGAAGGACTTACAGGTTCAGTGGTCACATTTCGGTGATATCAGTGGTACAGTCAATATTTATATAAAAACAATACTATGTAATATATTAATCAATATCGAATTTGAATTCTCAACTACGAAGTGGTTAAGAACCCAAACCCGTCATGCAATGTTGTTTAGAGTCCATACCTTAATCGCGTAGATTCATGTTGAATAACTCTAATTCCTCTTCTTTAATATCATGGTAACATAATAAAATAATTTTGTTTGAACCGTATCATGATTTGATTACAAACTTGGTTGGTGTTGGTGACATTTTAACAGAATGGATAGACCTTTTTTTTAGAGTGAGACCCTTGTACGTGTATGTATATATATATATATATTACTATATAGTGAATTCTGGACAGGCAAAGAAGTCATTTTATAATCACCTATATGGGTAAAATTGTAATTTTATTATATTAACAAGACAATTTTAATGAAACTATTAAATAACTTTGTAGTAATTAAAAACAATAATTAATTTATGCCTTTTATTTTAATTTAATTTTATTTTATTATAACTTATATAAATACATCTCCCTTTGTGGTTAAAATAGTAACTTGATAACAAAACAAGTTTTAAACCTATATGTACAACCACTTACATCATCCCATGAGTAAGACGCGTCTCTTGGATTCTTTTAATACGCCAATTCTGATCACCCGCATCTTTGTCTTTTCAATTTCCCTTACTCTCAAGACTAATTGATTGGGATTCAGAGCAAAATTCAAAGTGGGGCAAATCTCAATTGATCGCGAATTGAATGAATAATTACCCTCACATTAAAGACATGAGTTTAATCGGCCCATTCGTTTTAATCGTTCATTCTTATTTTTTCGAAACCTGCACACTTCGATTTGATCGTCTTTCTTCCTCTTCTTCTTCCAAACTTATGAACTTCAATTCAATCATTATTCGTGTGTAATCATTCAGAAAGTATTGAAGGATGCCATGGGAGGATCGCTTGGTACACAACAAGCTTGAATCAAGTTACAGGTTACTTACTTCAGTTGTTTTTTAATCAAGTTCTTATTTTAGAATTTGTTCGTTACATCAAGTGATGCAAGCCTTGCACATAGGCGTGGAATTCTATACTATAAAGGGGACTCTCTTTTCTTTGGGCTATAGGTTTGAAGAGTATACAAGCTTAACTTATCAGTCTCATTAGATCTTATTCCTATCGGTTTGGTCTTAGAAAAGGTGAAACCCTTCGTTGGTGATGGTTTTCTATATAAACTCTCATATCTGAGTTCCTCAACATACCTATCCACAGTCTCTCATCAGATCGAACCCAAGGAATTCCTTTAGTTGGTGAACTAACATCTGTCTTGTTTAACATTGTGTTAAAGGACGTCTTTGCTGCAAAGCCTTTATTTCTCGTCCAAACACTCCAGATCTGCACTTCCCTTTACTCCATAGGGCCGAAGCCTTATTAAGTTAAGAATGTAGTAACGACTTGTCACGATCCATTGGTTCATATAGAATCCATGCCTAGGTTTATCAAAAAAACATTCTTTTCACTAAGTGTATATAATAAAATAGAGTGAAAGGGTCCACCCCGAAACCAAGGGGGTACTAACTAACAGCCAACATTTATTTCTTCAAATGTGTCAATTGGGCAAATACGCTCATAGTGATTAGGATGAATATCTCGTATTGGAAATGTAGCAATTCATGCAAGGATTGGCCGTTGGGGGTCTCTAGAAAGTCCGTTTTATCAAAATTCTGAGAGATCAAAAGGGGCACAGATGCTTTATTTAGCACCGGGTAGAGATGAATACTATATGGTAGCGGCAGGAAATTCTTTGGCCTTGAATCAGGGTATTCAGGAAGAACAGGTTGTTCCGGCTCGATATCGTCAAGAATTCCTGACTATTGCATGGGAACAGGTTCATCTTCGAAGTATTTTTGCCTTCCAATATTTTTCTATTGGAGCTTCCCTTATTTCTTTTATCGAGCATAATGATGTGAATAGGGCTTTAATGAGTTCTAATATGCAACGCCAAGCAGTCCCTCCTCCTCAGTCAGAGAAGTGCATTGTTGGAACTGGCTTGGAAGGCCAAGCGGCTCTAGATTCAGGGGCTCTTGCTATAGTCGAACACGAAGGAAAGGTTTTTTATACCGATACTGACAAGATCCTTTTATCAGGTAATGGGGATATTCTAAGGATTCCATTAGTTATGTATCAACGTTCCAACAAAAATACTTGTATGCATCAAAAACCCCAGGTTCGGCAGGGTAAATGCATAAAAAGGGACAAATTTTAGCGTATGGTGCTGCTACAGTTGGTGGCGAACTCGCTTTGGGGAAAAACGTATTAGTAGCTTATATGCCATGGGAAGGTTACAATTTTGAAGATGCAATACTCATTAGCGAGTGCTTAGTATATGAAGATATTTATACTTCTTTTCACATACGTAAATATGAAATTCAGATTAACTAAGGCCCCAAAAGGGTCACTAATTTTTTTTTATCTGAATTTGCGATCAGTTTATATGACTCATTAAATCAAAATACGGAAGTTACATCATAATAGCTGGTAGACGGGCAACAAGCTGCGCCGCCACCCCTTTTTGAATTGCAAACCCTAGTCTACTAAAGACAAAACCTTGCCCCCTGGGGATGAAACATTGCTGTGGACACCCGTTGGACCCTGGTCAAGAATCGAATAGCTTTTGGCGCCAGGGAGCCAAAGGTGTCGAAAGCCAGAGGGATAAAGACATGTTGGTTATCTGCACAAGCTTTAGCATGTTTATCTACTTTTTTTGATTCTGCCTTTCTTGATGCTTGCCCAGCTACGAACCCTGTTTCCCATAACCCAACCAGCGGAGATACCCCGGTGAGGTCCACACAGGCATGTTTCCCTCTCTCCCAACCAAAGACAAGCAGGTCTGCTGGTCGCAGGGTGGATCTCCCTTCCGTGGGGTCTGTGAGGAAGTTTACAGGGGCCTTCTTTTTGGCAGAGATCCCAGCTCTTCTCAAGATATCCCACAAAACATCCCTCACCCAGTTATGCCGATATTTGAAACCAGGGAGCTCCTTGCAATGAATTGCATGCTCAACATATTTATCCATGCAGGTTTTACGACAGATGGGGCATGTTTCATCTTCCGGGTACATAGGGATCATCAATCGGTACTTGAGTATGGCCCTGTACTCTACTGCAGACATGCATTGACCCAAACCCTCAATCGGGATAACGGTCAAAAAATCCTGAGCATGAGGGCCCTTTAGGTATTCAATCACCGCCTTCTGGCGAGTGGACAACTCAAAAACTTCTCCCAGGCTCTGAGCAGTTTTGCTAAAAAGAGCATTCGCTAAAGTTTTTGTGGCTTTGGGGGGGGGGGGGGCGGTGTCCTTGTTAGAAAAACCGCCAATATCAAAATCCGGGAGATAGACATTTAAGCGTTCGAGCGCCTGTTGATAGTTTGGGTCTAGTCCAATGACCCCACCGTTTCGGAGGATATGATCCTGAAGTTTCCAAGACTGAGCTCTGGACGCCACAAAGGCATAGACCCCAACATCTCGAGCTGAAAGGAGGCCCAAACCACCTAGACGCATCGGCAAGGATGCCAAGCGCCACTGGAGGTCCCCGAAGAAGGGGCCGCCACACACAACTATATCTTCAATAGCTTCACGGAGACCATCATCGAAAAGGGATACCACATCCACCATGAAGTGGGGTTAGCAAGTTCGTAACCCAAAAAGTAACTTAGCGACCCCCATGCATGACCTGAGCAGCAGGAGTTCACTCTGGGGATCTCTAAGGCGGGGCAATAGTTTCATGAGGGCAACCGCACTCGTAGCCCGCCGCCCTGCCAACTCCCCGATAAAGGCAGGATCTCAGCTAACAGCCCCACCAAGGAGCTTAACCCCTTTCTTAGGTCTACTAATCCCTGTCGGGAAAAGCCCTTCCTGTCTTTTCAACCCGTCACACGTCGGCCAAAAGACCTCTGTTTTCTTAATATTGAGATGAAGCCCCAGAGATGGTCACTAATGAAATACCGCATTTAGAAGTCCATTTACTTCGAAATTTAGACAAAAATGAAATTGTAATGCTGGTGTAACACCCCAACCGATGGCGGAAACATCGGGATGTCACGTAGTGATGATTGTTCAGTAGCTCATGGTGAATAATAAATTTCATTAAATGATTTAAATAAATTACATACAATTGTTCTACAAGAATTCGTACATCAAAATGAATAATACTATGCACACATCTTCAAGCATTAACTCAAATCCTCAAGCAAATAGAACCTGAAACATGTTAAGTTGAAAATATTTTGGGTCAACAAAAGTTGGTGAGAATTACATAGGTTTTGATAATTGAATAAAATTGTTGTGCAATTCATGTGTCATGGCAATCTAGTCCATATGCGAAAACATACTAGAAGTAAATCGAGTGCATAATCAACCTTGTTGACTGTTGTATTGTGGTACATCCCATACGCTCATGGTTCACTCGTTTAAATTGCAGTAACAAACACCCACGCAACCTTTGTAGGAGGCACGTATCCGGGTGGGATTGTCAGTCCAATAGATCTATCAATGTATACCGTTTGGCTGATGAATGTTTATGCTAGAATTGTGCTTACCCTAGTTATGTTCAAGACATAATGCAACATAGAAAATACACATAGACACATTGATGATTGAATTGCATGAATAATGTTGTAACATGTTTCACCCCAAAAATGGTGATAAATAGAAAAGGGGCTATGTAAAACTCACCTTAGCAAAATGTTATGTCTCGTGAAAAAAATAGAATAATGTGTTGTGAATGTATGCGAGGCGAATCCCAAAGACTCAACAACGTAGCTAGTCCAAATTGAAGAAAACGAAAAAGAAAGAATATCAAGCTTCCAATTCGCCAATTACAAGAGCTTATAATCAAAGCTTCAATTGTAGAAGTAATAGACTATAGAAGAAAGGTATGAGGGAAATTTAATCGGATTGAAACAATCGATTTAGAGGTGCAAAGTATAATGGGTCATAGGTGGGTTTTTATACTAGTTTTGGAGTCAATTAGCCATTAAAATTGGTCAACACCATAAAGTAAGGTTTTATGATTAATTGACTATTTGACTAAGACTTTGACTGTTTGACTAAGACTTTGACTAGGACTTTATTTAAAAAAAAATTCTTGACAAGTGTATGTGTAAAAAAAAAAGAATTTAGATCATATTATTATTATTATTATTACTATTATTATTATTATTATTATTATTATTATTATTATATATATATATATATAAGTTGTGAGTTAGGAAAATAAAGACTTAGGCACATTTGTATAATATTAATGATAAAGATGTAAATAAAAAAAAAGGGCTTTTATGTATTAAAATTTGGGGAAAAAATTTTGCGATGTTACAGTCTCCCCTACTTTTGAAAACTTCGTCTCGAAGTTATTAATAACACAGGGTTGAGGGTGATTGGGTAGAAGTTAGGGCAACTATGGTTTGTAAAATTTGAGTTAAGGGACGACATGAACTTATAGGTAATAGAATAATCTGTTTTCGAATAATTTGGGTAAGAGGTTTAATATGTGTGAGTCCTATGGGTTGGATTAGGTTCGTCTGAAATCGTAAGGAGTGTAAGAATCTAGCAAAGCATTAAGTTTTAGGAGTCCTAAAAGAAATGCATGAATTGATTGACTATAGAAAAACTAAATGAACTACCAGGTAACTAGAGTTTATAATTGGTTACCTACCGAAAACCTTGATAGAATTTCACACTACCTTAACGTACCTGTAAATTCATGATTACGTTCCGGACCGCAATCACCAATTTACCTTACATTAAAGTTTTGCGTCCTTCTATGACTCCACCGATTGTTGAGCAGGTTCGATAGCCTCCACCAGTCGTGGAGTAGGTTGTAGGGCCTCTCCCGACTGTTGAAAAGGCATAATGACCTCTACCAATCGTTGGGTAGGTTTGATAGCCTCCACCAGTCGTGGAGCAGGTTGTAGGGCCTCTCCCGACTGTTGAAAAGGCATGATGACATTTATTATACACATAGATTGCAAATTGATAGCATGTTTATGCAAGCAAGTATAACAAGCACAGTATATGAGTTGTAGTTGTATAGATTTAGATAATTAGTTCACATTCAAACAAGCATGCATTCAAGTGTATACCAACTCTCAAAATTTTAAATACTAGTATTTATTACTTGAATCAAATAGCGTCAATACATAGAATAAAAGCAACTAGTAGTCAAATGGTGAGGCTTGCGGTTAGGTAGCTGGAGGGTCTTGATCTCTGTTTAGTTTAGGGCATCGGTTACGGAAGTGATTTGGGTAATGAATGTTCAATAAGATATGGGTTGAATGAAGGACAATGAGGTAATATAAGGAATGTAATCATTAATCCATTAATTAAAATGAATAAACGAAAACGTTGACTTATCAAAGCTTCTAGATTCTAATAACATAGTGAAGATATGCTTTAGCCTATAAGTGAACGCTCATCCCGAGAATTCCCAGGTAGGCATCCGGGTCCCTCGTCTGATTGGGATATATGCGCAATGCCAGTCCTAGACAGAAAACTCAGAATACAGGCATTCACCCTTCCAGATTGCACGTGTTCATTATTAAAATCTAGAACTTCGACGAGATCTTCAAGGTGGTTCAGGCTAAACCTGAGGATTTGTCCTATTAGTCTAAGAGTAGATCTTGTGATGGAGAGCACTCTTCTTGTAGGGACTAAAGTAAGGATAAGAAGTAAAATAGAGAATATAAACAAGTAAGGTTGCAAGTAAAAGGAGCAAGTACTGATTAAAATCCTATGGTTATAGACTAGATTTTTTTTTTCTAATAACCTAATTCCCTATAACCATGGCTCTGATACCAATATGTAACACCCCAACCGATGGCGGAAACATCGGGATGTCACGTAGTGATGATTGTTCAGTAGCTCATGGTGAATAATAAATTTCATTAAATGATTTAAATAAATTACATACAATTGTTCTACAAGAATTCGTACATCAAAATGAATAATACTATGCACACATCTTCAAGCATTAACTCAAATCCTCAAGCAAATAGAACCTGAAACATGTTAAGTTGAAAATATTTTGGGTCAACAAAAGTTGGTGAGAATTACATAGGTTTTGATAATTGAATAAAATTGTTGTGCAATTCATGTGTCATGGCAATCTAGTCCATATGCGAAAACATACTAGAAGTAAATCGAGTGCATAATCAACCTTGTTGACTGTTGTATTGTGGTACATCCCATACGCTCATGGTTCACTCGTTTAAATTGCAGTAACAAACACCCACGCAACCTTTGTAGGAGGCACGTATCCGGGTGGGATTGTCAGTCCAATAGATCTATCAATGTATACCGTTTGGCTGATGAATGTTTATGCTAGAATTGTGCTTACCCTAGTTATGTTCAAGACATAATGCAACATAGAAAATACACATAGACACATTGATGATTGAATTGCATGAATAATGTTATTATTATTATTACTATTATTATTATTATTATTATTATATATATATATATATATAAGTTGTGAGTTAGGAAAATAAAGACTTAGGCACATTTGTATAATATTAATGATAAAGATGTAAATAAAAAAAAAGGGCTTTTATGTATTAAAATTTGGGGAAAAAATTTTGCGATGTTACAGCTGGGATCTTGGGTGGAAACAGGTGATATTTTAGTAGGGAAATTAACGCCCCAAATGGTGAAAGAATCGTCGTATGCCCCGGAAGATAGATTGTTACGAACCATACTTGGCATGCGGGTATATACTTCAAAAGAAACTTGTTTAAAACTACCTATAGGCGGTAGGGGTCGGGTTATTGATGTGAGATGGGTCCAGAGTTCTAAGACAGATGAGACAGAGAAAACAGAAAGTATTCGTGTATATATTTTACAGAAACGTGAAATAAAAGTAGGCGATAAAGTAGCTGGAAGACATGGAAATAAGGGTATCATTTCAAAAATTTTACCTAGACAAGATATGCCTTATTTGCAAGATGGAAGACCTGTTGATATGGTATTCAATCCATTAGGAGTACCTTCGCGAATGAATGCAGGACAAATATTTGAATCTTCACTCGGGTTAGCGGGGGATTTGCTAGACAGACATTATCGAATAGCGCCTTTTGATGAGAGATATGAGCAAGAAGCTTCAAGAAAACTAGTGTTTCTGAATTATATGAAGCCAGTAAGCAAACAGCGAATCCATGGATATTTGAACCCGAGTTTCCAGGAAAAAGCAGAATATTTTATGGAAGAACGGGGGATCCTTTTGAACAACCTGTTATAATAGGAAAGCCTTATATCTTGAAATTAATTCATCAAGTTGATAATAAAATCCATGGGCGTTCCAGCGGACGTTATTCACGCTTACACAACAACCCTTTAAAGGAAGGGCCAAGAAAGAGGGGAAACGGGTAAGAGAAATGGAGGTTTGAGCTTTAGAAGGGTTTGACGTTGCTTATATTTTACAAGAAATGCTTACTTATAAATCTGATCATATTAGAGCTCGCCAGGAAGTACTTGGTACTATAATCTTTGGAGGAAGAATACCGACTCCTGAGGATGCTCCAAATTTGTAGACTTCTTCTGTCCTCACCTGCTCTGAGCTTCCTGGAAATCGGTATTAAACAAAGGACATAGTCGGTTTGCAACTGAGACTGAGAGACAAGGGAGATCCCGTTGAACTTGCCTTGATTGAATGAAGGCTAGCTGACTTCGATACTGAATGAACTCACAAGTTATTGTTAGGATTTTCAACTTGATGAATGTACTCTGTACTGTATGTCGAAATATTTCTTTTTGCTTATATTCAGTAGACATTGGTTTGTGGCTAAATATATACAATGTGTGAATAGGTAGTTGCATCATCAAAAAGAAAGAAGGTATTACATGCTGTCTATCTGCTCGTATTATGAACTATATGGAGTTTAAAAAACGAAACAATTTTCAAAGGCAGAAACGTCTCCATATACAAGATGGTTGAAGAGATAAAGGTAATGACATATGAATGGATATTGATCTGACCAAGAATCACAAGCCCAACTTGGGAGGAATGGCGACATTTTGATTTAGTTTAGTCATATGTATTGTAATTTGCCTCAAACTTTGCTTCGTATGTGTGTTTCATTATAGCAACTTGCCATGTTGAACTAGATGTTTTGATGGAATAAAGTTGTCGTTGCCATTCCCAAAAAAAAAATTTATTGAATTTTTAATGCCTATTGTGCAACTTCTTAATTTTCTTACTATTGCACTTTTGTTTTTCATATTTTGGGTTTTGGGCGTGAGCCTTTTTTCCGCCTTGTGCTTAGAAAACATAGATCCCTTATAGTCTTGTGACTATTATCATAACAATAGATGGTAGAGTGAGTTGGGATCCTCTACAAACCATATTAATTGTAAAAACTGTGAGAACAGATCTGGGCCATTTAAAGTTTTAATCAACGGATAGTATTGATTAAACATCAACCCTTACTATTAGTTATGTTAATTAGTAGTTGTAAGGCTATTTTGGTAATTGTGTTTAATATTAAATAAAAGCATTAAAACTAATATTATTTCAACAAATCCCTATAATGTTGCATCGGTTTCATCAACAGCCCCATTCGCAAAATCATCAATCATTTCACGTATTTGTCGACTTCAAGCCATGATGATGCACTTGTGTGTTTACTTGATTTCTTTGTCTTTTATTTTAATTTGTGTTTTGATTTTCTTTTTTCCGTTTCTCATCACCCCCTTGTTTCAACCATTATTCTTTAACCATCGAGGAAGCAAGATCGTGTTGTTAATCTATCGTAAACGATGCGCTAGAATTTTTTTTATGATGATACCAGCATAATCCATATGATATCAGCACAAAATGATCAAACGATATTAGCACCATGTCACCATATGATGATTATGGGTTTTAATAAACTTTTGATTACAAAGGCAAGAATATTAGCATAAAACAAAATGATATCATCAGAATCATGTATTATTTTTAGAAAAAAGTTTTGAAAATGAAGATATGTAAATATAATTATCATTGATCAATAAAAAGTAAAGTTGCATAAAAAAAGGAATTATCAAAACTAACACAAAAGTAAATGTACAAAAATGTCCCTCTATTTAAATTAAATAGAGGCCACATGGCAACTTAGTATTGGTTCCTACTGTTTTTATACATAACTTGGTTTGTATTTGATCCTACACCTATATATATATAAATAAAATAATGACCTAATGCGGTAAGTTTTGGCATATGAACCAAAATAATATTATTTTGATTTTATGATATTGTATGAAAAAGACAAGGAAAGAAAATACATGCTAAGTGATTTCTACTTGGTGTTGGTGACTTCTTTTGTTATTATTAGTATATTAGGTAAAAGAGAAAGTATACGATACAGAGAATATAAACATAAGAAGCGTAAGAAGCAACCAAATCTTGCCACTTGTCAACTATGGTTAAGTTTAATTAACCTAATATCGGTTGATTAAAAGGGTAAATTAGTCATCTACGTTCATTCAATCACGTTCCAATCAACGTTCAATTAATACTATCAAAATCATTTAATCAGTTTCAATTCATCCTTCAAACGAACATCTAATCAGGTAAGGATTCAATCAAACACAATTTTAAATTTCGATTTTTCAAACGATGCTCTGTTTTTTTATCGAACCAGTGTTTGATTTTATCTAAATAATATTTTCTGATTATCATATTTATTTTTTTTGAAGGTTAGATTGTTTGAAATTCCAAAGTCATTCAAACTGTGTATGTTTTTTTTTTTTCAGAATTAAGTTGGGAGTGTTTTTATCTGTAGAAGTAATCACAGTAAACATTAGGGTTAACAGATGTTGAAGATGATGATAATAGAGTGCGTTTGAAATTTTGTAAAACTGTTATAAGGTGTGTCTGTTTTTGGATGGTTTTGTTTTCTATGTTTTAATTAGTACGTCTAGAGTTTTTGTTTAGTGCGTCTTTGTATCACCTCGATTTTTCAATAATAATAAATTTAATTATAATGTAATAACAAATAATTGTGCATTTCAAAAGTCACGATTCCTTATTTACATTGTCAATTTGAAATTTAGACTATTAAATTATTCTAGTATTTTTTTATAAAGGTTTAAAATTAAAATATACTTGAAAATTGTATATATGTATAAGTGTGAATCATAAATCATGTAACTAAATGAGAGAAATTCTCTAGTTAACTTTAGAAAGAGAGACAATTTTTTTTTTCAATTTCATATTAAAGTGAATAAATAATTGTGGTTACATTATTTGACATTTAAAGAAGAAAAAGAAACAATGTAAACTTTCAGCTAATGTAACCGTCCATTACGGTTATTATCACCCATTTATTAGTGGCAATTATGAGTAATAAATCAATTTTTATACTTGAATTGCATATATATATATATATATACTAGCAGGAACCCGCACGTTGTGGCGGGGTTAGCTAGGTTTGCGGGTGTTTTGATTTGGTTGTCAGATTAAGGATGCATAATATGCTGTTTTAGGGTGTAACAGATGTTATAATGATTATACATGGCATAAGAATAGTGGTTGTAACATAATTTGTAGATGTTGTTGGTCGTTTCTAGACAAGTAGACATGACAATAGTTAAACTCATTGTTGCTTGTTTCTAGACTCCTCTTGACAAAAACTTTATTTCAGAATTCATGACTTCCAAAGAACTATTAAAGCACCCATATGATCATGTTAATAATACGCATAAGCAACAATAACATTCAAATGTATGTTTTTTTAACTATATGTCATCTTTCCTCATCTAAATTAAGCATACATCGACTGATTGACATCACTTAACCTACCATGGTGTAGGATCAAATACAAACCAAGTTATGTATAAAAACATTAGAAACCAATACTAAGTTGCCATGTGGCCTCTATTTAATTTACATAGAGGGACATTTTTGTACATTTACTTTTGTGTTAGTTTTGATAATTCCTATTTTTATGCAACTTTACTTTTTATTGATCAATGATAATTATATTTACATATCTTCATTTTCAAAACTTTTTCCTGAAAATAATACATGATTCTGATGATATCATTTTGTTTTATGCTAATATTCTTGCCTTTGTAATCAAAAGTTTATTAAAACCCATAATCATCATATGGTGACATGGTGCTAATATCGTTTGATCATTTTGGGCTGATATCATATGGATTGTGCTGGTATCATCATAAATTAATCATGTTTCTTTGTGAACATTACCAACAATCAACATATAGTGCTAATGTCATTTTATTTGTGTTGTTATCACTCTGATTGTACTAGCATCATTATGTTTATAATCAACACCCATAATTATCATATAGTATTGATATCATTAGATTTGTGCTGATATCATAAAATTATTGTTATGCTTGCAATATCATCTATGTGTGTTGATATCGCTCTCATTGTGCAAGCATTATCAAAACCCATAATCACAATAAAAAAAATACAAAAGATGAATAGAAAATAAAAAATATTGAATGATTAAACTCACGTGTAATCAATCACACAAGCACAAAATAAAAACGATTAGACGATTAAGAAAACAAAAAAAAAATTCTAGCACATCGTTTACGATAGATTAACAACACGATCTTGCTTCCTCGATGGTTAAAGAATAATGGTTGAAACAAGGGGGTGATGAGAAATGGAAAAAAGAAAATCAAAACACAAATTAAAAGACAAAGAAATCAAGTAAACACACAAGTGCATCATCATGGCTTGAAGTCGACAAATACGTGGAATGATTTATGATTTTGCGAATGGGGCTGTTGATGAAACCGATGCAACATTATAGGGATTTGTTGAAATAATATTAGTTTTAATCCTTTTATTTAATATTAAACACAATTACCAAAATAGCCTTACAACTACTAATTAACATAACTAATAGTAAGGGTTGATGTTTAATCAATACTATCTGTTGATTAAAACTTTAAATGGCCCAGATCTGTTCTCACAGTTTTTACAATTAATATGGTTTGTAGAGGATCCCAACTATGGGAATTCTAAATAGAAAACCACCTTGAGTTTAGGAAACCATGCAAACCCATTTCTATGGTCCTAAATTGTCCACGTTCTATTTTTTTCACTTACCCATAAGGGCATTTTGGGTAGTTAACTTAATCTCAAAGAATCTCTTTTCCAATCTCTCCCATCTACTCAATCTGACACATTACCCCTCTTATATATTTTTTTTCCAATCCCTCTCTCTCTCTCCAAACATAATACACAATAACCAGGGAAGTTGTCTCTCATCTCAAACACACATTCAAATATTGTTTCTCTCACCTCAAACCCACATACACAACATAGATCTTTTGATTCCAGCAAACAACAAACGAGATGAAGACTTATCACATCAGACGTCTGAGGACGATGTGTTTGCTTTGCGTAGTTTGCAGATCCAGATCCACATCCTCTTGTTTCTGAGCGACGGCCGGCCACCACCATCATCAGTGGTGGCGGCGTGGTGAAAAGGGGAGATGGAGAGGGTGGAAGACATTGGTGGTGGATCCCCATGAATGGACGATAATTTCAAGAACAGACGACGACATCCTTTTCTTGTTTTTGTGGATCTTGCAAAGAAAAAGGTGATTAATCTTTTTCTATTGATAAGAAAAAAAATAGAAATCTTATTTCAATTTAAAATGGATAATGAACACCAAAGTAGTGAATTTCTTTTTACAAATTGTTCTACTGGTGAGAAAAAAAAAATCATATTTCAATATGCTTGTTCTTTTGGTTCTTCCCAATATGTATTTTTTTTATTGAGATTGATGTGTTCGATTTATTGTTGTGGGGAAGAGGGCTTTGTACCTCTCAAAGCTTGATAAAACACGTGTTTCAATTTTTGTAATTTTTTTATTGGGATATATGATGTTTAAATTTTTGGATTATTTTGTTCTAGATCTAGATCCATGCCTCGGTGGTTTCAAGATCATGATCTGGGGGTTCAAGCTTCGGTGGTTGAACAAGGGGCTGTGGATGGTGAACAAGAGGGCGACGACGGTGGTTCCAGATCGTATTGTCCAGATCCTTACACTTTTTGTTTGATTTTTTTCTGTTTTCTATTCTAAGAACATTTGTTTATTTCATTTAAAAACATATGTTTTTTTGTTGTTTGGGGTATAAATTATCATGTTTTTGTTGTTTGGTTATAATTTATCATATGTTTTTTGGTGGTTGGTTATAATTTATCATAATTTAACATGTGTTTCTTTGAACATGTTTAAAAAAACATATGTATGTGAGGCTGAAACTAGGTAAACGAAGCATGAATGAATTTTTATAGAAAAAGACATGAATATATGTTAATAAAATAATGGAGAGAGGAGAGAGGAAAGAGGAGAGAGAGAGAGAGAGAGAATTTGTAAATTTGATATGGACAAGATTACCCTTTTGTGTGTAAAGATAACTTTACTTTTGATTAAAATCTAGAATTGATCTTGACCATAGATCACATGTAATGGATGGTTATGATTGGGGTTTCGTGGTTTTTCTCAAATGGGGAGGGTTTTCAAATTATCCCTCCCCTATATATATATAGATCTCCCTTCTTTTTTTCTTCTTTTTGTTTAAAATACATGGGGTTCTAGGCATATGAGCAAAATATTTACAAAATTTTAAGTTTTTTTTAGTATATATACATTATCTATAAATTAGGTTTTGGATACGAGAAATCATTGGTTATCAAAGACTAGAGCAAGGCATTAAAAAGTCAAGATTAATACGTTTAACTCTTTTACAAATTTTTTTAAAGTGTTTTGCTTTATAAAAATGGCATGAGTTTGTGTTAAATATATTTTCGCATATGGTATTCTATGGATAGCATTCAGAAAATGTAAGTGTGCAGATAGTTTGATCAAATTTTGAACATGTTACAAAAACAGTAAAACCGGGCAAAAAGCACGGTAGGTAAAAGTACGAGAAACCGGGTATGAACACGGTAGTACTACGAGTCGTAATGCTCGCTGAATGTGTAGCTTACTTGTATGTGTATATGATTTTAATAATACTTATGCCTGATTTGAAATTAAGGTCTGTTAAATGTTATTCACCAATTTTGTGTTGACGTATTTTTTTTTAAAACCATTGTACAGGTAATCTCGAATGAATAAACTAACCAAGTATAGTGCTGAAAGGAGGTTGATTCCCTAGGCACCCAGAAGACTTTGTGGCTCGTACAAATGTGTAAACTGTTTTTAAAACAGTAGTTTTTGGAATATCGAATGTACAAATATTATGTAAAAAAGGGTGTTTAAATCCCTTGTTTAATAAAGTACGAGTCGTTTTGTGAAAATGAAAAATTTAAATGTATTCCGCTGCGTATTATTTATCAAAACAGGTACCAACCGATTCGAGTCACACGCCCGGGGTGTCGAAACCCCGGGGTGTGACAGGTTGGTATCAAAGCCACAGGTTTTAGCAAAATTAGATATTTATAGTTAATCTAGTCTTGAATCCGATTATTCAATATATATATATATATATATATATATATATATATATATATATATATATATATTAATGGGATTGGGTACTATGCCGCCACTTGCGTCTATTCCCCTTTACTTTATCTGGTCGTGCCGCCACTTGGTATGACACTATTCCGAATAATTCCATTGCTACTTGGGAGGACATGCTTGGAAAATTCTTAAAAAAATATCACCCAGCTTTCAAGGATTCCCGCCTTAGGGAGCAAATGCACTCTTTCCGTATGGATCCCGATGAGCCATACTATATGGCTTGGGACTGTTTTTAGACTTTACTGAGCCGATGCCCTCATCTGATTGGGCCCTCGTGGAGAAATTCTACAATGCCTCACTTTTGAGACTCGAGTTCGTTTCAATACTGCTGCCCAAGGTAATTTTATGGAGAAAATGGATATTGATGTAGCTAACGTGTTGTTTGAGAGTTTTGCCCATTATGAGAGACCACCAATGCATATTACTAGGAATTCCAACCCCATAGTTAGTAATACCTCTCCTACCACCCAAGGTGTTTATCAAATTTCACCTGATACTGGTCTGGCTACGGTTTAACTAAGCAAGTGAGAGATCTTCAGATGAGGTTAGATAAGTGTGAAATATGTAGAGGGGGTCATCACACATCTGAGTGACAATTCAGAGTCGGGAACATGTAGATTCTCTGAATTCTGGGTGGCTTAGACCACCATTCCAAAACTACACCTCATCTTTTGGTCCGAATTGGAGAAATCAAAACTCCAATTGGCAAGGTGGTAACCCCTCGAGGTATCCACTGCGCCAGAATCTCCACCAGAATCCCAACCCCGGGGATGCCCCAATATTTCTAGTCGTACTGAGTGTGATCTTACCTCCTTCATGGAAAGGCAAACCGCCCACTTGGAACAGCAGGCTAAAGTGCAATCAGAAATGCATGCCTTGCTTCGTGACCATGACACCTTCTTTATAGGACATCAGGTTGCCTTCCAATAGCTAGAGAAAAAGGTGAAAGATATTGCTTTACAGGTAAACGGGAGACCTCCTAGGAACCTTCCTAGTAACACTGTTCCTAATCCTAACTCAACTTCTACATTTAGGCATGCTCAAGTTAAGGCAGTTACTACCAGGAGTAGGTGGAGTGTAGTTGGTCCATCACCAGGAGAAGATGAAGAACCGGTGGATGAGGAAATTGGGTTAGAGCCACCATCTGCTAAAGTGCAACCTAGGCTAGTCTTAGAGAGTACAACATAACCTAGTGAGTCGAGTGAGAAGAAGAGAGAAGATAGTTCAGTTCGTGTCTATAAGCCTAAACCACCATTCCCTGGTCGTCTATTGCGTGCTGATGATTCTAAGCTGCATGCTAAGTTCGTGGACATGCTGAAGAAACTCCACATTAACCTCCCATTCATAGAGGCTCTTTCTAAAGTGCACCAGCTGCCATATTTGAAAGAGAATGGGATGGCAATAAGAGTTTCTTATTCACCGAGTCCATTCATCAGTAAGAGTTTCTTATTACCAAGAACCGAACCGTTGAAATTTAAAACCGAACCAAACCGTTACTAACGTTTGGTTTCACTGTTTGACCCATTATACGTAATACAATTTTAACAATTTGGTTTGGCTCAACTTTAAATCTTTATGGTTCAGCTTTAGTAATCAAAATCCATTACTAATAGTCTAATGAGTTGTTTGGCAACCTCTGCGTCATTAAGTGTTGAGTTAATAAGAAGCCTAGCCCGGTAAGAGACTCTGAATTAGTAAGTGCTGAACTAGTAAGAGTACCCAAATGTCATGGTGGGTCGAGGAAGTGGTGCGTGAGTGGCCGGATGAGAGTGATGAATACAAGTGAATGCACAAAGGGGGTAAATTCACTTAAAGTTATTTTAAAACTTAATGGATTTTAGATGTACCTTTCTTGTGAAACAAACATACTTAATATTAATTTATTTAGGGGTAGTTTTTTAATGGAATCATCAAGAGTTAACAAACAACCCTAACCTAAAAATTGGCCGGTTTAAAAATTCACGTCAAAATGTCTCGAATGAGGTATTTATATATAAAAAACGAAACCCATAAAAATCATGTGATAGAATATTGAATAAATTCATTACATTACTAAAGCTCTTAGTTGTAGTGCAAATCAGTTAAAGGAAAAAAAATCATCAACCAAACTAAATTGGACGGGATGTAAATAATAAATATTAAAGTGTTGGAGGCAGACGATAATAATAATGGTGGCTCGTGAAGACCAACCCAACAAGCCAGATCGGATCGTGACGTTTAAATATCTGGAAAACAAACGAATATCCGAGATAACAAAACAAAGGGAGTTGCCTCTTTTGACCCTTCTTCTTCTTCCAGTCGGAGGCCACGAAGAACATAACATACTCACTCAAACCCATTTCAAACCCCTCAATTTTGCTCTATTCATCTTATCATAAACCCTCCCTCCCTCTACATATCATATTAATAATAATAATAATAATAATAATAATAATAATAATCCCTCATCCTTCTAACAAATTCCTTTCGAATCTATTCAATCAAATTCCCCTTGTATTATATTATTATTAATTCCATAAACATGAAATTGACTCTGCTGTTGAAACTAGGGTTCGGTTTCATATTATTATTATTATTAGCTCTTAATAATAATAATAATCACTACGTACAAGCAGCTTCTGCTTCTGGAGAAGCGTATGTGACTCTTTTATATGGTGATGAATTCCTTCTTGGAGTTCGTGTTCTTGGAAAGTCTATTATGGATACTAAAACGACACGAGTTATGGTCGTTTTGGTCTCTGATGGTGTTTCAACCTACGCTAAGAAGCTCCTCAAGGTTTAAAGTCTTAAACTTTTGTTTTTCATATGTTTAAATAAATGGTAGGATCATATTGATGTGTGATATATGTGTGTTGATCTGATTGTTGTTTACTGTTGAGCCTAAAGTGATGCATTTTTATAAGTAATTTATCAACTGTTAAGACCCAAAGCTTTGTTTTTAGTAGGATCGGTTTTGCTATCCAAAAGAGGAGCTTGTTACCCGTTTACCTGCCACTTTATTGTAATTTTCCTTCTAACATCAATGCAAAGTTTTTATTTTTATAAGTTAAAAGGAATAGTGTTTTAAGAAAGTGAAATGGATATGAACTTATTGTTTGGGATTATAGAATATGATACGTGCAACGGGAATTAGGGCTCAAAAGTCTCATTTAATTTAATACTTGATAAGGGAAAATATTCATATGTAAAGAGTTATGTGATTAAAGATGTTTATTATGTCGATTGTGGAATAACTACAAAACAACGTCTAGTGAGTTCATTGCTGAAAAGTACAACACCTTTTCCAGCCGTGAAGCCCTTTAGAGCTTATCTTTAAAGTATAATAAAGTGACAGGCAACAACCAACAGGGCATATAACTATTATGCATGGTATTCGCATTTTTGTTACTTGATCAATGATAAAGCTAGAGGTGGCAGTTTTGACCCGTTCATTGCTGATTCGGGTTATATATTGACCTTTTAACAATTCAAAAGGGTAAAATCAAGTAGTAGGTTAACAAGAAAATGGATCGAACAGGTAGAAAGGTGTACGGTGTGTACTTCTAATGCATAGAAACTTTTGAATAAATATATGCATAATAGTATTGAAATGTTAAGTTTTTGTAATCCTATTTGACAACAATGCTTGCAAATTAAATTTTTTTGAGAAAATTGTACTTCAGCTCAGCCCACTTCTGACCCCTACAAAAGTTCAGAAGCGTACCCCTTTGACACATTACTTACTCCACCTAACCCGCCCAATTTTCCACCTCTAGTTATTGCGGCTACATCTTAGTGTATTAGAAGGGGAACTACACTAGTGAGATCCTTTGAGATGCTACTGTGATAATCATAGTTGTCAATAGCGTCGATCGCGGACGCTATCGCGAATAGCGAAGCGTGGCGACCATATGCCGCTATAGGGTGCTTAACGGCCTGAAAGCGACGAAATAGCGCCGGATTCGTGAGTTCCGGCGATGAATTCCGGCACCGGAGCTGCAAAACTGCCTGAAACCAGGGGGAGGAAGAAAGAAACAGGGAGGAGAAAGTGATGGCTGCGTAAAGGGACTTTTAGGGTTTAAAAAGTTATAGAATTTCAATATTTAACCCCTATCTTTCACTCTTTTCCATTTATTTTCTAAAACTTGTAAAATTTTACATAAAAGGTTTAAAATAAGTTTGTATATTTACACATTTAACCCCCTCTCTCCTTACTAGTTTACATTTGGATCTTAAACTCATAAATCCATACATAAAAAAATATAAATTAACATTATATAATATATATTATAAATTATAAATAGCTATTTTTTTATTTAAAGTTTTCTACTACCTTATCGCTATTTACAAAATAGCGGGCGCTATTTCATCGCTATCGCTACGTAGCATATCGGTAGCCCGTCGCTATTTACCGCTATTCGCTATCGATAACTATGGTGATAATAAAGCTGTACGTTTATTGGAGTCTGTTATCCATGGAAACCATCAAAGGTTACCACCAAGCTCATCATAACAACTTTCTAATTTTCTATATAACAAACATGTTAATAAACACACAATCTATCCCTTAATAGCTACTCTTTCTCTTTACGAAAAGAAAGAATGTTTGCAACATTATATATCTTTTTTACGCAATGATGTCAAAATGAAGTATGCAAATGTTTTGATGTTCCATGTTATGTGTAGAAATTTTGTCTTATGTGTTTTTCAGGTGTGGCATTATCTCTTTTTAATCATATCACCACATGCTAAGTATGTTTTTTTTTGTTGGGATTATCTGTGTAGGCTGATGGCTGGATTGTGACACCAATCAGTCTATTGCAAAATCCAAATCAGGTTCGACCGACAAGGTTTTGGGGTGTGTACACAAAGCTGAAGATTTTCAACATGACTGATTACAAAAAAGGTAATAGTACTGTTTACAATAAGTTGAAGGTTTAATCTTTTATGAGTTGAGGAAAAAGATTGCCTTAAAACTTTGATCACACATAACACCTGATGTGATTGGACTAACAAAATTTAGATATCAGCATGGGTAGGACACCAGAGATTCTTAATATGTAAGATAAATGAATACAGATCATATTCATAAGTAGGTACTGTAGGTCATGTGACATATATGTATATATGCTTATCAGATGAATAGATCGCTTGACATTTTTCTCAAACGAAACAGGTCGAACTGACAGAGAGGGTTTGGCAGTTTGGGGAAGTATTTAATTATTTAATATCTTTAGAAATAAAGATAAAGTCATGTAATCAATGTTGTTTTATACTAAAGGGAATTCAATCAATCAATCATACCCAGTATATCCCACGAATAATAGAAACTATTGGTAGGGTCAGGGGAGGGTGAGATGTAGGCACACCTTACCTCTACCCATAAGGATAGAGAGGCTGCTTCCAGAGAGACCCCCGGCTCAAAAAGAGAGAACAGAAGACAGGCAAGCATACAAGTAACAAGACAAGCACCACAGGGATATATCGCTATCGGCGAACGGGCCAAGTGCAGTAATAAGCTAGTAAGATAGTGCATAAAAATATAATACATTGAACATCATACAGACATGTACACGAGACTACAACCACATGTAAGTTTCACACTACTTAAGAAAACAGGATAAATAGGCACATGAATCAAAATAGGTTTAGAAAACCTATAGTTAAGGCCTCATAATACCCGGTTATGCTACCTAAGTGTCAAATCCTAAAAGTCACTTACTTTAATCCTACTTATCCACGAACTCCTTTCTTGGACCATGTCCTCAGAGAGGTGCAACTCTATGAGATCCTGTCTAATTCGCTCATCCCAGGTCAATTTAGGTCTGCCCCTATTCCTTCTCCCCTCTACAACGCATGTTTCCACTGCTCTCACTGGCGCTGTTGTTCGTCTCCTCTTCACATGTCCAAACCATCTCAACCTCCCTTCCTTTATCTTGTCTGATATCCTAGCCACTCCAAACCTCTCTCTAAAGACCTCGTTTCTAATCCGATCTATCCTTGTGTGCCCGCCCATCCACCTAAGCATCCTCATCTCTGCGACCTCCATCTTGCGTGCGTGCGTCTTCTTGATTGCCCAGCACTATGTCCCATACAACATGGCAGGTCTAATTGCGGTCCTGTAAAATTTCTCCTTCAATTTATTTGGGAACTGCTTATCGCACAATACCCCCGTGGCTGCTCTCCACCTACACCACCCGGCTTGTATGCGATATGTTACGTCACTATCTATATCCCCATCCTTTTGAACAAATGATCCTAAGTACTTAAACCTAGTTACCTGCGGGACAACCTGGCCCTGGATAGTGATATGCGTGTCCTCGTCGTCGTTAACCCCACTGAAATCGCAATAGAGATACTCCGTCTTTGAGCGACTAATCCTTAAACCCATTCCCTCCAAAGCTTCTCGCCACTCCTCTAACCTTGCATTCAAAATTTGTTTGGTTTCTGCAACTAACACAATATCATCTGCGAAAAGCATGCACCATGGCACTGGCTTCTGAATCGACTTAGATAACTCATCCAAGACTACCGCAAAGAGAAACGGACTCAATGCAGACCCTTGGTGGAGTCCCACCTCCACAGGGAAGGAATCAGTATCTCCTGCTGACGCCCGGACACTAGTTTCAGTTCTATCATACGTATCCTTAGTTACGTCTATGTACTTCCCAGGGACTCCTCTACCCTCTAAACTATCCCAAATCAATCTACGTGGCACACTGTCATATGCCTTTTCAAAAGCAGTAAGGATTTAAAAAATGGCTCG
Organism: Ambrosia trifida; assembly: GCA_028751855.1. NCBI lineage: Eukaryota > Viridiplantae > Streptophyta > Magnoliopsida > Asterales > Asteraceae > Ambrosia > Ambrosia trifida. The sequence continues at coordinate 114,827,214 of CM054130.1, forward strand.
TCACCTAAAGTGGTACATTTTACCATTTAAACCTCCTGCAGCCCAGCTCTTGCTTTTTTCACCCTTTTATAGGGTAAGCTTTGCTTAAAATCATGTAATGTTAGGCAGAGTTAAGATCCCAATGGTTCCCAGACGTCAGGGTGTTGGACACCTCATAGACGGAGTGCTGTAAGTGTAGATGCCGCACAATTATCACAGTTTGTGATCTTGATTGTTTTTTTTTTTTTTTTATGATGTACCTTATTTATTATTACTTTTTTGGTCAAGGCCTCTGAAATGTTGTTCTTTGTTACTGCAGTGGTGTACCTTGATGCTGATACAATTGTGGTTAAGAATATTGATGATTTGTTCAAATGTGGAAAATTTTGCGCCAACTTAAAGCATTCTGAGAGGCTCAACTCGGGTGTTATGGTAGTCGAACCATCTGAAGAGCTTTTCAAGGACATGGTCAGCAAAGTGACAACTTTGTATTCTTATACTGGAGGTATGTTATCCATTTAAATAACGATTTGCGCAATGGGGAACATTTATGTTCCCAAAAATGATGAATTGCAAGTAACATGTGACATTGCAATTATGTTGCGACTATGGGAGTGTAAGTTACCTTTCTGGTTTATTAGAAGAGAGCTGTATAATTATCATATACTATGGTTTCTTTTTTCAGTTAAAAGTTATTTGTTATGCCATGCCAGGCATTCATATCCTTCTCTAAGGATCATTTATTTTGTTTTCTGTTATTCCATCATGATATACAAACATTGCAATATTGCATACAAATCATTTGGTGATTTGAGATGTTGCGAGTGTCCTCTAGCAGACATAGGAAACTAGGTTAAACTCAATTTAGCCCTTGTGATACAGGATTTGGCAAATTCTTCAGTGTGTACACACAAATATATGTTTGTGTTTGTATTAGCATTATAACAAGATTGAAAGAGTTTGACACCCATCATTTAATTGGCATATTCACTTGTGGTTCCTTTAAATTCTATTTCCTAATTTTATATGCATGTTGAGAAATTACACTTCAAACAGATTTATTGCCTACTAGATTATTGTCTTGTTTAAGACTGACACCTTTAAGAAAAAGATGACGAGTAATACATAAATTATGTAACTAAACATTTACATTGCATCGTGTGGGCAATGTAATTGTTTAGTTGCATAATATTAAACCTTTGTTATGTGTACTATTTAATAACAATAAATGTTTAGTTACAAAATAAAAGAAGATTACAATAATTAACAGTTATGTGTACTATTTCAAATCAGTGTTGCTCATTTTAAACTTTTGGGACACTATATGTTAAAGCAAAGAATTATCTGTCTAATCTGACAGCAAATCAGTATGCCATTTTTGTGGTTGTATTTGATAAAAAGTTCGTTGTTGACTTCACTCTTTTTTCATTGTCTTATTCCCATTGCTTTCTTAGGTGACCAGGGTTTTCTTAACACATATTATGCTGGATTCGAGAGTGCACGTGTGTTTGACCCTACTATTTCTCCTGAAGTGCTCAAGTCTAAACCGGTTCCAGAGATGGAGAGACTTTCTACTCTCTACAATGCTGATGTTGGACTTTACATGCTTGCTAACAAGGTAAGTAGTCGTTTTAAGGATATTTTTACTCTGTAATTATCCTGGTATTATGTTTCCAAAACATATTTAAATGAATTTAAATATGTTTCATACTCAGTGGATGGTAGACGAGAAAGAACTCCGTGTTATTCACTATACACTTGGCCCTCTTAAACCATGGGATTGGTGGACATCCTGGCTTTTGAAACCTGTGGATGTGTGGCAGGTACTTTCTTATATTTATATTTTTGTTGCGAAGTTGACCCGAAACGCTTTCCGACACATGTTTTAATTTTTTTAATAAACTATCAATCTGTCACGTATTATTACTGAAGTTATATCTTAGGGGTAGAGGTAAGACTGTCTACATCTTACCCTCCTCAGACCCTACCTTAGCTTTGTTATAGGCGGGATTAACTGAGTATGATGATTATGATATCATTCAGTCATTCAGTGATTAGTGAATCATATAATTGTTTGGATTGAATGGCTATGGTGGTTTTATACGTTACAAATTACAAAGAACTTTAATGGACTTTTGACCCGTTTGTCCCGATTAGTGATAATGTTTGGGTTTTACTTTTGATCCGTTAGAGATAATTTTAGTTTATGATTATTTTATGTTTGATAATGGACAGAATATCAGAGATCAACTAGAGGAAACTCTTCCAGGAACTAGAGGTGGCAAAAATCCTCGTGATGAATTTCTTGTCAAATTCCTGTTCCTGCTTCCAGTACTCGCTTTACTTTTCTGTTACTACCGTTCTTCTCTTCAGGTTGGTATTTTTATATCTGTTATTCTTTCTATGTTTTTTAATACTTTGTATCCTCATTGTCCAAATCTTGATCTTTTCTACATGTTTGGTTCAGACACGTTCTCTATGTGATCATGCTCGACAGATATACTACAAATTCAAATCAGGAGGTACTCTTTCATATGCTGCAGTATCTTCATCTACCATCAGTTCTAGTCAACAGGTTTCATTCTCTCTTCCTAGATTAATGCTTTGGTAATTTCTATCAAATGTAATCAGTTGTTTGGATTTACGTTTTGGAGTGGATTATAGCATTTTGAAATCACAAGAATCAGTTTTTGGTGTTTGGAAAATATTAATGATTATTCAAGCTTAAAATCACATAATCAATATTGAAAAGCGCATCCAAACACTTCATACATTTGGTAAAATTTCTTACACAATTTGTTTTATATAGTTTTCAAATGGTGCAAACGCAAAGGTGCCTGGTTTTCTTGGCGGGGTCTCTATTTTCTTCTGTTTCTCGGCTGTATTGGTGGCTCTTGCAATTGCTGGGTCAGTTGTTCCTAGGCAAGTAAAGCCATGGACCGGGTTGCTCTTGATGTATGAGTGGACTTTTACAGGGTTTTTCCTGCTTTTTGGAGGTTACTTACATTTAATATATAAATGGGGGAAAATGGTAGCCAGTCAAGGAGGATCCTCTCGGCCGGGATCTTTGGATTATGATTCTGAAAAAGGTTTATTCTCTATTTAAATTTCACACAACACATTTCAGTAGATATCAATTTTGCCCCATTTACTTATAAATGGGTCAATCGGTAAAATATTTTTCATCAGGTTAAAGATGATGAAACTGTATTTGAATGCATAAAACTTTCTTAAATATTTTATCTAAATAATATGATTCATTGATTCCTTATTTTTTTTTTTTAAATATTTGATAAAATGTTTTACCAGTTTGACCCTACCCTAGTACTCAACCTATATTGACCCTAGTACTCACCTCTGTGATGCAGAGTTGCAGACTCGTCCTAAAACGTCAATCTTGTTCTGTTTTGTAGGCCATCAGCGACAAGTGTCATGTGACACAGCAACGTGGTATTATGGATTAGGAATGGCGTTTTTTGCCATTGCAACCCCTTCCGTGCCTCATATTTTAGGGATTACAGCTTTGTTTGCAAGGTACTTTCATAATTACTGTGTTTAGATATGCATTTTGGAATTAATTATCAATTCTAATGTTTGAATAAAATATTCTGCTTTTGACATATTTTAGGGTCCAAGAAATTTTATTTTTCCATAAATATGGTTTCTTATTCACCCCTTCTTTTATCCTATTTTAACAAACTTATTTCCATTCATTAACTGTATTTTTTCTCTAAAAAAACCTCATTTATTGTTATTTTATGCATTATTATTTTGATAAATAATCAGAATTTTAAAAAAACGTGCGTTACTGCCAGAACTTGAATCTGATCTGATCGTTCACTATCACTTCCAAAACATGCGTACAAATTCCAAAACTTTTGTACATTTTTCATATCAGTAACTAGAGAGTTTTATGCTTTGTGGCCTCCAGGTTAGGTTTGATGGTTGCAGGAGGTTTAGTATTTGCTTCTTTCATGACATATGCGGCCGAGCACCTAGCCATAAGGTCATTTTTGCGTGGCCTTGAAGATAGGGACACGTCAAGGACGAGGAACTCATGTTTCTTATGCTAATTGTAGCGATTGTGAGTGTAAGCTATTTACTGGTGTTATAGATTTCCCTTTGTAATTTAGTTTCACACATTCATGTATACAATTCTATACTTAAGAATTTTGCTCATTTATAAATGTTGTTTGTGATATAATTTGATTTGAAGTAAATGTTAGACCTATAAGAACTCGAGTGGCTAAATAGACGGACCGGATAAAACAAGCTCGCGCTAAAAAAAAAAAGCAACCTGTATTGTGTGAAGGCTGTTTGGGTTTGGTCCACAGTGTTGCAATACTCTTCATTTTAGAACTTGTGTTAAATTATAGGCATAATGCATGTTGAAGCAACTTAAGTATTACCTGGTTTAAAATCGAATGTTTACTTTAGGGTATAAAATGACCGAATGGGTATTTCAAGGGCTGTAAACGAACGCGAACAAGGTCTTGTTCGTGTTTGTTTGTTAAGGAGATTATGTGTTCACGAACTGTTCATGCACACTTACCGAACGAGATTTTTTGTGTGTGTTTGTTTGTTAAGGAAATAACGTATTCACAAACTGTTCATGAACACTTACCGAACGAGATTTTTTGTGTGTGTTTGTTTATTAAGGAAATAACGTATTCACGAACTGTTCATGAACACTTATCGAACGAGATTTTCTGTTCGTGTTCTTTTGTGTTTATTTGTTAAATTAAGGTATCGGGAAAAAGCGAAAACAAACACAAATGAATGTAAATCAACACAGACAAGCATTCATAAACAAACCAGTGAGAAACTAACACACATTAAATTTCGAGTAAAATTATCATTTTTATCACATACATCGTCACCAAAATATACTAACCCAATTACCAAAAAATACTTGATATAATATTGATCATATAATCACCATAACATAATGTCTCATAAAAATATAAAATTATCATATTTAACTTGGAATCATTATTTAATCTACCCAAAATAATAGTTAATCAAAATAGGTGAATTAGTATTAATATGTGATACACTAATATATTAAATAATCTATAATGAGAAATTGAAGTACTTAAATTAAAAACAAAAAATTAGAAACTCTAATGAACTATCAAACACAAACAAACATAAACGCACACATTATCAAACGTTCACGAACATAAACGAACGAACGCGACATCTGTTCATGTTTGTTTGTTTAAATAAACGAACAGAATTTTTTGTTTGTGTTCAATCATTTATTAAACGAACGAACACAAACAAACTTCCCGCCAAACAATTCACGAATGGTTTGCTGAACGTTTGATTTGTTTACAGCCCTACACACATGTATAACGAGCAAAACCTAAGTACTTTATTATTTAAATATTTATGTTGGTGACGATATGTTACATGCAAATATACCAGTAAATGACGTTTGTTTCTAGAATTTGTGGAACACTATTTTAGTATTTTATTCCACTTATCGTGGAATACAATATAAGACTCATTCCGTATCAAAAACAATATGAGCTAAATCATATCACGGATTGATAAAAAAAGTCAATAAAAATGACAAAAGATACTTTTTTTTTTTTTGCTCAAAAGAAAGAAAATTAACTAATTTTCACAACGTGTCTAGAGGGACAAGGAATTCCTTTATTTCTTGTGTTATAGATTTCATTTATTGACTAACTAATTACCAATCTAAATTTAATTTGTATCTTTAAATGAGTTATTCTATTCCCCCTTCGTTACCTTAGGGAAACAGGGCGCTATCAGAATTGGGCACGAGTACCACACTACCAGCATGTTAACACAGTCGCCATCTGTGCTGGTAGGGGTTCCGTGAAACAAAAACGGGTTCTATCTAACGGGCTGGTAACAAGCCATATTTATTGCAACGGTCAATTTTTATAATATATTTTATTACGTTTTGATCGTTAATTTTGAAATGGTATAAAATTGTGCACGGTATAAATAAAAAAAACACAAACAAACAACCAAATTAACCAAAGTACTTTAAAACACAAACAAAACAAATGGATCCAAGGAAATCAAAGAGTGTTTCGAGGGGTGCAAGGGGAACCTCGAAATCTAGAGGTTCTAGTAGTCGAGGCAAAGCTTCGGGTTCGAGTCTTCCGGCAAATCATTGGTTGACGAACTCGGGTCATACCGAGCAATGAAAGAAGACAAACTCAACCAGTTGGTCACCCTACAATCTCAATAAGGCGAAAAACAATGGCGTTTTTAGAGGAACAACGCGAATTGTTGAGACAACGGCGGTATGACCACGACTTGAATATGTATTCAAAACCACACGAGCACCTCAAAGGTAAATCTTTGGAGTTGGTTGAAACGTAAAGCAAAAATCGCGGCGAAATACGAATGGGACCGTTATTGGGTTGAAGACGACGCGGATGATGAAGGCGACGAGTAGGATGAAGGCGTTTGTATTTTTTTTTTAATTTTAGTTGATGTTTTTGTAATTTTTTTATTTTAATGGGATGGTTTATTTTTTTAAGTTTTACAAACGGTAGTTTTAATTCAAACGGTCATATTTTTAGTAAAAAACGGTAATTAAAAAAGGAAAACTAAAAAATAAAGATTTCAGTGAAGTAAATCAGTTAAGTGCTGCCTACAAAAAATTGAATCAATGAAGTAAATAAGTGAAGTGATGTGGCAGAGCAGGATTGGTTAAAATCAGCGAAGGAAAAAAAGAACTATGGTAGCACCCCTTGTGCCCTTATATCAGTAGGAATGCCTGAGCGTTACGATAAATGAAAAAAATCCTATGAATTGGTTAAACTATCAAATAGGAATAGTCTATATTTTAAGTAAAACTATATAGTCCATATTTTTTTTATTAAAAACACAATTTTCTTGGCCGTTGAGTATTTCTTGACGCATTCATCTTATGTTATTACGGCCTAAGTTGTTATTAAACAAATACAAAACATATAGACATATGTCGTATAAATTGGCTGGTGATAAAGAACTAAAGTAAAATGAGCGAAATAAATCTAGTAAAAGTATATATTCACATTGAGATAACGTTTTGACCACTTTACATATAATTATAATTAGCTAAACCGAATTGGATGGACTATATATATCAATCATTCTTCTATTGATGAATAGAATTAATGGCCCAATAAATAATGAAGAAATTGAAACTGAAATTGAAATGAACTAGTATCAAAGAAATTGTTGAAATAGAAGTGAAGCAACATTATTTTTGTTTTTAGATTGATTTGGAGGAGAGTTGGGGATATACAAGTAAGTGTTGTAAATAGAGGTATTATTGGAACAAATTTCATGACATGTTAGGCTTTAAGCATGAGACTTTTGACATCCCATCTTAAAATGCATGTGAAATTACTCTTTTGCCCACCTTTAATACTTTATAATGTAGTATAGATATAGACTAAACGCCTCTTAGAACATATTGTTCATCTACCACTAAATTTGCTATTTCATTGTAAATCAGCTGAAGGTTGATTGTCATTGAACGGTAAGTGGATGGTTCGGTGGAGGTTGTCGACAACTGAAGGCAATAAAGAAGAAAAGAAAAATGTGTTCAGGTTGTCTATTTATTTATTTTTTTACCTTACTGAATTAGAGTAGAATGGGCATGTCACTATTATCTATAATCTATAATATATAAATATATATAAAGGAAAGCTATGATTATGATATGGCATTCATAGGTACAATCTACCACATTTGAATGTGTCATGTGGCACCATGTGAGATTTTTTTAATTTTTTTAATAAATTAAAAATATTATACATAAAAAACCTTACACGATTAGGTTTTCTTCAATACCTCTCATTTTTTTCTCTTCTACATCTTCATCTGGCAATCTAAACCCTAACACAATCCATATCCCCTTATCGCCACCTCTCTCCCAACCCTCATCTCTCCATTTTAGATTTTAGATGATTTAGTTTGACTAACGCCAATGAAATCTATACATATAATAAACCAAAGCCATTTTAATGACATGACACTCAAATAGGCATTCTCTTCCTTGAGTGTGCCATGTGTCATCCCATGTGACATTGAGATATCTTAGGAAAAAAATAATTTAAAAACAAAATTGGATTTTTCACCCTCATGTTTCCTCCAATAATTTTTAAACGTTAATATCTTTAATATACGAGAATTTTTAAAGAAAAAAATTACAACAAATTAACGAGCGTTTTATTGTCTTTCCAACGAGTACCATAGTGCTATATAAAAAACGGAGAATTTTTTTTGTGGAGTTTTGTTCATACAGGAAAAAAACACAAAGATTTCAGGTAAATCATTAATCATATATAGACAAGTCACTAATTATGTTTAAATCAGTAAATATGATTTTTTTTTTCAACCAGAGCCGAATAGGTTAATAGAGTTATACGTTGTTTTAGGTTAGGCATCAATATTAGTATGTTAGAGTTGTACATTTGTTTAGTCTTTAGGATAGGTGTTAATATTAGAGTTACATTAAAGTTCTACATTCTTTTAGGTTATGTGTTAGCATTGAAGTTGTACATTGTTAATTTGTTTTAGGTTAGATATTAATATTAGAGTTATACATCAGTCTATTTTATATGTAAAATTAGTGTATCATATTAAATTTCTCAACCCGGAACGCTCCCAAGGTATAATCTAGTGTTAATATATTAGCCATCCCTAAAATTCACTTTGGTAGAACTCGACTCAACCTAAAGCATTTTGCTCCAGACAGCTTTCCCAATAGTATATTATATTTTTGCTAGAGTATATTTAAATAAATACAAATTTATAGGATTTTTCAAGAATGTTTAATAATAAACTATAACTTATCATCATTTTAAGTTTTTTTTTTTTTTTTTTTTTTTTTTTTTTTTTTTTTTTTTTTTTCTAATTTTACATGCCATAACTATACCGACAAACGTGCAACTACAACCCTACTCTTCCTCGCCGCGAAGCACGGGGTAAAACCCTAGTTGTTATAAAATTTATTATTTCTCTTCTAACAAAAGCCCCTACTACTATTTTTGACGGGCTTATATAACAACCATCAATGTAAAACACTTGATGACGTCTCAATCTAAATTTTGCATCATTGACCAATAATAATATGTATTTAAGAAATGGGGAAATGGAATTTAATAATCCCAACTTTGAGGGGTTGAAGGAAACAGTCCTAACTTGAAAGTTGTAAGATAACAGTCCCAACTTGTCAACATTTTTATTTTGTTGGTCCCAAACTAACCCCAGTTAAGTTTTTCTGTTAAGTGCCAACGTGGCAATCCACGTGGCACAATATGTCCAGTTGGCAAAAATGTGGGTCCCACCTGTTTTTTCAATTAAAAAAATCTATTAATTATTTTAAAAAATCTTTAAATAATAATAACAAAGAATATATATATATGTATATATATATATATACACCCCTACATCTTCACCACAACAACCACCTGCCACCACCGTCCACCACCACCATCTCCGACGACACCCACCACCACCACAAACACCACCACTACAAACACCACCAACCCCCTCCCCCACTCTGATAAAGTAAACACACACACACACACACACAGAGAGAGAGAGAGAGAGAGAGAGAGAGAGAGAGAGAGAGAGAGAGAGAGAGAGAGAGAGAGAGAGAGGCCTGTCGTCTTCTCCACCTTCTCCACCACCGCCGGTCGTCTTCTCCACCGCCGCCGGTCGTCTTCTTCACCTTCTCCACCACTGCCATTTGTTTCATCGTTTCCCTTATATCTTATACACTAAATAACAAGAGTGGAGCCTGTGGATGCTGATAAGCTACAAATCGTTGTTAGGGTTTCTCCCCCAAAACAATTAGGGTTTCTCCGATTGAGATGTTGTGGTCTACGAATCGTTGTCTGGGACGACGTTTTTGGTTCAGATCTGGTAGTTTTTTGGGTTTTGGTTGAGATGGTGGTGGATTCGGTTGATGGTGAAGATGGGGCGACGAGGTGGAGGTGGTTGCAGATGGCGGCGATGGAGGTGGTTGCAGATGGCGACGGTGGAGTTGGTTGTTGTTGGTTGCTTTTGCAGATCTGTGTAATATATATATATATATATAAAACATTATTTAAAGGATTTTTTAAATAGTAAAAGATTTTTTTAATTGAAAAAACAAGTGGGACCCACGTTTTTTTCCCAACTGGACAGATTTTGCCACGTGGATTGCCACGTTGGCACTTAACAGAAAAACTTAACCTCAGTTAGTTTGGGACCATTAGAATAAAAACGTTGACAAGTTGGGACTGCTGTGAAGAACATGACAACAACCCATTTTCAAACAAACTAACATAAACGTTAATTGCCGGCTAACCCTTTTATTAATTGAAAAAACGTTCATGAACTTTTATTAATTGAAAACTAAACCATTTTCAAAACTGAAAGATTCTGAAGGTTAAAAAGTTAATTGCCGGCTAACACTTTAAAAGTTGGGACTGCTGTGAAGATATTTCTTAAGTACATATTATTGCCGGACAACAAGGCAAATTTTGATTATTAAAATCCAATTCCCCTTCTAAACATGTTATTGTTTTACTAGTAGAGTGCCCGCGCGATGCAGCGGGAAACACAAACACTTCTAAGGGTGTGTATGGTTTTGTTAAGTTCGATTATTAGCTTCAACCGAAACTAAAATCAAAAGTCATCAATTAATCCATCTTATTAAACAATTGGTTACTTGGTTCGATTAGTATTGTTAGATTATCGATTTTAGTTTGGTTTAGTTAATTTTGGTGTATAACAAAAACAAACTTTGGCTAATTTTTTTTTTGCCTAGAAGTACATGAAATGGAGGTATAAATACATGAAATAAAGGTAAAAAATAGCCCTGTAAACGAACCGAATGTTCATGAGCTGTTCGTGAACTTGTTCGGCGGAAAGTTCGTTTATGTCGTTTATTTAATAAACGAACAATCACGAACAAAAAAATTTGTTCGTTTAGTTAAATGAGTGAACATGATTAAACGTTGGATTTGTTTATTTATGTTCGTTAATTTATGCCTGTTTAAGTTTATTAATTACAAACGTAGTTATATTTACATAAATACAAACATAAATTGGGATTTGGCTACTTGTATAAATATATAACCAATTAGTAATTGGGTTTTTTCAGTAATACGAAATCGTTCACATTTATTATGTTCGTGAACGTCCGTTTATGTTCGTTGGTGAACTGTTCGTTTAGGTTTAAACAAACTAACATAAACGAACAAGAACATGACAAATTTCTTAATGAACGAACATGAACACAAAAATGTGTTTGATTATGTGTTCGTCTTCAGTTAAAATTAAATGAACATTCGGTTCGTTTACATGCCTAGGTATAAAAGCTAAAAATTTCAAACCCCCCTCTATTTATACCGCCACTACAATTCATAAACATATATACCCAGCTTCAAACCATGTTAGAGTATAATTTGCTATACACTTTTAATTAAAAATTTGATTTTTTTACGTGATTAACAATATCTAGAGGTGAACAATAATTGAAACTCAACCGAAATCGAATAAAAACATATAAAACCGAACATAAAATTAACCAAAACCGAGTTAACCTAATATATGTTTTTTTGTACCCTAAGTTAACCAAACTTAACAAACCAAAACTGAACCATTCATACATGTATATTCTTTATACATCCATTACATGCATTTATACCTTCATTTCATGTGCTTCTATACGCAAAATTTTAACCAAAGTTTGGTTTTGGTTATTAACCAAAATTAACTAAACCGAACTAAAAATGACAATCTAACCAAATAGACTGAACCAATTAACCGGCTGGTTAACAAGATTGATAAGCCGATAATGTCAATTTTTGTTTCGGTTGAGGCTTATAACCGAATTGAACCTAACACAACCATGAACCATTAGAAGTGTTTGTGTTTCCTACCACATCTTGCGGGCATACTGTTATGAATATATTAATGAGTCTGTTTCAGTTTAAATAATTTGGGTTAACTAAGGGTACAAAAAGAAAACGATAACCAATTTTAAGTTAAATCGGATGTTTTCAGTTTTCAATAGATTTTGGTTCAGTTTTGTCAGTTTTTTTGGTTTGGCTTTAGTGAACGATTTAGTTATTGCTCACTCCTATATATCGTTAATCACGTAGCACATAAAGATTTTTTTAATAAAAAATAACAATACTATACTCAAATTAAAGATTATAAAATGCTCATTATTATGATGTAATTTTTTTCTTATAAAAGTATAAACGTATTAAAAAATATTACTATTTAAAATCATGGGGGTGATTTGCTTAAAACATGGAAAAAAAGTTTAACTATAATTTAAATAAACAAAAGTTAAGTAAAGTTTAAGGGATTACAATGTAACTAATATAGGGTACTAAAATGTAAATAATGTATGAATGACTATTTTAACCTCATTTTAGGGTTATTAATGAAAAATAAGTTCTTAACTTTTGGGTATCTTTAACTACCACTCACTCATGCATTATAATATAGTATAGGTTATTTGGATGCATGTGAATGTATCAAATCCATAATATAGTTATAGGACAAGAAACAACCGTGTAATTATCCTATATTTATTATCCTATATGTTTAAACTTCTATGAATAGTAGGAGACAAACTTGTAATTGTTGTTTCTTATTAGAGTGTATATGTGTCATTTACTTGTTAAATCTATTTCTTATCCTATAATTATTCTAATTTATTGAGAAGAAGATAATATTATTACAATAATCCTAAAAAAAAAAACACAGATAAATACGTTTAACTTGTTCCTAAGTATTTATTTTTTCGTTTTATTAAACTAAAACCACACATTTATCTAAAGTAACATATTTATAATTTATAGGTTGCAAGACAAATGGAAATTATCTCATTTACTTCGTTTATTTAATTTATTCCACTTTGAATTCCACTTTGAAAATAAAGATACAAAATTTCCACAAACCGCTAGCATTTTCATACTTTGAATAAGTTGAAGGAATCCTTCTCGAAGTAGAATATCCAATTTGACTATAGTCTAAACCCCTCTTTACTCCTATAAAATCCTTTAACACGTCTCTATGTTTTACCAATAAGCATCCTTACTTAACATAACAACTTATCATGTGCGACAGCTTGAACAAAGACTTCCAAATCTGCCAAGAACTTGGCCGCGGTCGCTTCGGCGTCGTCTACCGCTGCTTCTCCCTCGTATCAGGCGAATCCTTCGCGTGCAAGTCCATCGACAAGCGCCTCTTATCCGATCCCACTGACCGCGAATGCATAGATAAAGAACCCAAAATTCTACAACTACTAAACCGAAACCCAAACATAATTCAAGTCCAACGTATTTATGAAGACGATAACTATCTTCATATAGTTATGGACCTTTGCGAGTCGCCTGATCTCTTCGACCGCATCTCAAACCACGGTGGAGTGTTTTCTGAGTCTGAAGCGTGTTCGGTGTTTTCTCAGTTGATGTTGTCCATTAGTTATTGTCATCGGTTAGGCATTGCACATCGCGATATTAAGCCTGATAATATTTTGTTTGATTCTAGAGGGAAATTAAAGCTGGCGGACTTCGGATCAGCCGAGTGTTTTGGGATGAACGAGGGAGGGATGATGACTGGAGTTGTTGGTACGCCTTATTATGTTGCACCTGAGATTTTGTCTGGTAGAGCATATGATCAGAAAGTTGATATATGGAGCGCGGGTGTCATATTGTATATAATGTTGGCTGGCGTTCCTCCGTTCTGTGGAGAAACGCCAGCAGATACGTTTGAAGCGATTTTGCGAGGGAATTTAAGGTTTCCCACGAAGATTTTTAGAACTGTTTCGTCGGAAGCGAAGGATCTGTTGAGGAAGATGTTGTGCAAGGATGTATCTCGACGGTTATCTGCGGAACAAGTTATAAGTAAGTTATACATCTACATTTAAATTTCAATGTATAAAATTAAGTTTTGTAGATGAAAAAAATTCTAATATTTTGTTGATGATAAATTGTAGGACATCCATGGGTGGTAAATCGAGGTGAAACTCGAGCGGATCTAGCATGAGAAGAAACGTGCCATGATTTAACCTTAATTAGTTTTACTGTGTGTTGATAAGAGTGAATATGTCTGAGAATCATAACGGGGTACATATCATGCATGTTAGCATACAAAAGCATGTAGCTAGGTTAGAACAAAGAACTTTTTCCTATCGATCTTGTTTGAAGTTTAATCAAATTATAGTTATCTGAATAACCTGAATATAGGATTTTTGTTCCTTTAAAGATTTTGTGGTTGAATTTGGGATTATTTGAATAAGAGAAAAATTATGAAAACAATTTTTGGTTAGTTATCGACAATGATATAAATTGTAATAATAATACAAATCAAAGTTGTAAACTTGTTTCACGGTTTCTCTATACTCAACATTACTTTGAGTGAGATGGTTTATCTCTTCAGAGGGTTCCTCCTGCTCGGGGTTGGTCACAAGTCTGATTCTCGTTTATTGAAAAATCAAACCCGTTAAAGTTGTAAGGGTCTGACGTATGGGAGGACTCGAACTTGTGACACGGATGATGTTATGACTAGGATTTTACTATTGAACTACAATTTAAAAAAAAATAAATAAATAAAAAAAACTATACTCTACATTAAAATTTCCTTTGAACGGCAACATACTTAAAACTAGGGATGAGCTTGGGTACGGTACGGTACCGGTATGGTATTGGTATTTTACCTTAAAATACCGATACCATACCGATCCCGTACCGATAATACCGAAACCGAAAATCCATAAATATGGGTACCTATACCGATCCCGAAACCCCTCGGTTCGGTATCGGTTTGGTACGGTACGGTATCCGGATCGAAACGGGACGGGATCGGTATTCGGCCTTGTATACTCATCCCTACGTAAAACCAATCCCACTAGCAAGGACAACAACAAAACAAGCAAAATAAATTACATATCAACAGATTTCTGACTAGGGTACTCTTTAAAAAAAAGATTTTGAATGGTTGTTGATCTAAAGAAAACTAAGAGATTAATTTCGCCCAAGATATCCACAATCTTGACATACTTGTTTGAGAAAAATGAAATTGTTTCTAGCACGCCAAATGCAATAGCAAGAAGTGATCGCAATATATTGCACGATTTTTCATTTTTGAGGATGGCTTAGAGGGTGTTTGGGATTGCGTTTTGAATCTGATTTTTAGATTATTGCGTTTTGAAAACGCAGATAATAAGTTTTTAGTAGGATTGCATTTTGAAAACGCAGATAATCAGCTTTTTAGGCTACTAAAACGCAAAAATTTATAAGTGGCTTCACCCCTGCTTTTCCAAACTGCATAATTTGTTTTGAATAATCAATCCCAAACACCCCCTTAATAATGGTAGCATGTACCAAGCTAAACACTCAATTTGTTTAACTGTGGACCATTGGTGTTTTTTTAGTAATATAGAGACTTCTTCCAACTTAATTTTCAATCGTGATGAAGAGGTGTGAGTCACACCCTCCATAATCACTCATAATTTAAGTATTAAATATGAAATATCGTTTTGTGTAAATGATATGAGTGATTAAATAAATATACGAATAAGAAATTTGTTAGTGACATTCAAATTTTATAAAATACAAAATAATGTGTATAAATTAAGGTTATATACATAAAACTCTGGATATATATATGCCCGTACTTATAGATCTAATTGGTAAAAAAATATGACTGTTAGAATAAAGTTTGGTGTTTATTAAGAGTGACATGACATGAGTCATGACTACAGAAATCATGCCAGTTAGATTCTGGGAATAAGAGGATATTGTCACGACTCGCATATAAATCGGCTCAAAATGCTGATTTTTCTGATCAGAAGGCAATGTTTTGGGCTACACCAAAGTGCAGCATTCTAGAACATTCTAGGCTGCACTAGACCAGCCTAGAAACATGGAAAAGATCAAGAAGGGACTAGAAGAATCCAACAAAATATCCAAGTTATTAAGGGTTAGGATTCTAGAAAGTTCTATGTAAACATCATAGATATTATGTATAGAAAACTCTAGAATAATCTAGATCATGAGGGACTAGTATAAATAGGTGACCATGTCACATTTGCTAGGCACCTCCAAAAACACTAAGGCATTCACCTTGTAAAAGCATTGTAAAGCTCTTGTATTACTCTTCCTTGTAATCAATAAAGGTTTATTTGATTACCAATCTTGTTACTCTTACATCTATCGCTTCCGAATCGTATCATAGTCGGGTCAAAGGCTGATCTTAGAAGGAGTCTAAGAGCCGCACGTGAGTCAAGAGAGTTACTCCGTGACAAGTGGTATCAGAACAAGTCGATTCGTTGGGATGGCGACAGATCCAAACAAGGTTGATGTTTTGCGACGATTGACAACGTTGCACAGGAAGAAGGAAGATGTGGTCGGGAAAGAACACGACAAGGAGCTGGGAAAAAGGGCAGAAGCGTGTCCAAGGAGAGGGCCTTGGAGACACGATTTGGAGACATAGAAAAATGCATAACCGGGATAGGTTTGCAGGTCAACGACACACTCGAGCAGCTCGATTCGTTAGGCAACAATTTTCTTGAGCTCCGAGAAGACTTGAAGTTGGCTGTCCAAGTACTTCGCAATGAGGTGATGGCGATAGTTAAGGAGAAGATCGCTAAGCTGCGTCGAGACATGGACGAGTTGTCCCAAGACTGCCATAGAAGCTTGATTGGGTTAGAGGCCAAGGTGAATGAATGTGGCAAGGCCTTGGTTAGCATGAGTGGGGATGCTAACCTGTAACACCCCAACCGATGGCGGAAACATCGAGGTGTCACGTAGTGACGATTGTTCAATAGCTCATGGACTAAAGTGTAAATTTGAATACATTGATTAAATAATTTATTACATTGAAATGAAATACAACGATTCTAACTACCAACTAAATTGAAATACAATGAATCAAAATCTAAATATAAATCCGAAAGCTTAAAGGATGCATCTCAAAACAACCTGAAACATGTACAAAATAATTTGATCAATACAAAAATTGTATTGGTGAGCATACCCTGTTTGAATAAATATAGTAGAAAAGTGTTTAGCAATTCATGTGCGGTACCATTTGCAATTATGTAATAAGTAATATTCGTTCAAAACCAAACCTGAGAATAATGACTAACACATGACTAACCAACTGAATAATGAATTAACAAGACAATGACCAAGATTCTCTCAACAGAGTCTCAAGGGGGTATACCATAGTACTATTCATTGAAATGCTAGGCCGCCCAGCGGTTAATGATTTTGACAAGCCATAGACACACCAATTAACATAAAGCAAACACACATGAGAATTGCATTTAGTAAAAGAAATAGAAACTTGATAATAAGTACATGAGTCACCCCAAAATAGTAAAACAGTAAAAAGGGGAAAGATATACTCACAGTTTGCGAAAGCGATCAAAACCCACTTAAGCGGTCGTGAGCTAAGTAATGGGAATTCCGAGGAATTCAACCTATAATGTGTAAGAATACTAATAAAGAAGTGTCTAAAAAGTCTAAGGTAACTAGGGTCTAAGGCATTAGGGTTTGCTAAGTCGATTTGGGGAATTAGAATATTTATGATGAACCAAATTAATGTAGAAGTTGTATATCAAAAATGATATGGCAAAGTTTATAAATGTGGTGTAGGTAATATAATTATTACTAATTGAATATTTAGATAAAACTTATGTTCGAATAATTAAGACAAAATAATGTAATTAATTACTTTACTAATTGTTGTAAATAAATTCAATAATTATAATGTATAAATAAATGATTATGAGTTACACAATGCTCCAACAAATAATAACTAAGACTTTCCAACAAAGAAATATTTCTATTTTATAAGAAAAATATTTATAAAATAGATATTAAATAGTATAAATATATAATTGATCAATTAAACATAAATAAGACTAATAACACATGACATGATCCAAAAATTCTACTTTTATATAAAATGGATGATTTCTGATGTAAATTAATAAAAATAATTTTCCCATAATTTTTATAAACTTATTTATATTTAAAACGGATTTAATGAGATTAAATCATTGTTTAAGTGATTAAAAATAGGAAAATTAATAAAAATAAAAGTTTTCTAAACCAATAATTTTTAATTAAGTTCATGATGTTTAGAAATAAGTTATCAAAAATTTTGAGATAAAAATCATTAAAAAATGAATTTTTAATCAATTAACTATGATTAAAACAATTTAAATTAATAAAATCATGAAAATAGATATTTTTCAGAAAACTAAAAATATGACAATTTTCTATGAGGTATCAAGAAGCTATACCTAATTTTTCATAATTTTTGAAGCAAAATTGAATTTTCTATGAATATTATAAGTTTGATGTATTTATATATTAATATATAGATATTAATACTAAGTTAATAACTAACAACAAAAAAAAAAAACAACTGGAAATGGGGCGCTGGTGCCGAGAATCGAACCTGCCCCCTTTTCAGTCACCATCAACCATACAACCACTCCACCACTTAACTAGTTTATTAATTAGTTTAGAAAAACAAGATATAAGAATATTAATGAATAATTCATCTTTTTCCCCAAAATACTACCAAGAACCCTAACCCTATACCAAATCTAATAAACCCATTACAGACACGATTATACATCTGTTATAAGGGGTTTATGCTCGGAAATGTTTAAGAAACAAACGGCATCAATAATAAGGAACTTACAATAACGTTTCAGGGCCGAACAAAGCATCAAACGCTACTAAAGAAAACACGTGGGTTAGGCCGCGTCTGGACGTGAATATCACCAGATTTTAGTGGGTTTGCAAAGTTTAATGGTGCAGAACTGATTTGCTCGAAGATTTTATAAAGGGTAGTGTTAATTGAGTCGTTTAATCCGAGTTTAAAGGTTCCGACCGTTACACCAATTTGGTTCGATTAAAGCTCACCTTTTAACGCATTTAAAACCCCAATTAATGGTCGAAACTCTTTATTGATGGTGGAGAAACGGTTTGGCGTCAAGTAGAAGTTGAAACAGGCATTAATTTGCGAGTTTAAGACTCGCCGGACATGAACTCCGGCCGCCGCCGGCGAGGTTGGCTGGAAAAACGACTGCAGCGAGGGAAATGGAGAGTTTGTTTGAAAGTTTCTTGATTTGGCAGCTTAGGTCCCTAGAGTTTTATCTTGGTTAAGTTTATTGTGATTCTAGTTAAGTTTCCTAAATAATAGACTAACTAAGTTAAGAGAAATTAACCAAAATGTTTTTAAAGCTTTATAAAACTTAATTTTTTTTTATAAAATCTTTTACGAATACGATTCACCTACGTATTTGATTAAAACTTATACCCAATCAATTATAAATATAACTGATAAAAATTTAGTTCGCTCCACAACTAAATTTGAAAACGACAAAACTTATAGGAACCATACTGGAAATATATTTGAAGGGCTATTATTGTCAATTAGATGAAAAACGAGGGTGACGGATGTCACATAACCCTTTCGCTCCGAAGGTCAAAGTCCCTAAACCAAGTCCGTTTGAAGGCAAACGTGAGGCAAGGGCTGTTGACGACTTTGTTTGGGAGATAGAGCGATACTTGGAGGGGGTCGGCATTGTGGATGACGCGACTAAGATCAAGACGGCCACAATGTACCTGAAGGATACCGTGGCTTTATGGTGGCGTCGTAGACACGCGGATGTCGAGCGAGGTACGTGCACTATCAATACTTGGGCTGAATTTATTCGGGACCTTAAAAGACAATTCTATCCGGTAAATGCTAAACATGAGGCAAAGAGTCGGCTTCGTAAGCTCAAGCATGAAGGGTCAATTCAAGAGTATGTAACCAAATCACTACTCTAACTTTGGCAATTCCGGACCTTTCGAATGAGGATGCCCTGTTTTACTTCCTGGATGGGTTACAACCCTGGGCAAAGACCGAGTTAGAGCGCCGGAAGGTTGAAGATCTAGCTTCAGCCATTGCCGCTGCTGAAAGTCTACACGACCTAAGGGAGGTTCGACCATCTAAACCAGCAAATGAAAGGAATAATCATGAGCATGGTGGGGGAGTTAAGCGGGATCAAAACCGAAAGAAAGATGCACGTAATGCCACCAATCAAGATGATGGGTGTTTCATTTGTGGGAAACAAGGACACATTGCCCGGTTTTGTCCGAAGAAGGCCAGCCTGCACGCGATGATTTCACTTGAAAAAGAGGAGGATCAAGAGGCACGACTTGGGGTGATACAACTCCTTAACTCTATGGGAAAATCGGGGCTAGGAGTGGCACATGGGCAAGCCACAAACCCAAAGAGAAAGCCTAAGGGATGCAAGAGGAGGACTAGAAAGCGTACCAAAGGCAAGGCGGTCGGAGAACCCCAAGGAGCTAAGTGCAATAGAGGCACTAGCAAGTCGGGGCCAGGAGTGGCAAAGGTGGATGCTACGAACCTGACTATAGAGCCAAAAGCCTCCGGGCTTCATTTCATACGCATGGAAATAAATGGGGTGCCAACACGAGCAATGGTCGATACAGGAGCAAGTCACAATTATGTTGCAAAGGATGAGGCAGCAAGGCTCGGGCTCAAAGCAACTAAGGAGTTAGCATGGATCAAGGCTGCATACGGGGACCCCAAACTAATTGACGGTATGGTGGAAGGGGTCAAAGCCAAGATCGGGGACTGGGAAGGCACAATGGACTTATTAGTTGTTCCCATGGACGATTATAAGTTGGTACTCGAGATGGACTTTCTCTCGCAGGTACAAGCCTTTCTAATACCGTTTATGGATACTCTGTGCATAATGGATAGTGGCCAAATGTACATGGTAAAAATGGAGCGTGACACTAAGCGTCAAGGTAAAACGGCGTCGGCCATGCGACTTGTGTTCGGGACCAACAATAGACATGAACATGTCGTGACTAAGGAGAGTGGGTCAAACACCACTAATGAGGCACGGTGAGGGCGTCGTGAGTGTAGGTGGGGGAGAATGTCACGACTCGCATATAAATCGACTCAAAATGCTGATTTTTCTGACCAGAAGGCAATGTTTTGGGCTACACCAAAGTGCAACATTCTAGAACATTCTAGGCTGCACTAGACCAGCCTAGAAGCATGGAAAAGATCAAGAAGGGACTAGAAGAATCCAACAAAATATCCAAGATATTAAGGGTTAGGATTCTAGAAAGTTCTATGTAAATATAATAGATATTATGTATAGAAAACTCTAGAATAATCTAGATCATGAGGGACTAGTATAAATAGGTGACCATGTCACATTTGCTAGGCACCTCCAAAAACACTAAGGCATTCACCTTGTAAAAGCATTGTAAAGCTCTTGTATTACTCTTCCTTGTAATCAATAAAGGTTTATTTGATTACCAATCTTGTTACTCTTACATCTATCGCTTCTGAATCGTATCATAGTCGGGTCAAAGCTGATCTTAGAAGGAGTCTAAGAGCCGCACGTGAGTCAAGAGAGTTACTCCGTGACAATATGCTATCATACTCTATAGTCAACATATCCAAAGCCAAACCTCACTTTATAACTAAGATGCTATTATACCATGTTCACATTGGCCTTTTCACTTGACTGCTAATATCAACGAAAAGTATCTGAAGAGGAAAAAGAGTTACCCCTTGGTCGATTCGGAATGCTAGATCTGAGAGAATATGATCGTGTTTGATTGTTAGTGATGAGATCTCTTAGAACCTGCAAAATGAAAATACCGTTAGGCTCGTCATAGGGGAGAGGGAAGGTCTTTCTGTGACCACCTTCCGGCGTGAGAATAAGTATGGTTTTAAGAAATGGAAAAGTATGGAAAGAGAGATTTGGTTCGGTTGAGTGAAGTTACCAAATGAGGAAATTTGGAGAGTATTTATACTTTTTGTGATGAGCTTCGGTGGTTCAGGGCCCATGGGCCTTTCTACCGAAGCCTTGTCCATCGTAGCATTAGGTTCAGTCTTGCCACCATTGGTCCATTGTGATGGTTCAGCTTCCGACCTAGAACCACATATTCTCTTCAAGTCCCCAGAAGTTTTTTTAAATCCTTCGGTACTTAGAAGGACTTGTAACTTGGAGGTTTTTTTAGGTCTTTTTGGTTCCTTCGAGCTTCGGCGCATAATGATGAAACCTGTTGTTTATACATCCAGTGGATGGGTGACAACTGTTTGTCATTCATACTTTTTTGCAGAGTCACCAACAGGTGACCCTAGTAAAAGCCCTCTGATGTGATTCTTTTGATTGGCTCGAGGTTACCATACGAGAGGTTCGATTGGACAGTTATCAACCGTCGCTTTATGTCCACGAATATTTCCTTATAAATAGACCCTTCATTTCACTTTTTACTTTTTCACTTTTCTTAAAAGATTATCTTCTTCCCTAGATCTTTATACCAGACTTTCAGCCATTCTTGTTTGGTTTCAGGATTGCTCTCCTTCCTTACATATCAGTCCTCCGTTTTCAGAAGGTGCGTTTTCCGTTCCTTTTCTTTGTTCGTTAACCATGCCTAAAGATAATATGCTTGCTTCATATAGTGTTTTAACTCAAAGTAAACTTGAGGAGTTTGTAGAGGAATTTAGCATTCCTTTAAACTTGCATCCGACCCTTCCTCCCAATAGGGGCGGATTTATAGCCAAGTTGGCGGGTTCCCGGGAACCCACTCGGTTTGTAATTTGAAGTGTAAATGTATATAGAAAAAAAAAGGAACCCATAAGAAAATTATGTTAGGAACCCATTACCAAAAACTGTAGGTGCCTTAGTGGTGAAGGCCCCCAATGAACACATGCCTGGTTCAAGTTTCGAGCCCCGTCCCAGACAATTAAATTTTTAGTTTCCAGCTTTTTTTTTTTTAATTCAAAACTAAGCAAACCCTAAAGTCTAACCTCTCCTCCTCCTCCTCCTTAGTCTTTCCAAACAAAACTTCTGACCTCTCGTCTCTTCCAGTCTTCCTCCTTCCAATTTCCATTTTCCAATCAACAAGAACACAGCCCCTCCTCGGCTCCTCCTCTCCGTCGACCGCCGGCCGCCGCTACCTGCCTACCCTCCACCTCGGCTTCTCCTCTGCCGACCGCTGCCCCTCTCTGCCTCCTCCAGTCCTCCTCCTCGGCTCCTCCTTGATTTGTAAGTTTTTTATCTAGTCAATGTTCTTAGAATCTTAGGGCTTGGTTTGTAAGTTTATTTCCATTTACAATTTTTCTTACAGTTACAGACTTACAGAAGCTTTAGTTTAGGACTTAGGTTTTACAAGATTATTTGGTTTTCTTTTGAAGCTTTAGTTTAAGGCTAGTTTTGGCTGTTGAAAGTTGGTCTTAGAAAAACAATCTTATTAGTTTGTTGATGAAAATGAATCTTCAATAATATGGCGTATTAACACTTATTGTTGTCCAACACTTGTAGCCCAGTTGGTTGAGGGCCTAAAGTTTTCTGTGGGAGGCTTGAGTTCAATTCCCACTACTACATTTGAAGGACATTGGTGGATGGGAAATGAGAGATGACCAGGCTATTGGCTTGGGTTCGAGTCCTGATCCCGACCGGTTATACCGACTATTTCACCGTCGTGCCTTCGGGCGGGTGAGTGGTCGGGTTTTCCCGGGAATTGGTGGCAATTGGTGGCCCGGGTACTCTCGAGTACCTGATTTGCCAGAAGGGTGCCCGAGAGTGCTCGGAATTGATTCGCTGGCCGTTCAAAAAAAAAAAAAAATTAACACTTATTGTTTTGTACATCGCCCTGTTTATAGGTACAATGCAAATGAATATTTCAAGTTTTTCTCAAAGACAACCATCATCTTCAACTAGTAAAACCTTGAAAACAGATTTGGATAATCTTCCATGGGATCCCGCTGAAAGGAAACCAATTTCATCTTATCACCCTAGTCAAAAAGATGAAATTAGGCGAGCGTATTTACTTCGAGGTCCATATCAAACCGACCCGAACCCTTATCCGACCCGAACCGACTAACCAATTGCATCGTATTTTTTTATGTGGTGAACCTTATTCGACCCGAACCGACAAACCGACCCGAACCCTTGACCCGACCCGAAATTTTTATGCTTGGCCATATAAAATTGAAACACCTAAAAAAAGGAACTCAGTGAAAAAAATTCCTAGATCCACCACTGTCTCCCAATACTCCTATATACACCCTTCCCCTGGTAAATTCGCATTTTACACCTGTGTGTGTAATTATGCAAACTATTGAGTGTCTTTTACTCGTTTTCTGATGAAAGTTTTGGGGTACCATAAGGTTCATTTATCCTAGATGAATCCTTTCGGCCTCAGTTAGGTAAACCAGTTTGAGTTGTCGAGTCCATCGATAGACTATGTACCGGATTTGAACGTTTTTAGAACTTTATACCGTTTGATTCTTTCTAGGAACTGGTATACCTTCGAATAAAGACAACCGAAGGATAAGAAGATATGTTACATGCAAACGTCATCGATTCATCTAGTATTAGTATTGAAATACAGAATTCGTTTATCAATTTACTAGATTAAAACCTTATCACGGTCAAAAATGGATAGAACCTTATTTATTATTTAAATATTTTTGTTGGTGACGAAATGTTACATGCAAATATGCCAGTAAATGACGTTTGTTTTTAGAATTTGTGAATACTATTTTAGTATTTTATTCCACTTATTGTGGAATACAAATATAAGACTCATTCCGTATCGAAAACAATACTCCCTCCGTCTCTATTTAAATGTCATGGGTTTAGAAACACACATTTTAAAAAATCTTTTGTTTGTATGTGATAAATAACAAAAATATCATCAAAAGTGGTGATTGTGTTTTGTCTTTTACGGGCAAAACTGAAAATTGCATTTCTATTTTTAGAAATGGACATTTAATTTGGGATAAGCAAAAATAGAAAAATTGATATTTAAATAGGAACGGAGGGAGTATGAGCTAAATCACATCACAGAATGATAAAAAAAAGTCAAAAAAAATGACGAGATACATTTTTTTTTCATAAAAGAAAGAAAATTAACTAATTTTCACAATGTGTTTAGAGGGATAAGAAATTCCTTTCTTTCTTTTGTTATAGTTGATTTCGGGTATTGGATTTTAATAATCCAAACTTTCATTCATTGGCCAACAATAATCTGTACTTCAAAAATTCTTAACAACGATCTCAAGTTTTAATGTATTGGCCGATAATGAACCTTTGTTAACTGAGAACTAACTCAGTTAGTGGATGATGACGGAATGAGTGGGAGACGATGTGTATATAACATAAACTAGAAATTTGTAGGAGACGATTATGTGCTATTCTTATAAGTATTTTTATGGTATGTTAAGACATTTTATAGGACATCACTATGTGTATAGAATATAATCATGCCATATTGCCATGTGAAATAAAATTAAAATTTAAATTGAAAATTTGCATGGGATGATCTAGTTTTTGACATGCATGTGTTATTCTCTTATACCTATCCTTATGGTATGTTGACATTTTGAATATTTTTCATAAATTGGCAAAAATCAAGTTAAAGAGTGTTTCTAGATGCTACATGGATTTTTTTGTGAAAATAGTTAGGTCGCTAGTTGAACTAGCGACCTTGAATCCTTGATTTTGAAGGTCACTGGTTGGTTTAGCAACCTTCATTGAAGGACCATCAACCTCAAAAATTATTTTTAAGAGAGATGGTTGGTTTAGCCTGATAATATTTTGTTTGATTCAAGAGGGAAATTAAAGCTGGCGGACTTCGGATCAGTGGAGTGTTTTGGGATGAACGAGGGAGGGATGATGACTGGAGTTGTTGGTACGCCGTATTATGTTGCACCTGAGATTTTGTCTGGTAGAGCATATGATCAGAAAGTTGATATATGGAGCGCGGGTGTCATATTGTATATAATGCTGGCTTGCGTTCCTCCGTTCTGTGGAGAAACGCCAGCAGATACGTTTGAATCGGTTTTGCGAGGGAATTTAAGGTTTCCCACGAAGATTTTTAGAACTGTTTCGTCGGAAGCGAAGGATCTGTTGAGGAAGATGTTGTGCAAGGATGTATCTCGACGGTTATCTGTAGGGGTGTACAAAAAGCCCGCGACTTGAGGCTCGCTCAAAACTCGCTCGAAAAATATCGAAAAAAGCTCGCTCGAAAAGGCTCATTTTGTTTTCGAGCCGAGCCGAGCTGGCTCGTTTTGTAATCGAGCCGAGCTCGAGCCAGGGGTGTTCAGCTCGTAGTTTGGCTCGTGGCTCTGCTCGATGGCTTGACTCGTGGCTCGGCTCGTTGGCTCGACTTAGGTTTGTGTATGTGTAATTAATATATAGATGAAAGTAATATATTTTGGCTCCAAACCCAATTTTAAAATTCAAATTTTGAAACTCCCACCCATACTACCTATCTACCTCACCTCTTCATAATCCAATAAACCCTAACATAGAAAAATAAAATAATATACATTTATATGTCTAATTTTATTTATTTATTTTTTGTTTTTTATTTTATAAATATTTGAAAAAAAAAAATAACGAGCTGGCTCGAGCTAGCTCGAGCTCGGCTCGAACATTTACGAGCCGAGCTCGAGCTCAACTTTTCAGCTCGACTAGAAAAACGAGCCGAGCCGAGCTGGCTCGTTTTGTAATCGAGCTCGAGCTCAACCTGGCTCGGCTCGGCTCGGCTCGTGTACAGCCCTAGTTATCTGCGGAACAAATTTTAAGTAATCTATGCATTCAATGTATAAAATTAAGTTTTGTAGATGAAAAAAATTCTAATATTTTGTTGATGATAAATTGTAGGACATCCATGGGTGATAATTAGTCGAGGTTAAACTCTATCAATGGCGGATCTAGCATGAGAAGAAACGTCTTGTTCTGCCATGATTTAACCTTAATTAGTTTTACTGTGTGTTGATAAGAGTGAATATGTCAGAGAATCATAACGGCCCGGGTAGATATCATGTTAGGGCTGTAAACAAATCAAATGTTCGGTGAACAGTTTGTGAACTGTTCAGTGGGAAGTTCGTTTAGCTAAACAAACGAACATGAACGGAGGTCGCGTTCGTTCATTTATGTTCGTGAACGTTCGGTAACGTGTTCGTGTATGTTTGTTTTGTTCGATAGTTCATTAGGGTTTTTAATTTTTCATATTTAATTTAAGTATTTCAAATTTCCCAGTGGTAGATTATTTAATATATATTAATGTATCATGTGTTAATATTACTTTAACTATTTTGATTAACTGTTATTTTTGGTGGATTAAACAAGGATTTCATGTTTAATATGATACCTCTGTGTTTTTATAAGACATTATGTGATCAAGATTATGTCATGTATATTTGAGTAATTGGATTAGTATATTTTAGTCGGACAATGTTAGCGATGAAAAATGCGAATTTTCAGAATTTAATGTGTTAGTTTGTGCTTGATTTTGTTCAGTAATGCTTATTTGTGTTCGTTTACATTCATTTGTTTTTTATTGTGTTCGTTTTTGTCAAACACCTAAATTTAGCAAATAAATACAGGCAATCACGAACAAAAATCTCGTTGGGTAAGTCTTCATGAACAGTTCGTGAACACGTTATTTTCTTAACAAACGAACACGAACAAAAAATCTCGTTCGGTAAGTGTTCGTGAACGGTTCGCGAATAAGTTAATTTCTTAACAAACGAACACGAACAAAGCCTTGTTCGTGTTCGTTTGGTTCGTTTACAGCCCTAGTTATGGACAATGATATAAATTGTAGGGCATACAAGAAACTTGACCTTTAGCGGCAACACCAATAACGGCGACTCGCCATGGTGTCGCCGCTGATACCTAATTCCCACCAATCACAATGTAACTCAATCCCAAGCGGCGACACCAATAATGGCGACCCGCCTTGGCATGCCAACACCGACATGGATGACGATGTGGACGCTGACATGGCTGCCACGTCATCATCCACGTCAGCGTGAGCATGCCACGTCAGCGTCCACGTCATCATCCACTAACTGAGTTAGTTCTCATTTAACAAATGTTCATTGTCGGCCAATACGTTGAAAGTTGGGATCGTTGTTAGGAATTTTTGAAGTACAGATTTTTGTCAGTCAATGGGTGAAAGTTTGCATTATTAAAATCTAATACCCCTAAATTGTAATAATAATACAAATCAAAATTGTAAACTTGTTTCACTGGTTTCACTATACTCAATATTTGTTTGAGGTTGGAGGCAGTGGCGGATCCAGGGTTTTTTTTCACTGGGTTCCTTTTTTTAGCTGTTTCAATTTCATATGGCCAAGCACAAAAATTTTGGGTCGGTCAGGACCCGGGTTCGGGTCGGTTTGTCGGTTCGGGTCGAATAAGGTTCACCACATAAAAAAATACAATGCGATAATGAAAAAACATTGGCATTAGAAATTTAAAGCACATAATATAAATACGATTGTCTTTATGGATAAAAAAAACATACCTATAGTTGTTCCCTACGAGTTTTCATCTTTTGAAAACGTTGCATTACATTCTCGACCGAAACTTGTTGTAGTAATTCCCTTTCAACATAACAAATGCAAGTGTCGTTCATGTATCCATCACCCATCTTATTACGCAATTCCGTCTTCACATACTTCATTGAAGAAAAACATCTTTCAACACTAGCCGTTGCAACCGGTAAAACTAGGGACAACTTTATTAAACGATAGACCAACTGATAATCAATATGTTTTCTTGTTTCCACCATCCTTTTGGCAAGATCATTTACCCCATCCAGGTTGTCAAACCGACTATCTTCTTTCACATTGGTAATGTAGTGGCTAAGTTCATACATAAGCTTGTCTTTTTCATCAAAAGTAAAATCAGATGGATACATCTCGGCCAACTTTAGCAAATTTAGTTTATTGAAGGCACTAAAATTATGACACGGGTTCAAAGAACTCATACACGTTAGCAATTCAGTGGTTACCTCATTAAAACGATTTCCAAACTCTTGAATTTGCATGTCTAGAACCGTGTTGAAATTGTTGACCATATAATGGTTACGATTGGTGATGTTGGTCTTTCTTCTTTTATTTTTCGGGTCAATATAGTCGTCTTCCATGTTAATCATCTCGATATCATATTTTTCACAAAACGTTGCAACATCTTTCAAAAGTGAGTCAAAGCCTTGAAGTCGATACCTTTGTAATTCTTCTTTGGTTGATTTAACCAACCCAACTGCATTCATAATATCTTGATTCTTTCTTTGAAGAGCGACACACAATGTGTTAGTAACTCCCAAGATATGCTTCATCAAATGCAAATAAAATACAAACTTAAAACTTCTCATGTATAATTGAGATCCATTTGCTTGACTTCTGTGAACATCATCGGAACCCTCATTTTCTATATATTCAAGCACATCAATAACACAAGGATATAAAGCAACCAAACGAATATGTGTTTTCTCGTGAGAACTCCACCGTGTATCTCCGGCTCTTGCAAGTGACATTTCTTGATTTTTTCCACGTCCGGTTTCAACCTCCGGATCTAATCCCAACATCTCTCTTTGACTTTCTCTTAGCAAATCTATTCTTTTGCATGATGCACCAACAACATTTGTTAATTCTGATATTTCTTTAAAAAATTTACAAATTTCAAGATGTTTCTTTGCAACAGCCATAACAACAAGCTGAAGTTGGTGAGCAAACCAATTTCTTCACTTATTTGTCCAAATAATTGTAAAAACTCCAAGAAATTACCTTTATATAAAGATCCTTCAGACTCATCATGACCTCGAAAAGGTATCCCACCATTCAAGAATGCTTTAGTAAGCATAACCGAAGCACTTAATCGAAGTCTATATTCTTTTTTGTTTATCAGTTCTTTTTTCAAGGTGAGCATTCACATGTTGAGCTTCTATATAAGTCTTGCCCCTTTTTATATGCCTTGTCGTGAAAACTATTGTTGCTACCAACATGAGCTTCTAGTCTTTCTCCTTTCCTATGCCAACATTGTACCCCTTCATTTGCAAATGCATCATTTTGTCCACTTTCCTTGAACAAGTAACAATACAAGCAATACACTCGATCCGATTTAACACTATATTCCAACCAATTTCCATATCTTCCTGTGTACCATTTCGGATTAAAACGTCTCAACTTATCACCATTACCAATAAGTGTTCGTGGAAAATCTTCTTTTTTACCTTTAGGTTGACATGGACCTCTAAGTAAATACGCTCGCCTAATCTCATCTTTTTGACTAGGATGATAAGATGCAATTGGTTTCCTTTCGGCGGGATCCCATGGAAGATTATCCAAATCTATTTTCAAGGGTTTACTAGTTGAAGATGACGATTCAATGTTTGACGATAGTTGTCATTGAAAAAAACTTGAAATATTCGTCTGCATAGTACCTATAAACATGGCGATATACAAAACAATAATTAATCGCCTAATAACATGATTAACATCAAAACAATAATAAACTTACAAACAATTGAAGATTCATTTATGTAAAAATGACTTAATAAACTTAAACAATAATATTTTCAATAGAAAGAACAATAAACTTAAAAATGTTTCAATACATAGAACAATAACTAATGGCTTAATAACAATAATAATTCAATGTTGCAGATGGCTTAATAACAATAATAATTCAATGTTGCAGAGCAGCAGAGGCTGACCATAAACCATTCAATAAACTGAACCATAAACCATTCAATAAACTTACAAAGCCAAGCCAAGGAGAGGAATACAGCAGCCCCGACGGTGGTCAGCACTCAGCAGAGGCTGCAGAGCAGCAGAGGTCCGATTGTTGGAAGGAGAAGGTCCGGCGGCGGTCAGCAGAGGCTGCAGAGCAGCAGAGGTCCGGCGGGCGGCAGAGGCTGAGTTGTTTTGTTTGGAAGAAGATGATTGAGAAATACGTTTGTTTGGACTTTGGAAGGAGAAGGAGAGGTCAAGGGTTAAGGGTTGAGTGGTTGACTAGGGTTTTGTTAGTTTTAATTAAAAAAAAAAAACACAAAGCTGGAAAGAAAAAATTATTTGGCTGAGACGGGAATCGAACCTGGACCTCACACAGTCACGCATTTGTTTATGGAGGGTGTTACCACTAAGACACCTACACTCTTTTGTAATGGGTTCCTTTCATAATTTTCTTATGGGTTCCTTTTTTTTTATACACATTTACACTAAAAATTTCGAACCGAGTGGGTTCCCGGGAACCCGCCAATGAGGCTTTAAATCCGCCCCTGGTTGGAGGGTTTACCTCTTCAGATGGTTCCAGCCCGGGGTTGGTCACAAATCCGATTATGATATCATCCATTGAAAAATCATACCCATTAAAGTTGTAAGGGTCTGGCATGTGAGATGACTCGAACTTGTGACCTGAAAGTTATTAATAATAGAATTTTACCATTGAACTACAAGTTGAAAAAAAAAGAAACTGTACTCAACATTAAATTTTCTTTTGAAAATAAACTTATCTCGGCAACTACTCTATTCTTTATCTTTTCCATTAGATAGCTAGCTTTTCGCTGGTAGGTTTTGGACGTGTTAGTCCCATTAGTCCCATTGGAGGGTTATGGAGAACCGCCGGAAACCTATTCCGGAGGCGATCCAACGTCGTCTTACGAAGATTTTTGTCACAAACTTGCCTGAAGGATGTAGTGGGTTGGATCTTGCAAGCCATGTTCGTGAGTTTGGTCAGATTTACGATCTATACATTGCAAGGAAAAGAGATAGAGGGGGAAATAGGTTCGGATTCTTGTCCATGTTAGATGTAAAAGACAACATGGAACTTCTCCGGAACCTTAGAAACATTCGTATGGGAAACAATAAGCTTTGGTTTAATGTCGCACGTTTTATCCTAGAAGATGGGGAAGTTAACAGGCATAAGGATGATCCGGTGAAAAATACGGGGAACAATCAGTCGTTTGGCAACAAGGTTTTTCAGGGATCCAAGTTTGAGCCAGGAGATATGTCGTTTAAAAATATGCTTGTTGGTAAATCTATTAAGATTGACGACAATGTTATAGGTTTTTCCGATTTGCATGGACGCTCCATTGTTGGCCGTATGGTTGACGTGGATGCGTTGAAAAGAGTGTATCTATTCCTTCACGATGTTTGTCCAGGGGCTGGATTAGTCCAGTATCTTGGTGGGCTCGATGTGTTAATATCCTTTGACAATCCGGAATTGGCTACTAGTGTGTTAGAGGCGGCGAACAAGGAGAATTCTATGTTCTTATCTGTGTGTATGTGGAATGGCCAATCCCTTAGTTATGAAAGGCTGGCTTGGATCAAGGTGAAAGGCGTCCCACTTCACCTGTTTACTAATGAGACTCTTAATAGTGTTGGCGGTTTGTTTGGGAAAGTTGTTTTTAAAGCTTCAAAGATTGATTCTGACGAAGATTTATCCTTCGATAGTATTGGTATCCTTGTTGGAGATGGTAATAAAATCTCTGAAGAAATTGTAATGGAATGGAAGAATAGGAAGTTCAGAGTTTGGATCGATGAAGCGGGGGAAGATTGGACACCGGATTTTTATCCTGTGTTATTGCAGGCTGATCAGACTAACGATAATGGGACGCAGGTAGATGATCCTGATATGGAAGATTATAATGAAAACAATGATACTGTCAATGCAAGGGTTGAAGAATCGCCGGATTTCATTCCGGGACATAATGCCGGCGCCGATGAAGTTCAGAAGGGGGACACCAGTAACGTTTTTTTGGAAAGCTTTGATGATGGTATTAATATCGGCATTAATGGTCAATCAAGCGATGTTATGGAAGAGGAAATATCGGAATTTACTCCAGCTCTGCATTTTGACTTTGATAAACATGGTATGGAAGATTCTGTTCTTGATTGTAATAATAAAGTTTCCAAAAGAAAAAAGTGTAAAAAGTCTGAGTTGGGCCGGTCTAGCCAAAATTATATTAGTAGCAATGAAAGCCTTAGAGTTGGGAAGAAGCCCAAAAAGAAAAACAGTGACATCTTTGGGCTCAATGGCCTGTTGGGTATTTCGGATAGTGAGTCCAGTTCAGGAGATGAGGATGATGAAGAGGCCCAACATAAGTCTATTGACTTGAACAACAAGCCTGTTGAAACCGTCCATAACAAACAGTCCTCTAGCGAGCAGGAGCTGATCCCTGATGATGATGCTCTTAATATGGAATACAAAGAAATCGAGGCTACAAAGTCTATGGGGACAAAGCTTGGTGTGAATCTGGAGAATCATGAAAATCTTATCATGGAAGCCATTGTCGATGAAGGAGTACAAAACGGTGTTAAATGAATTGTTTGTCGATAAACGTTAGGGGTTTGGGTTCTGGTACAAAAGCGAGCTGGGTAAGACGGATTAAAGCTGAATTGGGTATTTCCTTCATTGGTTTACAAGAGACTATGTCGTGCACCATCAATCCAGGTTTGGTTTCGAATGTCTGGGGAGGTATAGGTTATGATTTTGACTTTGTTGGTTCAAATGGGAATTCGGGAGGGATCTTAAGTATTTGGGATCCGAAAGTGTTTTCTAAAGACTCGATTGTTAAAGACGATAATTTCCTTCTAGTTTCTGGAATTTTAACGAATGGGTCGAATAGATTGAATGTTATTAATGTATACGCGCCACAAACCAACCGGGGTAAGCGAGAATTGTGGGCAAAAATCACCCATCTGATGAACACGGGTCAAGGATTGTGGGTTGTGTTCGGAGACTTTAATGCGGTGCGTAATCAAGATGAAAGAAAAAATTCTCGTTTCGATCCATCGTGTGCCAGAGAGTTTAATGATTTCTTGGATTTGGCTGGTTTACGCGAGTTTAATCTCAAAGGAAAGAAATTTACGTATTTGGTTAATAGACGAGGCATATGTAAATTGAGCAGGATTGACAGGTTCTTTGTTTGTGATGGCTTCTTTAACAATTGGCCTACCTCTTGTGTTAGAGTTTTAAAAAGGGAGTTCTCGGATCATGCTCCTTTATGTTTATCTGTGGTGGACAAAAACTTTGGGCCCAAGCCGTTCCGGTGGTTCGACTCCTGGTTGGACAGACCGGGTTGTGTTGAGCTGATCTTATCTGTATTGAAAGAGCCGGCAGCTAGTGGTGCGGCTGATTTGAAATTGTTAAATAAGATGGGCAGGCTTCGTGATAAATTGCGATTGTGGATTAACGGCCTTCGATCAAAGGATAATGATGAGGTCGTGCATCTTAACAGGGAGAAAGAAGAGCTGGAATGCCTTATGGAAGAAAAAGAGTTGGAAGAATCGGATCTTTGGGTTTGGTTGGAATGTAAAAAAAGACTTCTTGAGCTTGATTCCTTTCACCACCGGGATATTCGTCAAAAGTCTCGCGTCAAATGGGCGTCCCTTGGTGATGAGAACACTAGTTTTTTCCACAATGTTATTAATGGGCGCAAAGCTATGAATTCGATTCCGGGTTTGGATATAGGAGGTGTTTGGGTTTCTAAGCCGGCTTTGTTGAAGAAAGAAGTTCTTAATTTTTTCAGAGCGCATTTCAAAGAGCATGTCACTTATCGGCCTACTTTAATGTGTGATGGTTTGAATCGGATCAGTACACTAGATGCTACTAACCTTATTTCTTTGTTTTCCAAGCAGGAGATCAAAGAAGCTGTTTTCGATTGTGGGTCGACTAAAGCCCCAGGCCCCGATGGTTTTAACTTTCTTTTTATTAAACGTTTTTGGGACGTTTTAGAAGATGATTTTTTTCAGCTTTTGGTAGAGTATCATGCCAATGGCCGATTTAATCCCGGGTGCAGTTCAGCTTTTATAACGTTGATTCCAAAAGTTTAAACGCCGGTCGGGCTCAAAGATTACAGGCCCATTACCTTAATTGGGGTGATTAGCAAGGTTGTTTCAAAAATCCTTGCTAATCGTCTTAAGAAAGTGTTGGGTAAAGTTATTTCCGAGACGCAATCCGCTTTTCTTGCAGATCGTTTTATTCTGGACGGTCCCCTGGTTGTGAACGAAGTTTTGGAATGGCTCAAGAGAAAGAAAAAAAAGGCGTTCCTCTTAAAGATTGATTTTGAAAAAGCTTACGACAATGTGAATTGGCGGTTCCTGTTATCCATTATGTCTCAAATGGGTTTTCCCGAGATATGGTGCAAATGGATTCAAGGCATTCTAGAGTCGTCTTATGCGTCAGTGCTCGTTAATGGGTCTCCTACATTCCAATTCAAAAGTGAAAAAGGCCTTCGTCAAGGTGACCCGATTTCGCCTTTCTTATTTCTTATAGTTATGGAATGTCTTACATGGCTATTGAATAAGGCTAAAGAGATGGGTTTGATTAAGGGTATTAATTTCCGGGTTGGAGATACGGATATTAATCATTTATTCTTTGCGGATGATGCCCTTATAATGGGGGAGTGGTCCCGTGAGAATATTCAAAACACGGCTCGTGTTCTTCGTATTTTCTATTTATGCTCGGGCTTGCGAATCAATATTCACAAGTCGAATTTATTTGGGATTGGTACGCAAGATGGGGAGATTGATAGCATGCTTGAAGTCTTGGGTTGTAGGAGAGGGACTATCCCTTTCGTTTACTTAGGGATTAAAGTTGGCGCTAAAATGACCCGTATTAATAACTGGGATATGGTGGTGGATACTATTAAGAGCCGTTTAACTGGGTGGAAAGCTAAGAATTTATCGATTGGTGGTCGGATAGTTCTTATTAAATCGGTTTTGGAGAATCTTCCTATATACTACTTTTCTCTCTATAAAGCTCCTAAGGCGGTATTAGAAAATATAGAGAAAATCATGAGACGTTTTCTGTGGGCCGGTTGTAAAGATGATAACAAGATCAGTTGGGTCGCTTGGGAAATTATTACAAAACCTAAGAAGGATGGGGGCCTTGGCTTATCCAAAATGGAAGACATCAATAATGCGCTTATTCTCAAATGGGCGTGGAGATTTAAAACCGGAGGTAATTGTTTATGGAAAAAAGTGATTATTGGCTGCCATGGTTTTAGCAGGAAATGGTCGTTATTGCCGTGCACCGATTCCGCCAGTGGGTGCTGGAAACAAATTGTCAAAATTGGTGATAAAAAAATCTGGAATGGTCGCTCTCTTGGTAGTTATTTTGCTGCTTCTGTGGGTAATGGCTCTAGTATCTGTTTCTGGCTGGACACATGGATAGGAGAAGAACCTCTGCGGCTCACTTACCCGAATCTTTTCAGGCTTGAAAGCAACAAATGGGCTGTGATTTCTGATCGGCTGCACATTATAAATGGCGTCAAAACGCTGCAATGGAGCTGGAAATCTGCGCCGATTACCGCTGCAGAAACTAACGAGCTGTTTAGTATTTTGAGCGATATCTATGATTTTCCGTTGGAGGGTGGTCCCGACAGCTGGAAGTGGATCCCGAGCACTTCTGGTACCTTCTCTGTTTGCAGTGCCAGACGACTGCTGTCTCAATCTTTCAGCCCGACGCAAGCTACGCTCATGAAATGGAAAAGTTGGACTCCGCTGAAATGTAAGGTCCTGGTGTGGAGAGCGCTCCTTAATCGTTTACCAACTACTACCGAGCTGATCAAACGTGGAATGAACATTCAGAATTCGTGCGTTATGTGCAATGCGGATTCAGAAACGGTTATTCATCTCTTTACTGGTTGTTGTTTTATTTCTGAGATATGGAGCCGGATAGAGTCGTGGTGTCGTTTACCCCCCATGTTTTTATTCGATGTTGAAGATTTATTGAAGATAGCTTCTTCCCAGCCGCTTCCTAAACAGGCAAAATACGTTTTGCGTGGTATTTTCTACACTACTCTGTGGACAGTCTGGATAGAACGAAATGATCGGGTTTTTCAAGATAAAAGACGGCGAGCGCCAGAAGTGTTCGAGAGTATCAAAATAACCTCGTATTTTTGGTTTAAAAATAGATCTAATGTCAATAATATAGATTGGAAGGATTGGTGTACATATCCATTAGCATCGATGTAATCTCGTTTGTTTGGCCGAGGGTCCTTTTTTCGAGGGCTCCTCGTGTCCTGTTCTAATGAAATTTACCTTCTAAAAAAAAAAAAAAAAATGAATGGTTGTTGATCTACAGAAAACTAGGAGATTAATTTCGCCCAAGATATCCAAAATCTTGACCGACTTGTTTGAGAAAAATGAAATGGTTTCTAGAACGCCAAATGCAACAACAAGAAGTGATCGCAATACATTGCACGATTTTTCATTTTTGAGAATGGCTTAATAATGGTAGCATGTACCAACCTAAACACTCCATTTACGGTGGACCAATGGTGTTTTTTGTTGGAAATTTTGGTGAACATGCTATTTTCACAAAATTATAGGAAAATGAGTTTTTCCTAACTTTGGACTAAAATATATATTTGAAACAGATGTTTATTTATATATTTCTTTGTGGGTTTATGTTCTATGTTGTGAGAGCTTCGCAACGAACCAAACCACGTCTAAAACGGAGCTAAGATGAATGAGATATCGATCCTCAAAGATTGGTGATTGAAGCACTTGATGCTAAAATGAAACAAGGTGGAACTTGTCCCCAACTTGCACTTTGCACACGCGCATCACCGCGAGCCGCCTTAGTATTTTTGAAAGCAGGTTCGAGGTACAGAGGTTGGTGATGGCACGCGAGTACGAGCAGATAACCAGGTTGCGCCCTGGTCTGCGCGGCTGCTTCCGCGCAGGCGCTCGGAGTGACGAGTCGTTCCGCTGGCGTAGAACGTAAAGTTCAGCGCAGATATAGATCTGGTCCGCTGACGTATAACGAGAAGTTACGTTGTGCGCATGCGCGCAGATGGACGCGCGCGCGAGCTTCTTAGCAGATCAGTAATAGCTCAGCAGTGTAACTGTCTGGTCAAGCAGTTTCGTCTGAAACTTTAAGAACGTAATAAATGCCATTGAAGACGTTCAATGACATTTATTTTTCGTTTTTAATGCATTCCGAAACTGATTCTTGCTGGACTCCTATAAATACCAAGGAGAGCCTTGGTTGAAGACACACCTTACACACTGTTCTGAACATTCACCAATTCTGTTTTCTCCAGCAATCTGTTTTTGGTTTCTTCTTGCTGTTTCAGGTACACTTCGGGTCAGAGCTAACTCCGGCAGCACTCTAGCTGTTCCGGCTGTTGTACCCTGGGAAACAAAACGAGCTCTTGTTAATAGACTCGGAATTTGTTTTAAGGGCCCCGTGTTCAACACGATCCTCAGCCATCACGTTTCTCCTGCTTCTACTCTATTCTTGCATTTATTTATTTCAGTTGTAATAGTATTATATTTCTGCTTTCATTTTCTTTGTAATCGTAATTTTAGTTCTGTTTTATTTAATTTTACACGAGCGGTTCCTACAATCTTAAAACAATTTTTTAAACACCGTTCGTGTATAACAAAACCATTCTAATTGTGATACAAACGAGTTTTGTTTCACATAGTTTGTGTTTTAAAAACAGATTTTTTTTGGTTTTTCGAATCATTATAACTTACTGTTCGGTCTTCAAAGTTGGACTTAGAAGCCTACGGTTTTTTATTTTGTTAGAAAACATTATCGGTTACATTTAAACCTTTGTCTAAAAGTTGAAATAATACTTTTTGTTGGCCTTCAAAGTTGGACTTAGAAGTCACAAATTGTTATTATTTTGATTTTTTTATAAATAGTTGACGTTTTTTTTTTTTATAAATAGAGTTTTATAAAACTGAAAAATTAACGTGTTTGGTTGAAAATTTTCAGAATGTCGACTAGTGATAACAACAACAACGTGAACCAAGCTGTTCTTGGTACCCTTTTGACTGCCAACATAGTGGGAGCGTCCACTGTGGCCAATCATGCAGAGAAACCTGAGAAGTTCTCGGGTTTGAACTTCAAGAGGTGGCAACAGAAGATGTTCTTCTACTTGACCACTTTGAACCTTGCGAGGTTCCTGACAGAAACCGCTCCCCAACCCAAGGAAGGGGAGAACGACACTCAATTTCAGAGCGCGTTAGATGCTTGGAAGCATTCGGATTTCTTGTGTCGTAACTATGTATTAAACGGCCTCGTGGATGGATTGTATAATATCTATTATACAATAAAGACTGCCAAAGAATTATGGGAGTCATTAGATAAGAAGTATAAAATGGAGGATGCTGGAACGAAGAAATTCGTTGTAGCCCGTTTCTTAGATTATAAGATGCTTGACTCTAAAGCAGTCATGAATCAAGTCCAAGAATTACAAATTATACTTCATGAAATCTACGCGGAGGGCATGATACTTAATGAGACATTTCAGGTGGCAGCAATGATTGAAAAGTTACCTCCTTCGTGGATTGACTTTAAGAATTATCTTAAGCATAAACGAAAGGAGATGACTGTGGAGGAACTTGTTGTTCGTCTTCGGATTGAAGAGGACAACAGAATTGCCCAAAAAGGTAGCCTTGTCCAGGATTCGGCTAAGGCTAATGTTGTCGAAATTGGGCAATTCTCCAGAGGCAAAAAGAATAAGGGGAAGAAGGACAAAGGGAAAGCGAAGGTGGACCTTGGACCGAAAAAAGGGGCTGTGAAAAAGAAGCCTTTCCAAGGTGTGTGCTACAACTGTCAAGAGACAGGCCACCGTGCCAACCAATGCAAGAAGCCAAAGCGTGAGCGCGCGCATATGGTGGACGAGGATGGCATGCCTCTCGTAGCAATGATAACTGAGCAAGGTGCTATGGTTGAAGATGAAGTCAACGTGGTGGGCGACAACCTACCTGGCTGGTTCGTTGACACTGGTGCAACCCGCCATGTTTGTGGAGACAAGGCTCTTTTCTCTACATTCAAGGAACTCACGGGTGAAGACAAGCTTTATATGGGGAATAAAGCTACTGCCGACATCAAGGGTGAAGGCGAGGTGATTTTGAGGATGACTTCGGGGAAGGACCTCACGTTGAGCAAGGTGCTGTATGTGCCAGAGATACGGAAGAATCTTGTATCAGGTTGGATGCTTAACAAGTTTGGATTTCGTCTAGTGTTTGAATCGGACAAGTTTGTTCTTTCTAGGCGTGGAATGTTTGTAGGAAAGGGCTATGCCCTTAATGGTATGTTCAAAATGAATGTAATGGTTGTGAACAATTCAATGAATAAAACGTCTACTACTTCTATTTACATGATTGAGTCTTCGAATGTTTGGCATGGTAGACTAGGACATGTAAATTTTAATTCAATGCGTCGTTTGATTAAATTGGATAGCATACCAACATTCCACATTGAATCCGATTCTAAATGCGAAGCATGTGTTGAATCCAAACTAACACGATCACCTTTCAAATCGGTTGAACGAATAACCGAACCCCTTGATTTAATTCACACCGATGTTTAAGATTTAAAGGCAATTCCTACAATTGGTGGGAATAAATATTTCATCACGTTTATTGATGATTGCACCAAATATTGTTACGTATACTTACTCAAGAGTAAGGATGAAGCAATAGATAAGTTTACCTTATACAAGAATGAAGTTGAGAATCAACTTAAAAAGAAAATTAAGGCCGTGAGAAGCGACCGAGGTGGTGAATATGTTGCACCTTTTGCCGATTTATGCGCAAAAAGTGGCATAATACATGAATATACACCACCTTATTCCCCACAATCAAATGGCACCGCTGAACGAAAGAACCGCACATTGAAAGAAATGATGAATTCCATGTTGATAAGTTTGGGAGTGAACTGTGAAATGTGGGGGGACGCCATTCTCTCGGCTAATTATCTTTTGAATAGGATACCTCTAAAAGTTAGGGACGAGACTCCCTACGAGTTGTGGAAAGGTAGAAAACCTTCATACAAATTCTTGAAAGTGTGGGGGTGCCTAGCCAAGGTGACTGTACCACCTCCTAAGGCTCTTAGGATTGGCCCCAAAACTGTTGATTGCATATTCATTGGATATGCACATCAAAGTACTGCGCATCGTTTTCTTGTATATGAATCCAAGAATCCCGATGTACTCAAAAACACTTTCATGGAGGTAAATCCTAGTTTTGTCGAGTACTTTGAACATGTTTTTCCTATGCTAGGACAAACCCTTCTTAGATCATCAATGCCAATTAACGATGACCAAGCAGGTCCATCAACATTGGTTGACGGTGAAATTCAAGAGGAAAGACATAAACGACCCGAGGTTGAGGAGGGTGAGCTTAGACGAAGCAAAAGGGCAAGCATTGAAAAATCCTTTGGTCCAGACTTCTTGAGCTACATGGTAGAGGTGAGCCCAATACCTACCGCGAAGCGGTCTCCTCATCAGAAGGACCTCAATGGAAAGAAGCAATTAAGAATGAGATTGATTCTATATTGAAAAATCATACTTGGGAGTTAGTAGATCTTCCACTGGGTTGTAAACCCCTTGGATATCATTGGATATTCAAGAAGAAGATGAAAACTGATGGAAGTATTGATAAATACAAGGCTAGATTAGTGATCAAAGGATTTAGACAAAAGGAAGGTCTAGACTACTTTGATACTTACTCGCCTGTAACACGAATAACCTCTATAAGATTGGTTCTTGCAATTGCGGCCTTAAGAAATTTGGATGTTCACCAAATGGATGTAAAGACCGCATTTCTAAATGGTGATTTAGAAGAAGAAATTTACATGGAGCAACCAGAGGGTTTCTCTGCCCCAGGACAAGAGGGAAAAGTATGTAAATTAGTCAAGTCTTTGTATGGCTTGAAGCAAGCTCCAAAACAATGGCATCATAAATTTGACCAAGTCATGCTTGACAATGGTTTCAAAATAAATGAGTGCGACAAATGTGTCTATTCCAAAGACACGCCAGGAGGTTATGTGATCTTATATCTATATGTGGATGATATGCTTATCGTTGGGAGTAATGATAAGATGGTTAAATATACTAAAGACATGTTGAAAGGGAGATTTGATATGAAAGACATGGGTCTAGCGGATGTTATTCTTGGAGTAAAAATACTTAGAACCCAACATGGTCTTGTTCTAACTCAATCTCATTATGTGGATAAAATCCTTGAAAAATTCAATTAAGGAGACAAGGCTATAGCTCGTTCTCCAATTGATACCACCCACCATCTACTTAAAAATAGAGGAAAGGGTGTTGCTCAGGTAGAGTATTCAAGGATCATTGGCAGTCTAATGTATCTAATGACATGTACTAGACCCGACTTAGCATACGCTGTGAGTAAGCTAAGTAGATATACAAGTAATCCAAGTGATGAACATTGGAAAAGTATAACAAGGGTGCTTAGATACATAAGGTTCACACGGGACTATGGACCGCATTATACCCGTCATCCAACAGTGGTTGAAGGATACACTAATGCGAACTGGATTTCGGATATAAAAGATTCCAAATCAACAAGTGGTTATGTGTTTACACTTGCGGGTGCTGCTATATCTTGGAAGTCTTCGAAGCAAACTGTTATAGCAAGATCCACGATGGAATCTGAATTTATCGCCTTAGATAAGTGTGGAGAAGAGGCGGAGTGGATACGTCAATTTATGGAGGATATTCCAAGATGGAGTAAACCTTTACCAGCTATTTTCATACATTGTGACAGCCAGTCGGCGATTGGTAGAGCCCAAAGCACAATGTATAATGGCAAATCGAGGCACATAAGACGTAGACACAAAACAATACGACAACTACTCTCAACGGGTGTTATCACGATTGACTATGGGAAGTCAATGGATAATATTGCGGACCCGTTAACGAAAGGCTTAAGCAAAGAGATAGTATATATATCGTCAAGAGGAATGGGACTAAAGCCCACGCAAAAAGGGAGTATGAGGGAAACCTAATCTAGTTGACTGGAGATCCCAAGATCTAGATTCAATAGGACAACTTAATCATATGGCCAAAGGGAGTCACTGTGGGGGGCACCCCAAAATACTAAAGGGAGTATATACTTCCTAGTCCATTCCAATCAGTGACAGTGTGTCGAGGTTAAGCATATTAAAGTTAATGATTGTGGTAAATCAATATAACTTTTGCTTTTAATGATTCAGGGGAATCACCTATGTTAGAGAGAAGTAGGGTCGTTTCGAATGGATTTGTGGGGAGGCGCAAATCCTAGAGCTCTCGCAGAACGAGGAGTTCCATGACCATAACGGACACGACAATGAGGGGTTGGCTAAACCAAGTGGGGCGTTGTGTGAGGTGTATTGTCGTTTACACAAACGGGGATCAGTTCAAAGACATCAAGTTCTACTGATCGCCAGTAAGCTAAGTATGCTTCACAAAGGAAGGTTCAAAGGCAAAACCTACCTATCCTGCAACGCTCTACTGTCGAAATTGTATCGTTGAAACTTGTAAGAACGGATCGATCTCCATTCATGTGGGGGATTGTTGGAAATTTTGGTGAAAATGCTATTTTCACAAAATTATAGGAAAATGAGTTTTTCCTTGTAAGTGCATGATGTCCCTAGGCTAGTATATATGTTGATTGGACGTGTCACGGGGTGTTTGGAGACGTTTATACGTGTTTTGGGAGTGATTGGAAGCATCAGGCGAGTAGGAAGCCTTTACAGGCGAGTAGGAAGCCTTTACAGGCGATTACAGTGTACTCGCATGTAATATCATGCGAGTAGGGGTCCATTCGC
This sequence comes from Ambrosia trifida, assembly GCA_028751855.1. NCBI lineage: Eukaryota > Viridiplantae > Streptophyta > Magnoliopsida > Asterales > Asteraceae > Ambrosia > Ambrosia trifida. The sequence goes on from CM054130.1 coordinate 114,870,634, forward strand.
ATGTTATACATGCAGCATAGAATCGTACTCGCCTGTTGCAGCCTGTACGAGTACAGGAGGTATAAATAGGCCCAATCATTGCCCTAATCATTAGTTCTTGCCTCACACACTCTCCAAACACCCTCCCATGGTCTGTAAGGTCTGATTTGATCTCTGTAAACACTCGAGCTCTGTTTTAGTGATTAATCTATAATCTTTTGACCCGTGTGTGTGTTGTGATTACTCGTTTATCATTGTTTCATCTTTGTTTCTGTTATTAGAACATATTTAGAGGATTCCGCACTCTAAATATCAAGCTCGTGATTGTCGGGTGACACGTTAGTCGATCCTACAAGTGGTATCAGAGCCGAGGCTCTTATCACGAGTGTTTTGATAGCAAAAACGAGCAAAAACAGGTAGGTTTTTATGGGAAAGTTGTGATTTTTAAGCAAAAACCTGTTTTAAAGTTTGAAACTTTGAGTTTTTGATAAAAACCCTTATTTTCAAATTCTTGGTGTGTGTTTATGGACTAAAACGTGTGTTTTTGATTAGGTTTTGTTCTAAAAGTGTTTTGGAAACTTTTCCAATCATTTGGGGTATAAACACATTGTTTTAGATAAGATTTTGAGGCAAAAACGGCTGTTTTTGAGCAAAGGTGGGGTTACAGATCAGTTCTAGCGATTACGCAGACCTTCAGGCATTTACGGCCTATACCACATCAGTTACATGTGTGATAGGGCCTATTCGCCTATAGTTACATGTGTGATAGGGCCTATTCGCCTATAGTTACATGTGTGATAGCCCTACTCGCCTAAACTTCATGTGGTATAGCCCTACTCGCCTAAACTTCATGTGGTATAGCCCTACTCGCCTCTAATTCTAGCAAATAGAGGCCTACTCGCCTAAACTTCATGTGATATAGCCCCTACTCGCGTGTAAGGTCCCCAAACACTAGCATTTACACCCTAATCGCGTGTAATACTAGTGATTACAACCGTACTCGCCCCAACAAAGCCCTAATCGCCTATAAACTCACAAATAGAGTTCCTACTCGCCTGAAAGGACCTGAAACCTAAAATTGACCTAAGTTTGACTCGCGTTGACCGAAGTTGACTTTCGTTGACTGAAGTTGACTTTTGTTGACCAAGTGTGACTTTCAAAATAGGTGTTAACCGTCTTTGACCGAAGTTGACTTTCGTTGACCGAAGTTGACTTTTGTTGACCAAGTTTGACTTTCAAAATAGGTGTTAACCGTCTTTGACCGAAGTTTGACTTTTGTTGACCAAGAGTGACTTTTTCACAAGGCTTTCATAATGGCAAATGCAACCAAACCATGGGCTTTCGCGTCTTCAATAAACACCCAACCGGCCCAACAACGACAACAACAGAGGATTTCCGGATGTAATCCGTGGGCCCATCTGGAGAGGAAATCAACGTCAGATGCTAGTCAAAGTCAACCGAATCAAACCAGACAACTTAGCAATGTTCAAAACAATCAAGAAACGGTTGTGGTTTCGGTTACTCCTGCAATTCACTCTGTCTCAGCAAACACAGATGCTGCGAGTGTACTTACTGTGCTTGCTGAGAAAGGCTTTGACCAGAAGACACAACTCATGGGAGGTGTTAATGGGGAAATTGCGTGTTTTGCTCAACGAGTAGAGACTGTGGAATCGAGAGAAGCGTCAGAGAGTGCTCAAACCTCAGAAGAGATTACAGATGCAGATAGTGAATCATCATCCAGTGAACAATATCCTGAACAAAGTTCTGAAGAAATCAACAGAACTGATGCAAATTGTTCAACTTCTGAAAGGAGTGAATCAGAAGAGGAAGATGCTGATGATCAAAATTCAGAAGTTGGAGTTCAAATGAAGCACGGAACTGACCCTATTGCTCAAGGATATTCCAGGTTTGTCTGTTCTAACTGTGCCGAACTCCAAAGTACGATTGAAAGGCTGTCTGAAAACGACCAGACCCTTACTTGCGATCTAGCAAATTGTATAACCATCAATGAAGTTTTGAGAGCAAATGAAATGGAGCTTAAAAACTTAAATGAAATTTTAATGAAAGAAAATTCTGAGCTTTCTAAAACTCTTGAGGAAATAAAGAAAGAATTAGCGCAAACAAAATCTGATTATGAAAAAGCTCAACATAAGCTAGATGGTTTTCAGTTTGCAAAGTTTGTGCTAAGTAAAAATGATGTTGATCTTAAAAAACAGTCTCGGCAAAAAGAAAATCAAGGATTTGGTTACAATAAACGTTCTGTAAATAGACGGAAAGAGAAATTGAAACCAACGGCCTTACCGGAGGCAGACCTTGAGGATTCTAATAAAGAATCCCAGGAAACTGAGAAGGCTCAATCAGGTTCACATAGCTCTATTAAAAATCACATTTTATGTGAACCTGAACCGGAAAAGAAGCACTTTCAGTTTGCTGAAGGCACGGAAGGGCTGTACATGTTGGTGGGATCTGACAAATTGTTTTCTGATAAAGAGTTTCCCATTAAGAATGTGGATCAATCCTTGATTAAACATATTTTTGAGGAAGTACCAGTTACTGGAGCTCAGATCAGAAAACTTGTTGATCAGAAGAAACATGTTGAACACAAACCCACCAAACATGTGAATCAAAAGAATCGGTCTAGGAAAAATCAAAAGGGTCCCAAGATCAATGAACTTAAGCCCATCAAATCGAAAGGTACTAATCAGATGAGACATTCTCTTCAAAATCATCAAAGAAATTTTTCACCAAGATCATCTGATCATGATTCATATCCTAGTACCTCTCGATTTAAAAGCTCTCAAGGAAGCTGTAGCCCTAGATATTCTCAGATTAGCTCGAGACAATCACGGTATGAACCTCAGTACTATGAGGAGTGGAGGTCATGCTATGAATGTAACGAGGTTGGACACTTGATTGCTAATTGTCCCTATCTGAGAAAATTAAAGGGCAAAGCACTTAAGCCCCTTAAATACAACAACCAAAGATACAAGACACCTGAACAACAAGTTCAGGTGACACCAAAGAATGTGAAAAAGAAACAAAGGGTTGTTGTTGATGGTGCAAAGCCTAAAGCTGATCAAGCATCAAGCTCCAAGGCTCCACCTAAGGTTGCAAAACCCAAGGGAGGCCGAAAAGCAGGTCCAAAGACTAACCAAAGGGCAAAGCCACCGGCTGACCCAAAGGTAAAGTCTCAGGTACCACCCAAATTTGTGAAGCAAAGACCTGTAAAGGCTAAGCATGACCAGATTTGGAAGCCAAAAGCAGCTGAAGCACCATCTGTGAGTTTATCTACTTCATTAGCACCATCTACATCAACTGTTGTTGATGAGAAAACACCTACCCCTCATGGTAGGTGGATGGAGCTGCCTATGATTGATGACTTAGGCCGACCAGAGATGGTCAAGGCCTGGGTCCCCCTCGAGAACTAATCTTTGAACGAGTGTGCAGGGTGTTCCAGGAGGAACTATCTGCAGTCATTTGATTGTTGACAGTGGGGCATCTTAGCACAAAATAGGTTTCATATTGCTCCAATAAATTGATCAGAATATCTTTGGAGGATATGTAACCTTAGCCAATAAAGGGGGGGATGTGTTATCGAAGAAGAAGAAAGAAGAGAAAATGCTCGATAAGAATAATTCCAGACCCAGTGTTTCGACTTAACAACGGATGTCAGTAATGAATAAGAGTGGACTGGGTGATTGCTGCAGAACGGTTCCTTCATTATCTAAAGGGTTACCGACCAAAGGTCTATGGTACCCTAATGGCGATAAGATGGATCTCGTTGACTTTAGTGAATTTATCAATTGTGGTTACAATATTGAAGCTGGATCCGCAACGGGTGGATATCAGTTCTTGGGAGGTCGTCACATGTGTTTCCTGCAACCTCCGAAGACGAATCAGGTAGCTGCATTGAGCTGCTGTTTCCAGGTTTATCTTTGGATACTTCTACACACATGCTTGACTACGGTTTGCATTTTCTTATCACCTCCATTTTCTTATTAATAGTGTAACTTCCATAACAATCACTAAGGATCCAGTGATTATTTATGTCCACACTGACTACCGAATTGCCAAAATTTTTACCAAATCACTTAACAAATTGAAATTTGACTATCTTTGAAAGGTAAAAGGCATTTTGGGAAAATCTGAGTAAACCACATCGGAAAATCATTTTTTATTTAATATTTTTCTTCAAAAATCAGAAAAATCCAAAAATATTGTCTTTTCGTAAATTTTTAGATTTTTAGGGGGAGAAAATTCAAAAAAAAATTCAAAATTAAAAAAAAAAATGCCTTTTTTAGATTTTTAGGGGGAGAAAATTCAAAAAAAAAATTCAAAATTAAAAAAAAAATGAAAAAAAAATGCAAAAATGAGTTTCTTTGGTGAAAATGGGAAGATGATATTAACCAATCAGTCGGACTGTCTGGACCCTTATCATCTTAAAAATATTGGAACTGATAGGTAGCCTCTACAATGATGTGTCGGTAGGCTCAAAATCATTTCCAAGTTCGGCACGGTGATATAAACCTAAATCATCTGAATCATGTGTGGATCAACGTGCGTTGGCATATGGTCTTGGTACCGAAATCTCGTTTGATAGCATGCCAAAATCCGAGGTTTCATGGTCTTTAAGAGGTTGGTTCATCCGGGGTGAACTGGACGTCTCTCAGAATAAATAGGAGTGGCACACGTGTCGTACGTTGGGGTAGCAGCCTGCGACTGAGACACCCCTATGTCATTTCCGAAAAAAAAAAACAAAAAAAAATAGAATAAATTCTGATCAGGAGACGTCCGGGAATCCTAAAAGAGCAAAAAGATTCATATATGCCAAAACCCTATTCTCAATGAGAATTCGCTCTAAGGTATCAAATCATATACCTAAAGCATCGTACCGTGAAAAATCAAATATACGGTATTTGACTTGAACCCTGGTTTGGATCTCACTGGTCTCTCTGTTGCAGCGTTTCTGCAGACCTGATCACCACTGAGTCCACTCCTTGTAAAATACGGATGACAACAGCTTACTCACCGGTTACGAGGAAGCTTTGTGCATGACTTGATACGGGAATGTGTCGCGTGGCGGGGAACACCTTGTATCTCAGCCTTAATATTACCTTAAACGTATCTAAAGTGCCTAGCGATAAAACTTGATTTTGAGTTTAGGTGGACAACAATATCGACAGTTGTTGTAGGATACTTATTGGTAAATTAAGCGAAAACTGAAAATATAAGGGTTCTAGTATTATCCGTACACTGATATGATTCCCTAACCGTTGAAACTCGCAAAAATATGCTAGTGTACAGTTAGTTGATCTCCCGTTTTATTTTATTTATGCTTAGTTTAGCTTAGTTAATCATTCTTGATTGCCGATGTTGGAATCCTAATCCATTGTAATCTTACTTCTTCAAGAATAAAACGCCGAAAAAATAAAAAAAAAAGACAACAAATTGGAAACTTGTGTTTTTGCCGGGTCAAAACCGTTGTTTTATCAAGTACAAGGGGCTGAAAAAGAAAGTTTTTCAAAGTCATGAGTCGTCATCAGTGTCGTGTGTCAAAACGTGGTGAAAGACGCATGTTTTGAACCTTAACGGGTCAAAAATGCGAGAAATGGTGCTGCAGGGGCAAATTGGTAATTCTGGTGAAAGTTTGGACACATTTAGATTGTACTCGCTAGTGTAATTAGGCGAGTATGGGTAATCGCCCTGTCTTTAGAGACGATTGGGGATACTCGCTTGATAACTTAGACGAATAGGTTTTCTACTTGTTTACTTGTGTCCCAAACGTGTGTTATCTTTCTACTCGTGTGGATGTAGTGGCGAGTAGCCGTACTCGCAAGACTTATCAAGCGAATAGAACTTCATTTGTCCTCTACTCGCTTATCCTCACGCGAATAGAACAAGGATACATACTAACTGTTAAGACTTTTGGTCATTATTTCAAATACTACTTTGTTCCCTCTCGTCCCTCCTACCCTACCTCTATCCAAATCATTTTGCCCAAGTCTTTTGATTCGTGAATCTTATTCCTCATCATTCAGGTAACAATTCCTCATACTATCAGATCCTAACATCATGTTCTATAGGGTAAAATCCGTTCTTTATAAGCCATAACCCTAGACCTTGTGTTCTTGATTGTTTGGGTAAAATGCGTGTTTGTTGATGCCGTTTCTTGATGGGGGTTTGTTAATCGGTACCCTTAGAATGTTTTTCAACCAACATTTTGACCCATAACATCAAGAAATCAAAAGCCCCAAATTTGAAGGTTCAAGAACCCTAATTTTTAAACTTACCAATTAAACCCGTGGCTGTTCTGAATGCTATAATTATTGATAGGGGTTTTAGTGTTGGGTTGTTATAGGATTCATTGTGACAATTCCGGACTCGAAACAAGACGCCACGAGAATTCGACGATTTTGGTGTTCAAGATCACTATTCATGCGAGTATAACCCTACTCGCATGAATAGGTAGCGAATAGGATGGGTTCTGCTTGTAATCGCGTCAAATATACACGAGTAGACATGTACTCGCGTATAAGTTTGTGTATTCGCGTAAAATGGGCAGTCCTGGCCTACTCGCGTATAAACATCGCCTACTCGCGTATAAACATCTCCTACTCGCGTATAAACAGACCTAATCGCGTATAAATATGCCTATTCGCCCATTGTTATAAGCGAGTACATCTTGTAATCGTGTATACCTTGCTGTTGACCAATTTTTGTCAAAATTTGTCAAGTCTTGTCCGTTTTTGTCCGTTTATGCTTGCTTATGAGTATATTATCATTGTATGATTCTTATTACGCGCTTTTGGTGTACAGGATGGAGAATTGGAAGACATCGCCAAAACACAACGTTTGTGCTTTTCTCGGACCAATTACAGCGGATAAAGGCAGAATTTTTCAAGGCGTCATCGACTTCCTAAAGCGATCAAGAATACATTATGCGATATCCAAGCAGCACGCTGCTTTCAAGGATATCCTGCTAGAGTTCTATCGGAACGCCAAGGTTGATCCCAAGGCTGATCCGATCGTGATTACCAGTTCGGTTCAAGGAAAAGAAGTTATTATCACCGAACAGATCATTCGAGAAGTGCTACAGTTTGGAGACTCTGAAGCTGATCCTATAGTGTTTGATGCTATTCTAATACGTGGCGGCTTTCTTAGGATGAAGTATTTGGGAAGAATTGACAAACAGACGATGCTGATGAAAGGTTTACTTCCACCAGAGTTTAAGTATCTTACTCACGTGGTTTTGAAGTGCCTTGGTCCGAGAAAAGGCGCTTTTGATGCGATAAGGGATACATTGGCTTCTGCAATCGTCGCTCTGACGCTCAACAAGCCTTTTAATTTCTCCAAGATGATCCTGCACCACTTAAAGGAGATCGTGATATTACCGCCTACAAAGAAGACCTTCATTGTCTATCACCGGTTCCTACAGTTGATCATCGACAGTCAAGTACCTGATTTGATGAAGCATCCGGCTGAATATATAGGGACTGATGATATTACTGAGGTGGAAATGAACAGGATGAAAATCTACAAGGGGCGACCGAAATCTGAATATCCTCCGAGTAGACGTCTATATGGGCACATGAAGCGAGTAGACTACGCGTCTCCACCAGGCAACAGGTGGAGACACGAAGACAGTGATTCGGAGGATGACTTACGTGTTCACAGGTTGGTGTTTAAAGAAGGGGACAACATAGGGCGTAGCACAGATGAGTTGGGAGAAAACGCCCCAGGCAGGATTTCTGACACTGCAGAAGGTGATGATGAGGAGTTTGATCCGAATGTTATTGGATTCTCTGAACATTCGGGAGCAGCACAAGAACCCGATACCTCTCAGTCTCATAGAGGTAAGGCACATATTGATGATGACGCACCAGTTGACATAACTGATGCAGATGATGACTCTGAAGCCACAGAAGATGAATCAGCTGATGTACTTACTTTAGAAGAAGATAGAGCTCTCGCAGCTGAGGCGAGAGACCTTGCAAGAGATCCCACTTTCTCTCCAGGTAGTGGTGATCTTGTTGCAGATATTGATGCAGAACTTGCCTCCTCGCCTCCTGCAAAGAGACAAAAGACAACCGCCAAGAAGGACAGGGTACGAGGTAAGAAGACGATGTCTGTTAAACCTCAAGCTGAGAAAACCTCAAGAAGAAGACGGTTTACCCTTCCTGAAGCTTTTGGGGATCCAGTGACTCAATCCTCTCAAGCGGCGACAACAGCAACTACAACAACAGCAACAACAACAGCAGCAACATCGACTGTCCCACACTCTTCCAGTGCAGCTATGCCTGCGAGTGTGACTATGTCAATGCCTTCATCGGTAATCTTCACTGAGCAGGTCTCAGTTACCGTTGAAGCGACAGGTTCACAATTGGCTGCTAATCCGATTGGTGACAGAATCCGGATGATGAAAGAAGCAGCAAGATCATCAGCTGCTAGACCTTCGACTCAATCCTCATCTTCGACTCCAACAACCAACGAACAGCTTCAGCGCCAAGTCAAAGAGCTTACTGCTTTAGTGGCCGCCCAAGCACGGGAAATGGCCGAAATGAAGAGCAAAAACGCCAACATAGAAGAAAATGAGACGGCAATGTTGGAACTGATTGGAGACACTATCACAGCTAACACTGAGCTGAGAACCACTGTCGACGCACTTACTTTATCTAATCAGCAAATCTTGGAGTCGAACAGGCAGATCACAGAATCACATCAGCAGATCATGGAAACACAACAGCAGCTCATGGAATCACATCAGCAGCTAATTCAGTCTAATCGTGATCTCCAGCTCGCAAATGTGAACAACGAGCGTCGAATCACCAAGTATAGGAAGCAAAACATAAGGCTAAGGACTAGGTTGAATGCGCTGACTGGAACTCAACCTAGACTTACTGGTGGTTCAGAAGCTGGAGCTAGTACTGCTGGTGATGATGATGATGAGGATAGTGAAGAGGATAATGATGATGAAGAAGAGGATGATGAATCTGATGACGATGATGACAACGATGGTAAGGGTGATGGTGGTGATCCCGGAGCCACAGGCGGTGGTGGATCAACAGGTGGGTCTGCATCGGGTCGAACAAAGAAAAGTCACGATCGCAGAGGCGATGATCCCAAGGCAGGTTCTTCTGCTCAGGGGGAGCCAGCTCCTATGATGAGCAAGATTCAAGAACTTCGCGATAAAGTAAAGAAGAAAGCGATAGTTCTTGTTGAAGACGTGGAGCCCCTAAACAGTTACTTTGCATATGATGATGATGGCAACCTGTGTGTTCCTCATGTGTCTTCTGATTATGATCTGGAAGAGGGGGAAATACCTCCTGAGGTTACTTCTGATGACTTGGAAAAGATCTTTGGCTTAGCACCTGGAGAATCTTCCAGTGCTAGCCACTTCGCTCCAGAGCTGCATCCAGATAATCATGAAGTGGAGATGGAAGATGGAACCAATATCACTACACCTGAGTATGTAGTTGATGAGTCGAGTAGCGGGATACCTAAGATCTCTTGATGCTTAACCAATCTGAAGAAAAGCTAAAGTCTGATCCTACACCTGTCCCAGACAAGGTGAAAGAGCGACATGACAAGATCAGACAAAAGTATCCTGAGTGGTTTCCATCTGGAGGTGAGTCTGAGAAGAAAAAGGAACCTGTACAGGCTTCTATGTTCAAGAAACAGTTGGTGAAGATGTCAGGAAGCGTGATCAGCTGGGCTTACATTAAACATGCTAAGATGTTGGGAGTAAAGTGGCAGGATGGTCTTCTCTACTTTCAACCATACACGAAAATACTCAGTCTGCCCTTCTGGCATATACGCGATTTGGTTAGACTGCACCTTCCATTGTATCATGAGTCACGCTATGAGTTTGAAGGGTTCTACAACATTATGAAAAGAGAAAGTGTTGAAGGATGGGACCAGTTCCAACCACAGTACCCAAAATCTGTTGTGACAAACAAGATACATCCCATCACAAAGAAACCCATTTGGAAGCACATCATCAAACCACCCGAAACCGCGTCGAAGATTCCATTAGCTCCGATTGAGCAAGACTTCGCTTCTAAGTTGTATTACTGGCACTATGACGCAGAGACCACAGAAGCCGTAATAGTCTTGAGCAACTCGCCAAAATCGTGCAGGAAGATTAGAGTATGGGATCCAATGTGGCTGATTAACTGCTCGGAGAAAGACGTGGAGACATTGTTCTTATATCCAATACAACATCTGAAGGCCGAAGCCGATCAAGCATTGAAGTTTCAACGGGTGATTCGTTTCTGTCACGCCAACAAAGTTCATGCGGGATGCGACTGGTCAAGACTTTCCAGGATCGAGACAATGTCAATTTGATGAAGACTGAAGATGCTGCATGTTTGTTTATGTTATGTTTGCTTTGTATGTTTTCAATTTTGAGTCTGTAAAGTTGCTAGTTGTTGCTATAAACGTTGTCTTAAGTAAATTTTTGTACGTATACTAGCCTGGTCCAAGGGGGAGTCTGTAAGTGCATGATGTCCCTAGGCTAGTATATATGTTGATTGGACGTGTCACGGGGTGTTTGGAGACGTTTATACGTGTTTTGGGAGTGATTGGAAGCATCAGGCGAGTAGGAAGCCTTTACAGGCGAGTAGGAAGCCTTTACAGGCGATTACAGTGTACTCGCATGTAATATCATGCGAGTAGGGGTCCATTCGCATGTTATACATGCAGCATAGAATCGTACTCGCCTGTTGCAGCCTGTACGAGTACAGGAGGTATAAATAGGCCCAATCATTGCCCTAATCATTAGTTCTTGCCTCACACACTCTCCAAACACCCTCCCATGGTCTGTAAGGTCTGATTTGATCTCTGTAAACACTCGAGCTCTGTTTTAGTGATTAATCTATAATCTTTTGACCCGTGTGTGTGTTGTGATTACTCGTTTATCATTGTTTCATCTTTGTTTCTGTTATTAGAACATATTTAGAGGATTCCGCACTCTAAATATCAAGCTCGTGATTGTCGGGTGACACGTTAGTCGATCCTACATTCCTAACTTTGGACTAAAATATATATTTGAAACAGATGTTTATTTACATATTTCTTTGTGGGTTTATGTTCTATGTTGTGAGAGCTTCGCAACGAACCAAACCACGTCCAAAACGGAGCTAAGATGAATGAGATATCGATGCTTAAAGATTGGTGATTGAAGCACTTGATGCTGAAATGAAACAAGGTGGAACTTGTCCCACATAGGAAGAGTGAAGATACCATGAGTGGTATATAAGGAGGAACACTCTTTCCTTATTGTTTCATAGGAGCTCACACTGTGAAACTCGCAAAGGGTGCGGGGCACCCCAACTCGCACTCGAACACGCACTCGCGCGTGGCGTGGCGTGGGCGATGGGCGCAATGTGGCGCTTTGATGGCGCACTTTGCACTTCGCACACACGCATCACCGCGAGCCGCTTGAGAGCCGCCTTAGTATTTTTGAAAGCAGGTTCGAGGTACAGAGGTTGGTGATGGCACGCGAGTACGAGCAGATAACCAGGTTGCGCCCTGGTCTGCGCGGCTGCTTCCGCGCAGGCGCTCGGAGTGACGAGTCGTTCCGCTGACGTAGAATGTAAAGTTCAGCGCAGATACAGATCTGGACTGCTGACGTAGAACAAGAAGTTACGTTGTGCGCATGCGCGCAGATGGACGCGCGCGCGAGCTCCTCAGCAGATCAGTAACAGCTCAGCAGTGTAACTGTCTGGTCAAGCAGTTTCGTCTGAAACTTTAAGAACGTAATAAATGCCATTGAAGACGTTCAATAACATTTATTTTTCGTTTTTAATGCATTCCGAAACTGATTCTTTCTGGACTCCTATAAATACCAAGGAGAGCCTTGGTTGAAGACACACCTTACACACTGTTCTGAACATTCACCAATTCTGTTTTCTCCAGCAATCTGTTTTTGGTTTCTTCTTGCTGTTTCAGGTACACTTCGGGTCAGAGCTAACTCCGGCAGCACTCTAGCTGTTCCGGCTGTTGTACCCTGGGAAACAAAACGAGCTCTTGTTAATAGACTCGGAATTTGTTTTAAGGGCCCTGTGTTCAACACGATCCTCAGCCATCATGTTTCTCCTGCTTCTACTCTATTCTTGCATTTATTTATTTCAGTTGTAATAGTATTATATTTCTGCTTTCATTTTCTTTGTAATCATAATTTTAGTTCTGTTTTATTTAATTTTACACGAGCGGTTCCTAATTTTTTTAGTACGATAGAGACTTCTTCCGACTCAATTTTCAAACGTGATGAAGAGGTGTGAGTCTCACCCTCCATAATCAATCATAATTTAAATATTAAATATGAAATATCGTTTTGTGTAAATGATATGAGTGATTAAAAAAATATATGAATAAGAAATTTGTTAGCAACATTCAAATTTTATAAAATACAAAATAATGTGTATAAATTAAGGTTAATATATATAGGGGCGGTTATTCTACAAAGTAAAAAAAAAAACGTGCGTAGGATGCGAATGACCTTTGTACATGATAATTACTTAATGATAATTACGTAATGTTTTTTATGTTTATGAAAGCATTACGTAATTATCATTACGTAATTATCATGCACTTTGTACATGATAATTACGTAATGATAATTACGTAATGTTTTTGTATGTTCATGAAGACATTACGTAATTATCATGTTCAAAGTGATCCTTCGCATCCTTCGCACGTTTGTATTACTTTGTATTTGATCCTGCCCCTATATATAAAACTTTGGATATGCCCGTACTTATAGATCTAATTGGTAAAAAACTATGACTGTTAGAATAAAGTTTGGTGTTTATTAAGAGTGACATGAGTCATGACTATAGAAATCATTAATCATGCCAGTTAGATTCTGGGAATAAGAGGATATGCTATCATACTCAATAGTCAACATATCCGAAACCAAACCTCACTTTATAACTAAGTTGCTCTTATACCATGTTCACATTGGCTTTTTCACTTGACTATTAATATCAACGAAAGTTATCCATTTTCATATATTTCATGTCTGACAAAGGATATTTTGGATATATGATATGTCCGATAGTAATTAAAGTCGAAATCAATGTAACCTGACCCGGTACGATCTGAAGAGTTACACGTTGGTATATGAATCAGATAAGTTCACGTGTCGGTGGATTATTATTTGTTAATTAATAATAGTTTTGAACTCGAGGGACTTAATATTAATTAGATTAATATTAAGGAATATTATGATATTATTCAAGGGTGCTTAGTGTAAAATTGTGTTTTATAAAAGGAAAGTTAAGGTGCAAACCATATACACACCTTTTATCAAAACAACCTAAGTTCCTTGAAGATAGAGATCTCGGGTCAAGTGGGAGTTATCAAAATAGTTTTTGAAACCCTTTAGACTATTTCGTTTCGTTTCTGGCTAAAACAAAATGGGCGACCTATTAGGGGCTTGATTCATTTATTTTATTATTATATATTTTGTGGTTGTGTTTTATTTATTTTAAATAATCGAGATGCCCCAAAATAAATAAAAATTTTCACAATCATGGCAACGATTTTATTAAAACAAGTTTTATAAAAACTGAAAAGCATATTTAATAAAAGAGTTTTATTAATATTAAAACAAGTTCATTCGCGATAAAACGACCAACATAGTTTAAATAGGGTATTTAAAACTATACCGTGTCGAGTTGTTTTATCCTTTAAGGATTCCAAGACTTTATGCATAGATTAATTATTTGAGTTTTTCTTGAGTATACATTTACGGGGCTTCTTGACCCAGTAACTTATGTTATGTAATGTTTGACTACCAAATAAGGTCGTATATAATTGTTCACCAATTGAGCTGTTAGCGTAATTGGTATATCATCAACCTTCAACTAATGCCATTTGCTATCCAAGTTCAAGTTATAATTCAGTCTTCCTAACACGAAGGCTCTATGACTAATTTCAAGCATGTATATACTTATATAACCATGTATATATATTCGGTATGTAACGAGATTTAAGTCATTGAGTGACTTACCTTAAGCGTACTCCCTTTATCCTTAAAACCATGGTTACATGTCTACTCGAAACCTCGTTCATTTACACCTAATAGGTGAATATTCACTTAGGTCGTAAGGAACCTTTTCTTAACATGTTTACACACTCTTTGGCCATTCTTTTCTTTAATCAAGTTCCTTTGCCTAATTATTTACAAAATTTACCATTATCTCAATATTTAGATGCCTAGAATCTCACCTAGACATTTTATCAAACTCTTGATGTGCACCCACTTTTAGTATTGTTTTTAATGCTCAAGAACATCCTTCGTTTACCCACTTTACAAGTTATCAACATTTCATTCCATTTAAATATTTTAGCCTAAACTTATCAAGTGTTTAGCACACACATGATTAGGGGTTTCTTTAAATAGATTGTGGGTTCCCAAATAAAATCATATCATGCGACTTCTGATCAGAAGTTCCTTTTGTGAAAATGATCATCTATGTGTTCTACAGCTACAACGCTAAAATCAAAGTGATTCAATGGTCGGATATCCTCCCTCCAAAGTTTTAACAGTAGTTTCCCTAACAATATGGCTTTCCAAATCCAAAAAACGATTATCCTCCACCATCACCACCTTCCGTGACATACCATCACCACCATGATTGGGAATATCTTCGATCAAAACCGGACCAGAGTCCTAGGAAGAGTGACCACCGGTCAAGTGCATGTTCAAATTATCTTACATGATATTCTAGGACGAAGATGAAACACTCTGAGGTGATGGGCTTCCTACGGCCCGATCTTCTTTGGGGGGTTTTTGCACCCTTTTAGTGACATGAGCTTTGCGCTTCCTGCGGCCTTTACTTTGTAATTTTAGCGAGGGTTCTTCAACAATGTTTTCCACAGAACAGACTGAGGCATCTCCCAACATAGTCTTCCCCAAATTCTCTGCAATAGGAGGATCGGCATGACCAGTCTCGGTGGCTGAGCCATTAGCAGCATTTAAATCCGGTTAGCCATTAGAAGGAGCCTTGTGGACACCACCCTCGGCACCATCACCCTCGGGACCACCACCATCTACACGAATATTGTTGCTCCCTACCCAAGAGTCCTTATTTGCAGGTTCGGGAAATGTGCCTTCTCGATTTGTTGAGCTATGGGTTTATTATTCCCAGTAAATTCCAAAGCTTAATCATCAAAACTCATAAGCCTTAAGGCCCCAGTAAGGATATATCGGGGAAAAAAAAAAGAAAACAAGGTTAGAAGATCAAAGCCTAAACAAAAGGAAAAAAGACAGAAAGGAAGTAACTCTAATCCCGATCATTAAATTGAAAAACAACCCATCTATTCAGCTCATCCGAAGCTCAACTCACACCTCTCATCACCGGTATATGTTTCGAGAACTTTTGAATCTCAGTTTTATTGGCTATCAGTCTCTTGTATAGGGCATCATTAACACATAAAGTCTTTAGGTAACTTCCATTTAGATGGTTTGTAGCTTTCGCTGCACACCGTATCCTCCGGGAGGCATTAGTCATCCAACCAAAAAAGAACTGATTCTTCCAGTTCTTCAAGCTTTAAGACCTATTGTCATGAAAGGGACTCGATAATTTGCAAAATTACACACTCGGGTATAAAAAGCAAACTTACTGGCTGGAAAGGGATGAATAGGGGTGTTGGGGAGAGGAAGAATGAGGTTTAGTTAAAGAAGGATCCTGTAATCCCCGAAGAACTGGTCTAACGTCAGTTGCGTGAGTTTATTGTAACCCACATTCATATCGTCTTTGACCATTATAAAAGGTAAATAGGGAAAGGAAAACGGAGAAGATGGACACACCTAAAATGCAGAAGTAAGCTAAAATGCTTGATCTTGTGTAAAAGGCAGAAGTTCTCAAGAATCTTAAAGAATAAGAGAGCGAAAAGATATTTCACGAGGAAGGGAAAAATGAAAAGTAAAAGCGAAATAGGGATTTATACCTGTCAAGATAAACGGTTCGTTTTCCTGACATAATCATGGTTGGGAACAGCTCTCAAATAGTATGGTCATGAAATGCCTCAGTAACAGCAAGGACATTCCATCAGTCAGACAAACCCGTGCCTAGAGGAAGATCCATGTGACTCGGGTTAATTTGGTAGGAACGAAGCATATCAAGTCCTAAAAAGTTTAAAGTAAGATAAGGGCTTGGGATGACATGAAGAGGTTCATGGATTTATACCAGTCCAAATAAGATTTGGCCTAACCATGTTGCAAAGCACAAAGGATACTTAAACCCTCCCCTGAAGCCACTACGTACAGGTACTGCTTCGGTGGTCAAATGCACCGAAGCATAGTATAATAGCTCCAAACCTAGGAAAAGTAAAACATATATGATGAGTTTAAATACTCTCATTTAATTTTCAATTTCAATTTCAATTACAGGTAGCATATGCGAACTCTCACACTCTGAACCTCACTTTCTCTCTCTCTAAACAAATACTTATCTACTAGGGTGTCTTGTGCCATTATTGGTCTAGATTTTATAGATGTGATCTGTTGTTGTTTTGTTGGTACTTGGTCTTGGTGATTCTTTTGAACATGTTGAGGAAGTTGCTGTGAGTTCTTGCTAAAGATTGGAGTAGATATTAATAGCTTTACGTGCACTCACAATTTTGTACCCTAAGTGAAGGTACATGTTTTGAGTTTTGGAGAACCCTAACTTAGGTCCCCCTCTCGGTGAGATTGTTCCTTGCTATTGGTTTTCTTTCTTGTTATTGTTGTTGAGTCTAGGAGTCTGGTACCAGGATAGTTGGACCGGCAATTGATTGAGTCTTAGATTTGTCACATTAAGACTTGCACATGCACCCTTTCAGTGACGAACCTGTTGTGATATGGACACTAACGTGGTTACGCCTGTGTCTTGGTTTGTTGTATTTGATCTTGAATAATGTATCTTTGGTTGTGCTGATAACTGTAA
The DNA here is from genome assembly GCA_028751855.1 of Ambrosia trifida. Lineage (NCBI taxonomy): Eukaryota > Viridiplantae > Streptophyta > Magnoliopsida > Asterales > Asteraceae > Ambrosia > Ambrosia trifida. The sequence goes on from CM054130.1 coordinate 114,887,547, forward strand.
TTGTTGTTGTTTGGTGTGTGATTGCTATTTGTTGTTGTTGTTGTTTCTTTAATCTGATTCAATACGGAGGCAAAGGATGTTAATGCTGTTGTGATTAATAATGAGGGTGGTGATATCATTTATAATAATAACAACAACAATAACAACAATAATAACATCAACAATAATGATCTAGTAGTTGAAACTTTGGTGAGTAAATTGGATGCTAGTAATCCTTTATGTTTGCATGCTAGTGACTCTACTAATCTGCCTATTGTTAGTGTTTAATTGAAGGGTCCTGAAAACTATTTTGTTTGGTCTTGTGCTATGTTGTTAGCTCTTCAAGTTAAAAACAAACTAGGATTCATAACAGGTGATTGTGTTAAACAAGTTGATAATGATCTTCTTAATGCCTATTGGGATAGATGTAATTCTATTGTCTTAACATGGATTTTAAATTCTATATCAGAAGGGTTATATTTAGGATTAGTATATTCTAAACTTGCTTCTGATGTGTGGAATGAATTGAAAGAAACATATAATTGTAACATCGCGTGATTTTTACCTTTACATGTATTTTAAGTTCTATATTTAACAAATTCTAAGTTCGCCTTTACTCGCTTCTTTTATGTTACTCCTACCAATTATTGACGAGTCGTCAATATAATTTATCCTAATCAATTTAGAAACTCATTTAGTTAAGTTCTTAATATATATTTATTTTATTTTTTAAAATAAAACATATATATATATATATATATATATATATATATATATATATTTAATAACATTACTTTTAGATTTAAAACAAAGAAAAAGAAAAGCGTGATCAGTTCTTTGACTTTTAATGACAACAACAACATCCAACATAAAATCATTATTGATGTTCGTTTTTTTTCTTCTTTTGAAAGTCGATGTCACAACAGAATATAACAATCCTATAACAACCAAACTTAACCCCTACTTAATTCACTCCTAACCACCTTATTAACTTCATTTAATACCCAACCACATTACCCCAACTATGAATACCCCTCTCCCTACACTCTCTAATCCTTTATTCACTCCAAATCACTCTCTAAACCTCCCAAATCCTCAAGTTTTCAAGCCAACTTTCTGCTTTGCATCAGTAAGTTCTTAGGCTTAAAACTTCAACTTTCTTTCTATTTTTCCTCTTCTTTTCTTCTCAAATCTCCTTGGAGAAATTTCTAGGATCTACCCCTTGCTTATCCACAGAAATGTTAAAGGGTAGAGCACCAAAAAGAGGCCTCAAAGGTGATTGTTTTTCATTGTTCTTTTATGCCCTAGGATCTTTCTTGTAGAGATACCAACCAAGTCCACCAACAACACAATGTTGGATGGATTTGTGCTATGGTAATGGTTGACAAAGGAGAGCCAAGGCTCATCCAAACAAGTCACCATACTCTACTTAAACCTCCTAGTTATATTATGTATTTATTTTAAGTATACTTTCAAACTTTAATCTTAATACTATAGTAACCAATTCTTGGAAAGTTTGTGGTTACACCCTACCTTACCAATCTCTTGACCCATCTTGTGATATGGATTAGTTCCACACAAGAAAGGGGAAATCCCGTGTCAAATACCCATGTTTCTTCTATAAACAAAGACGATATGACATGAACTTTCTCAATGGATTCGCATTCCTAACTCTAGCTCATACCATCCGAATCACTTTTATGGTGATTTTGTGCTTGGTTAATTACTCGAACTCATACCATCTGAATCATCTTCATGGTGATTTTGTGCTTGGTTCTTAACTTCAACTCATGAGCATTCAGATTGCCCTAAAGGCAATTTGTGCTTTGGTTCGCCTAAAAGGCATGCTTGACTCTCTTGAATCCATTAATCCAACTCTTGAACCTTAAACGCTTTCCTTTTTAATTCTAGTTATTCGGAGCTAAAATCCTCACTTCTCAAGACTCGTTTTTGAGAACTTTAACAACGCACCCTAAGGTAAGTTCATACTTGTCCCCTTTTTATTCTTTAACTCTTTGGGGCTCAACATGTATCTATACAAAAACCTTAAACTTTTTTCATACTCTTATGCTCAATCTAATTAACATGCTTATATGCTATGCCATGCTAGAATCTAATTCTTACATACAACTGTCTATTAGCATACAACCCAACTTACATATATAGCGCTATAGGAGTGACACACCGCCCCCTTTACGGGTCATGTTAAGTTTCCATTTGTGTATTCGAGTGTTGGTGCCTTTTTTATGGTTCTGTATGCGCATGACTATGACATGATGATTTGAGTAAAACTTTCTTATGCTATATACGTTGGTCAAAACTAGTATGCTCACCAATGCTTTATGTGTTGACAGATATTTTATACATATTGCAGGAAATGTTTGATGCAAGGAAATCAAGAAACTTGATAGGATTGGACTAGAAACACACACTAGTTTAATTTTGTTATTCTTGATGTTGTACATTCTTTGTTTTGAGACAATTTGTATTCCACCATCGGTTGGGGTGTGACAAATTGGTATCAGAGCCATGACTGTAGGGAATTAGGAAAAATTGCCATGTTTGACCTAGACTATAGTTAGGAACCTTATTGACCATTCTCTTATCATGCTAAACATACTTGTTCTCCCGAAATTGTTTCTACTCTAATCTTTTGGACTATAAAATTTACCTTCCTTATGGTGGATTCTACTACACTCGAAGACACTTTTATACCACAAACGAAAGGAAGTAACTAAAATAGGCGTGAAACCCTCACTTTGGTGACAACTTTCAATCCGCGTTATTCCTTTCGTGTTTTTGAAACTACACCAAGATAGGCGTGAATTCCTTACCTTGGTGGAAATTTCACAACTTCTCATTCTAGTGGAAACTTACTAATTGAGTGTTGGAATTTATTTTCCTACCTCATTGGACAAGTGCAAAAACCACACTCAAGAAACGACATCGCTAAGATAGGAGTGAAATCCGTAACTTGGCAATTAGTTTCAATCCTTGATTTTCGATCTCGCTAAAGTCTCAAATTTACTAATGACAAGGAACATGTAGTAACTGGAAGGGTGAATACCGTTAACCGAAAGTTTCGGCGAGAGTATTTCCACCTATTAGGCCAAAGCATGTTTCCAAACTCAAAGGTAAATTCGAATCACTTTGGTTAGTCTTAGTTCCGTTCCGGAATACTCCAATTGTTTTTAAACAAGCCTTTCTTTTTATTCTAATACTACTTTCAATGTTGTTTTCATGCTATATTTTCGTTATATATTTGATTTACTTACTCGCATACGATCTCAAGACTCGCGTTTACAAGCTACTTTCGCAATCTCCAAACAATACTAATAATCACAAACCAACATAAATCAAAACTCCTTTATGTTAACTAAGTACACCATCCTTGCTTATACATACGTGTTACGCTATTTGAACAAGGTGAAACTTCATGCTACTTGAACTACTTGAAATTATGTGCCTTATATGCTTAGTACATTGCTAAAATCAAAAACAAAATGCAATCTTTATACAAACAAACCATTGATCAAAGCTCATAACCCTTTTGTTTACTCTATAGATGTCTGCCATGTCAAACCGAATGAACTCAAGGCAAAGCACCAACAAGAAAATGCTATCTTTCATGGCCAAGCACATGGCTAAGGTCATACCCGATGTGGTTAGTAAGATCCAAGCGTCCTCAAGCCCTCATGGTTCTATTGACTCCAAAACTGAATCATCCAAAACTACCCCCCTTCACTTTCATGCAATTCAACTTGCATCAACCTTACTCATTCACGGGAAATGATGGTGCGTCTGCTATGCTCGAGTGGTTCGACCACATTAAGCTAATATTCATCAATAGTGAATTCCCTGACGATCTCTGCACTCGTCATGCCAATAGTGTCTTCAAATCGAGGGCACTCGAGTGGTGGAAGAGTGAGAGAGCCATCCGTGGAAATGAAGCCGCCTTATCCCTACCGTGGGAAGAACTCAAGCAACTCATAATTGAGGAGTTCTGCCCCGCTCAAGAGATTGAGCGACTTGAAGAAGAGTTTTGGAAACTCAAGCAAAATAGTGGTGACAACCCCTCCTATGCCAACTGTTTCAAGCAACTTCTCATCCTTGTACCTCACCAATTCAATACCACCAAAAGAATCATAGCCAGATACCTTCAGGGCCTTCCAATGAGTGTTCGTGACATCGTTGAAGGATCCGAACCTACCACCCTAGAGAAAGACATTCGTTTAGCTTCAAAAATCTCCGATAACCAAGTGAAAGATGGAACCTTAACTATCCCAAACACCATCAAAACCGTCAACTATTCCCACTGAGAAACCAAAAGACACCAAAACCCCACCGGCAAACAGCAATGGTCAAAAACGCAAGCCCCGAAACCATAACTATGCCATTACCACCCCATCAACCGAAGCTCAAGCTCCAGCTCCTATTAACCAAGTGCCTGTCAAGAAACCTTACACCGGACCACACCCAAAATGTCCCACATGCCCCTTTCACCACGCAACAACCACTTCTTGTCGCCTTTGCACAAACTGTAACCGCTATGAATACTTTGCCCAAAATTGAAAGGTTGGCTCTAGAACCCAAAACAACCAACCTCAAGCTGCTAACCAACCTCCTCTAGCCATCGGCAATAGGCGTGCATGTTTCAAGTGTGGTGATCCTAACCACTTTACTCTTCAATGTACTCTCAACAACCCAGCCCCAGCTCAGGCTCAAGCTCCAGCTCGATATCAACCACCGAGGGGTCGTGCTTTCAACCTCAATGCGGCCCAAGCTCAAAATGAAAATGATGTTATGAACGGTACGTTCCTTGTTAATGGATCTTATGCTTCTGTACTCTTTGATACTGGTGTGGATAAGAATTTTGTCTCTCTAGAATTCGAACCTCTACTTGCTTGTGCACGATCTAAATTATCGGAACCCTTCACTGTTGAAGTCGCAAATGGTGAACCCGTCTCTATCGACTTCATTGTCAAAAACTACACCTTGAATCTTAACGATCATGATTTCTCCATAGATCTAAATTCTATGCAATTGGGAAGCTTTGACATCATAGTAGGCATGGAATGGCTTGCAAAACATCGTGCCGAAGTTGTTTGTTTTGAAAATTTTATCAGTATACTGCTTCCTAGTGGTGACACTTTACGAATCTATGGTGAGAAACCCTCAAAAGGACTCAAGCTCATGTCTTGTACCAAAGCTTGAAAGTATCTCCACAAGGGATACGTGGCTTTTCTAGCTCACGCGGTAACAACCAAAGACAATGAAAAAGGCATAAAGGACATACCTGACGTTTGTGACTTTCCCTAAGTATTTCCCGAAGATCTACCCAGTTTTCCTCCCTCTCAATTTGTTGAATTTCGTATTGATCTCATACCCGGTGTTACACCTGTTGCAAAATCTCCATATCGCCTTGCACCTTCCGAAATGCAAGATCTTGCTAGCCAACTCTAGGAACTACTCGAAAAAGGCTTCATATGCCCGAGTACTTCTCCATGGGGTGCTCCTGATTTGTTTCTTAAAAAGGACGGATCTTTTCGCATGTGTATCGATTATCGTGAGCTTAACAAACTCACTGTCAAAAACTGATACCCTCTTCCACGCATTGATGATCTCTTTGACCAGCTCCAAGGAGCTACTTGTTTCTGAAAAATCGATCTTCGTTCGGGATACCATCAACTCCAAATCCATGAGGAAGATATTCCAAAAACTGCCTTTCGCACGAGATATGGTCACTACGAGTTCATGGTGATGCCTTTCGGTTTAACCAATGCACCCGCAATGTTCATGGACATAATGAATCATGTGTGTAAACCTTATTTGGATTGCTTTGTGATTGTATTCATTGATGACATTTTGATCTATTCCAAATCCGAAGCCGACCATACGCGACATCTACGTTTGATTTTGGAATTCTTACAAGCCAAACGAATTTATGCCAAGTTCTCTAAATGTGAATTTTGGCTACAAGAAGTTCAATTCCTTGGGCATATTGTGAACGAAAAGGGTATTCATGTTGATCCTGCTAAAATTGAAGTCTTTAAAAATTGGATTGCACCAAAATCTCCTACCGAAGTTCGTTCTTTTCTCGGATTGGCGGGATACTACCATCAGTTCATTTCCAACATCTCCAAAATTGCTACACCTCTCACCGCTTTGACTAAAAAATCCAAACCTTTTATTTGGGGTCCTAAACAAGAAGAAGCCTTTCAAACCCTGAAGAATATGCTTTATGATGCTCCTATTCTAGCTCTTCCCGAAGGAAATAATGATTTCGTGGTCTATTGTGATGGATCGAACCAAAGTCTCGGTTGCATTCTTATGCAACGAGGCAAAGCCATCGCCAATGCATCAAGGCAGCTCAAAATCCACCAAAAGAACTACACCACTCATGATCTCGAACTTGGTGATGTTGTTTTTGCCCTAAAAATATGGAGACGCTACCTTTATGGTACAAAATGTGTTGTCTTAACCGATCAAAAAGCCTCCAACACATTTTCAATCAAAAGGATCTCAACATGCGGCAACGACGATGGGTCGAATTGTAAAACGACTATGACTGCGAAATTCACTACCATCCCGGTAAAGCGAACGTACTAGCCAATGCTCTTAGTCGAATGGGTCATGCAGTTCTATGCAACATCCGAGAAACTGACCGTCTTCGTAGCTCTCAATTCCAAAATGATCTTTTCAATCATATTCGAGATGCACAACACACATCGGTCAATAAAAATACCTTATACGAGGAAATGTCTTGTGGTGTCGAGTTACACCTAGAGTCCAAGGCAAATGGAATCCTTTATTACCTTGATCCTATTTGGATTCCTAATCATGATGACCTTCGTGCTCTTGTAATAAATGAAGCACACAAATCCCGATACTCCATTCATCCCGGTGCGGATAAAATGTATCAAGATCTCCGTCGCAATTATTGGTGGCTGATATACGTTAAAATATACATATTTAAATCCCTGATTAAACTCCCAAATTACGCGTTTTCGACCATAATTGCACGAATTCGGTACTTAATCGCTTCATATGTTTATTGCAGGTTTTAAACGACGTCCCATGAGAAAAGTCGAAGAAACCGGGCGAAAACGGACAAGACGGAAAGTTTCTGCAAAAATCAGCTAAGTCTGGAAAATGTGCACGGCCGTGCACCTCAGGTGCATGCTTGTGCGGACTTTCCTGGTTCGGACACAAAGGCAGTGCACTGCCAGTGCGACCTGGCGTGCACAACATGTTCTCGGGCACCCTGATCAGCACGACCGTGCGGGTGCCCGTGCGACTCAGCTTCTCGGGTACACTGCCAGTGCACTAGGCAGTGCAGCCCAGGCACCCGGCTACCACCAGACCCGCACGATTGTGCACTCTAGGTGCACGGCCGTGCGGAATATCTAGATATTTTCAGAAATCAGCCAACCACTTGCCCACTTGCACGTCAGTTCGTCAAGATAAAGTGCACGGCCTTGCACTCTAGGCGCACGGCCGTGCACAAAATCAGACTTTCTATAAAAACAGAGCACAGCACACTGATCAGTGATTGGGTCTTTGGGGGTCGATCTTGGGCGACTCTTGGACATATATGATTATTTGATTGTTTATTTGATTTATCTGTCTGTTAATATATTGGAATGATTTTAGATTGGTCATAGGTTTGCATATATATTTGTTCATTTTTATGCTTATAGGATTGAATTGGTGATTATTCGTTCATTAGGATGTTGATAGATTTAATTTATTAAATATTGGATTTATCGGTTTGTGTATAATTTGATTGATTCTTTATTTGATTTATTTGTCCAGATTTGGACTAATTGTTAATTTTCAGATTTGGAAAGTTAAATTCTTTATTTGTTGACTATGTGTTCATATGTTTATCTGTTTATATAATTTTAATTTTATGTATTTATAGTTTTTATGTAAATATATAATGGAAGTCTGGGTATGTTACGTTTGAATTTGATAGTACGGATGCTTTTATAAAAGGTTTGGGTTAAGAAAAACTGGGAAATTTATTTAATATAGAAGTGGTTTTAATAAAAAATAATTTTCTGTGAAAAATGCTCCCTTGCGATTCGCAAAGAAGCCGGGCTTATGGTTCCGCCTTTAGCGAGTTCCTAATTACCCCGGGTTTTATCTTTTATTTTTCGCGATACGCGAACAGGATCACCCGAGTCCTTCTCGTAACGTGAATAGCCGCTATCTTCCGTTTTTAACTCATTTCATTAGCATCCATCATGGTTTCTATCCATCAACTTCCGTTATATTATTTTTTGGTGAAAAAGGGTTGTTTTCATGCAAGCAAAAAGACGGTCTTTATCTTGTTGCAACGCGCGAGCGCCTTGAGTCATTGTAGTCACTTGCGCCACGCGAGAAGCGGTCTATATTTCTTCGCGATGCGCGAGTGACTTAGATTTCGCTGAAAACATTGTATATTTTCATATTTTATATATTATCATAATTTAAGTTTATTGTATACTTTTTGGTATCTCTTCCAATTTTCTTAAATCGAGTATGTAATTATTTCTTCTGTAATTATTTCGTACATTGCGTCAGTTTAAGTGTGGGGATGGCCGATATCTGTTCATTGCTCGATCGATCTTCTCGCCCGTACTCAATCTCCATTCGGGCGAAAGCGATCTTAAAGAAAGTCTTTTATGAAAACGGCCATTCCACGAAGTTTAAAGTCCATATGGACAAGTCCATAAATCAAAATGGACTAAGTTTGAAAGTCAACAGTCATCGCTTAAAAGCATACATTGATGGACCGGTTGACACGACTGTGGAGGTAATCGAACTCCACGCCCTGCGCGCCTAATAAGTGTGGGGAAGTGAGTCTAGCTAGCGACTCGATAATAAAATTAGCACGGCGTGTATGGGCGCGCCAAAGGGTAAATATGTAATTAATGTGAATATTTCTTGCTTTATTTTTATTTTTTGTAGTTTAACGTTGTTTCGAGTTATGTGCAGGTTCGTACCGGCCTCAATGGAGCAGGAATGACCAATGGAGCGACAACAGTCGACAAACAGGCTTAAGTTGTTTGAAATGATGTTTTCGGACTAAACAGGGTTGCTGCGCAGCTACAGGCTGCATTTTCTGCAAGTCTGCAGACTATGCACGGCCGTACGAAACTTGTGCAAGGGGCAGTGCAAAGGATGTGCACGGCCGTGCGGACTAGGCGCACGATCGTGCGGGCCAAAAAGCCCAGCCCCGAAATGGACTATATAAGCATCATTAACTTTCAAAACCTAATAAAACACCTTGCACGAGCGGCTACACTCCCATTCCCCCTTGTTTTGGCCGAAAACCTCTCTTTTTGTTTGAAATCTTCGCTCCTTCACTTCTAATCGCTAAGGTATGTTCCCCTTAATAATTTTGCACACCTTGTACATATTTTTAGGTCAGATCCGTATGTTTTATGTTCTTTAGGTTAAAGATTTGGGGGTTTCTTCATAATCCTATAATAACCCACAAATCTTGTTTAGTTTTGTTTAATGTATGTTAGATTTTTGAATAATCTTGTTGAAACCGTGCACACCCATGCCCAAATCACTGTTATTGTGAGTTTATTTAAAATATATGAGAGATTTGGGTGTTTTTGTTGGAAAATTTTTGAAAATCTGGAACGTGTGCACGCCCGTGCACCTAACCCGCACGACCGTGCGAGGTCAGGTGCACCAACTCGTGCACTGGCAGTGCAGCTCAGATCCATAGATTGAACTGGCTTGCACGGTCAGCTGCACGGTCGTGCGCATGACCGTGCATGCCGAGAGACTGGACTGCAATGCCGTGCACAAGGCAGTGCAGCCTCTGACCTGACACCAGATGCAGATTCAGGTCAGAATGCACGCAGGTCCATTTTGGACATCCGGGACCTCCGTTTTTTGTGTACTAACAGCTGTGTATTCATTTTTGCGTGCAGATGGCCCAAGACTTCCTAGGATTCGACAACCGAGACAAGAAGGAAGCACCGTGCATCGATAAACTCATGAAGCTTTGGAACCGGCAGAACTCGTTTGGTGTTCCTATTCGGCTCAACTTGGAGCTACTGACCACGCTGAATCAGCGTGAGAGGTTTGACGGGTTTGTCTCGCCGAATATGGCGAAGCTGCTGAGCATAAACCGACCGGTCTACAGGGAGATAACGATTGAGTTCTTAGCGTCCTTTTCGTACAAGAAACCAAAGGAGGGGGTGTATAAGGACTTCCACGACAAAGATACTCGGTTTACGCTCTGCGGGAAGTGGTACCATTGGTCAGTAGCGCGACTGGGGAGGAAGCTAGGAATCGACGAGCATTTGGAGACCAACTCGGAAGACTTTTTTGGTGTGCACAGCTTCGTGGACAATGACGACGGGCTGCGTTTTGGGCGTCGATTGCCGTTGGTACACCTTATAATCCGAGGTCTGCCAAGGCAACTAGGATTAAGGACCTGCTTCTCCGCCTATTACACTATGTTTTCAGCCACACTATTTGTGGCCGAAAGGACAGTTCGAGGAACTGTCCCACTCCCGATCTTCTATTTTTATATCATTTTTACGAGGGTGCCCCGCTGAACTTGGCCGCACGGATGGCCGAGTTCTTTCTTACTGCTAGGGGCACCAAGGACGGGACTGAGATTCATGGGGGAGAGTACTTCACCCATATCGCCGAGGCATTGGGAGTTCTGACCGACGAGGTCAAGGCCACGCTGACAGTGGTCACTACTGGGGTTATTCTAGATCTCAGATCACTCAGGGCTCAGATACTGCTTGCTGACACGGATGGGGGTCCACGCCTTATTAGCCATGACATTGTATGGGACCTCGTACCACCACCAGAGGAGGAGGACGAGGAGATGCATGAGCAGCACCCAGGAGGCGGTGGTGACGCGCCACACGACTCTTCACAGCACTCTCCTCAGCACTTCCATCCCCAGGACCAGCAATGGCCTCCCGGCATCCCGACATACCATGAGTTCTACCAGCGGTTCCAGGCGATGGAGTTGAACATGCAGAACATCGGCGCACAACAGGTGCAGATTAGACAGGACCAGCAGTATATGCGGTCCACTATGGATCGTGTGCAGCAGGATGTCAGGTACAACTTTGAATACCTCTTTGCCGGGTTAGAGTCGGTGCATTCGGGTACCTTCAACAACCCGCCCATGTTCCCTTAATGTGCACCTGGTGACCAGCCAGGAAGCTCCGGTCAGCACCACAGGGACGGCACCAACCAGTAGCCACTACCGCCTCATGCATGCAGTTATTAGTACTTCTTTTATTTATGCTTTCAGTACTTTATTTTCGGGTCTGCGTACCCAAGGCAATATTTGTTTGGTTTGTATTGTCTTTGAACTATTTTCCTTTCAGTATTTTTATTTAGTTACTTTTTATTTTGTGGATGATTGATGAATGGGTTTGATGAGTTTGTTGTGTCAAGAATGTTGATTATGCAGGTAACTGGCGAGCACCGTTATCGGGGCTCATGCCGTCTATATACCCGGGCGTTTCTTCGACACGAGGGGAGTATTATTCTCCTTTTTCCCACTATAGATAGCTAATTCATAAACGCTTTCTATTGTCACATTGGGGACAATGTGAGTTTCAAGTGTGGGGAGGGATTATATCTTATATCTTGTTTGTCCTCTTGTATATATATATATATATATATATATATATATATATATTAAAAAACCTTTTAAGTACATATATGTATATATATTCATACAAACATCAAGCCTAACTAATTTTTGATAAAGATAACTTGAGGCGCGACAAACAGATGAGATACGAGCGTGTTAGATTCGTACACTTGCACCCATTTCCTTCCGGTTACGTGAGCGTTTGAGCCTTAGAATAGATTACATTTCTTTGACATGCTTGCGAGTGAGCCGGATGTTTTGTGTAATTTAGAACTTGTCATTAGTATACTCGTTTAGATCAGAAACGTGTGACACTGTACGAATATGATTGAGGCATTTAGGATACCCTTTTGATTTAGCCTTTTCTTTTCGTTCTATCTGTTTCCCGCACCCAAATGTTATCCACTAGTTAACCATGTTGAACCTAATCCCGTGTTTTTCTTATTTACCACATCATTTCACCATTAAACCAAATAGCCTTTTTCTTTTTAACCTTTTGTGTTAAAACTCGGTTTAGGTTATTGTTTAACTAGTTTTTGTGTTGTAAATAGTTCGTTTTTGGGTATATCTATTTAGAACCCGTATGTTGATTATATATCAGTTATAGTTCAGTATATATATCATAGATATATATGTATAAAAAAATAAAAAATAGAACACCCTAAAATAGGGTGAATCAGCAGTATTCGAGCAGTTTTTAGAGCCTTAAAGTTAGAAATTATAAGTTAGCTCGATTTAAAATAAAAATCGCCTATATTCGCGTTTGTGTTGTACAATTGTATTAATTGATATTAGTTAGACATAACCGCCGGGTTTTAGCCGATTTGTCACTGTAAATATCCATTCCATACCCTTACCTTTGCCCAATATTACAACCCGTATAAGACCTCTCGATTTGTGCCTTTTCACACGTTAGTTGGTGAAGATTAGATCTTTTGACAAGCTTATGATATTGCACGATTCATTGTCTTGGCAATGAAACGATTTACACATACACATTACACGTATGTATCATAAATAAAACCGAGCATGTGTGAATATTGTGAGTCGTGTACGGGTTTGCGCGCTTGTAGATTGGAAGTGAGTCATTGCTTTTTAGTTATCTTATCACCTGTTTTTATATCTTGTTAGCTTGACTATTATCATCTATACAGGTTATATTTTGTCTTTGTTGCCACTTGGCGAGTTTTTCGTTTATTTCTGTTTAGTTGTTTGCTTGAGGATAAGCAAAGTTCAAGTGTGGGGAGGTTTGATATACGTTAAAATATACGTATTTAAATCCCCGATTAAACTCCTAAATTACGCGTTTTCGACCATAATTGCACGAATTCGGTACTTAACCGCTTCATATGTTTATTGCAGGTTTTAAACGACGTCCCACGAGTAAAGTCGAAGAAACCGGGCGAAAAACAGACAAGGCGAAAAGTTTCTGCAAAAATCAGCTAAGTCTGGAAAACGTGCACGGTCGTGCACCTCAGGTGCACGCCCGTGCGGACTTGATTGGCTCGGACAAAAAGGCAGTGCACTGCCAGTGCGACCTGGCGTGCACAACATGTTCTCGGGCACCCTGATCAGCACGACCGTGCGGGTGCCCGTGCGACTCAGCTTCTCGGGTGCACTGCCAGTGCACCAGGCAGTGCAGCCCAGGCACCCGGCTACCACCAGACCCGCACGACCATGCACTCTAGGTGCACGGCCGTGCGGAATATCTAGATATTTTCAGAAATCAGCCAGCTACTTGCCCACTTGCACGTAGGTTCGTCAAGATAAAGTACACAGCCGTGCACTTTAGGCGTACAGCCGTGCACAAAATCAGACTCTCTATAAAAACAGAGCACAACACACTGATCAGTGATTGGGTCTTTGGGGGTCGATCTTGAGCGATTCCTGGACCAAAGGAGCTGCTGGAAAGCCGTTTAACAAGCCCGGGAAGCAGTCCGATCCATCCATCATCATCCGATCCTTCACTTTAGCATTCTTATGGTTTGATCCTTTAAACTATTTATGATCCAAATCTGATTTTGTATGCTTATTGTGATGGTTATATAGTTAATCGTACGCCTACGGGCAAGAACACTAGTATGTAGTATGTTAAACAATCGTTTGTATAGTTAATCATGTCTTGTATAAATTTGGCGTTTTTCATGACTTAATCTTGATGATCATAATGCAACCTTGTTTCATTGTTATTGGATTCGTGATTGTGTTTGAATGACTTTGATGATTGTCGAATGTGTTAGGCGGATACATGTTGAAAAACCGTCCGTTTAATCGTCCGGTAGTGGACTAGTTAACTTGTTAATAAGTTTACACCATGAAACTGTAACCGGGTATTGGTTTGGTTAAAGTCAGTCGAATAATGATTAAAAATGCTTACCGGCACGTAAAAGGGTTTTAAAAGATTAATGGTGCCGTTACTGATCTTCGACACGGTTAATGATCTTTGGTAGTTATTATGGTAAAAAATAGCGATCTTAGTAGATCTGTGTTCAAAGTTGGTAAAATAGAATAAGTTGTGAAATGCTCTACTTTATGCTAGTCTAGGTGGTTGTATTGTGTATTCAGTATCGCTTTCCCGGATTAGTGAGGTTAGAAACCTCTTAACAGATGACTAACTTATCTTTAGAAGATTTGCATGAGATCATATCAGCTGCTCGCTAATAAACGACTTGAAGTGGTTAACGTGTGTATTCGTGCTAGCTTTCTGTATAGTTGTCATGTTAGGATGCCCGAAAGGGACACTAACTGTCGGAAAATGGGAATGTTGATCACACGCCTTTATTTTATATGATATGTAGATGACATGCTAGGGTTGATATATTATAGCTTGTATAGTTATTTTTTGTATTTGGAGTCTTACATATGTTATTTAGATATTTTAGAATTAATTTAGTTTAAAACAAACTTTCACTATCATTTCCTACTGGTAAATTGAGGACAGAGTTTAAGTACAATTGCTCCGCGCACGTCCATGGATCGATATCTGGTTCTTATATATGACAGGGTACACTTGCCCTATTGTGTGTGTTTTAATATTAAGGTCTAAACCATTTTTATAAATATTAAAGCAGAAACGTGTGTTATTTCATCGCTAAATTATGCGTACTAGCGCACACGTCAGTGGCCCGGTATGAAAAAGGACATTGCTCTCTTCGTGTCCAAATGTCTCACTTATTCCAAATTAAAAGCCGAACACCAAGGACCATCGGGTTTACTCGAACAGCCCGAAGTCCCCATGTGGAAATGGGAAAGCATTGCTATGGATTTAATTCCCAAGCTCCCACGAACATCATCCGGTCATGATAGCATTTGGGTGATCATTGATCGATTAACCAAGTCAGCTCACTTCCTCCCCGTTCGTGAAGATTACAAAGTTGAAAAGCTTGCCCACATCTACACCAAGGAAGTCATTTGTCGTCATGGTATTCCCCTTGAAATCATCTCAGACCGTGATGGTCGATTTACCTCCCGCCTTTGGGAAACATTTCAGACTGCCATGGGTACTCAACTTAATCTTAGTACAATTTTTCATCCTCAATCAGACGGTCAAACTGAACGTACAATTCAGACTCTCGAGGATATGCTTCGAGTTCTCGTACAATAATAGTTACCATACCAGCATCAAAATGGCTCCATTCGAAGCTCTCTATGGCCGAAAGTGTCGTTCTCCCATATTTTGGCACGAGATTGGTGAAACACAAATCACCGGTTGCGAAATCATTCAAGAAACAACCAACAAAATCATTCAGATCCGTGACAATCTCTTAGCTGCTCGAAGTCGTCAGAAAAGCTATGCTGACAAGAGACGAAAGCCCCACGAATTCAATATCGGTGATCAAGTACTCCTTAAGGTATCCCCTTGGTGAGGAGTAGTCAGGTTTGGGAAGAAAGGAAAGTTAGCTACACGCTATGTTGGTCCATTCAAGATCATTGAACGAATTAGGAAAGTAGCCTACAAACTTGAGTTACCTCAAGAACTCAACAACGTGCATCCTACCTTCCATGTTTCGAACTTGAATAAATGCTTAGCCGAAGGTAACGTGCACATCCCTCTTGATGATGTGCAATCGGTGAAACCATGCACTTCGTCGAGAAACCCGTGGAAATTGTGGACCAAGAAGTCAAGCAACTCAAGCAAAAACGTATCCCATTGGTTAAAGTTCGTTGGGAATCAAAGAACGGACCCAAATTCACTTGGGAACACGAAGAGCAAATGAAGAAAAAGTATCCACATCTCTTCGGTAAAGTCACTTAATTAAATTTCGAGACGAAATTTCCTAAAGTAGGGGAGACTGTAATATCGCGTGATTTTTACCTTTACATGTATTTTAAGTTCTATATTTAACAAATTCCAAGTTCGCCTTTACTCGCTTCTTTTATGTTACTCCTACCAATTCTTGACGAGTCGTCAATATAATTTATCCTAATCAATTTAGAAACTTATTTAGTTAAGATCTTAATATTTATTTATTTTATTTTTAAAATAAAACATATATATATATATTTAATAATAATACTTCAGATTTAAAAAAAAGCGTGATTAGTCGTTTCACTTTTAATGACAACAACAACATCCAACATAAAATCATTGTTGATGTTCGTTGTTTTTTTTTCTTCTTTTGAAACTCGATGTCACAACAGAATATAACAATCTATAATAACCAAACTTAACCACCACATAATTCACTCCTAACCACCTTATTAACTCCATTTAATACCTAACCACA
This sequence comes from Ambrosia trifida, assembly GCA_028751855.1. Taxonomy (NCBI): domain Eukaryota; kingdom Viridiplantae; phylum Streptophyta; class Magnoliopsida; order Asterales; family Asteraceae; genus Ambrosia; species Ambrosia trifida. The sequence continues at coordinate 114,903,888 of CM054130.1, forward strand.
TTACCCTAACTATAAATACCCCTCTCCCTACACTCTCTAATCCTTTATTCATTCCAAATCACTCTCTAAACCTCCCAAATCCTCAAGTTTTCAAGCAAACTTTCTGCTTTGCATCAGTAAGTTCTTAGGCTTAAAACTTTAACTTTCTTTCTATTTTTCCTCTTCTTTTCTTCTCAAATCTCCTTGGAGAAACCTCTAGGATCTACCCCTTACTTATCTACAGAAATGTGAAAGGGTAGAGCACCAAAAAGAGGCCTCAAAGGTGATTGTTTTTTATTGTTCTTTTATGTCCTAGGATCTTTCTTGTAGAGATACCTGTTGGATATATATAATATGTCCAATGTAATTAAAAGTCGAGGTCAATGTAACCTGACCCGGTACGATCCGAAGAGTTACACGTTGGTACACGAATCAGATAAGTTCATAATTTGGTGGATTATTATTTGTGAAATAATAATATTTTGGACTTGAGGGACTTAATATTAATAAGATTAATATTAAAAGAATATTATAGTAATATACAAAGGGGCTTAGTGTAAGATTGTTTTCTATAAAAGGAGGGTTAAGGAGTAAACCCTAATCACACTTTTATAAAAAATAACGAACCCCTTGCCTCCTCCTAAAACTTTCGGCCAAGACAAGGAGCCGCCGCCCCTTGCCGCCGTCATCCACCACACCTTGCCGCCTCCTTCCTTGCAATCGGTTGCTACCTTGTTGGTTCGTGATCGGGTGTGAATTTCCTACTAGCGAGGATTCTTTGTAACCCACGTGTTACAATTCCGGTGTAGTCGTCAAATGTTGATTACTAAACCCCCTATGGTTGTTTATTATTTATTTGTTTATACGCGTTTAACCGAGATTCTGTTTGGGAATATTTTGTTAATTTGATTAATAAAATAAATTATTATTATTTATATATAATTCACAAATTAAATATATATTTATACATATAAATCGGCCTATATTATATATTGTATATAATCGATTTATTAAGAAAATATAAACATCTTCCGCTGTGCATTAGATACCATGATTCCCAACAGTGGTATCAGAGCCACGATTACGCGCGTATAGATGGTAAAGTTATAATTTTTATCTATGTTTTATCTGTCAAATTTTTTTTTTTTTTTGACAACAGATCAAAAGCTTTTTGTTGTTTATGGATTGTGATGTGAATCGAGCCCTTGGTATTTTGACCCTTGTCATGGTTGTGTTTGTGATGTTTTATTTTTTTATTGATTTGTATTTTTTTACGGATATTGGATCCGGTGTAATAGATAGGATTAGAATAGATTTGTTTTATTTGTATTTCAAATTTATTTGTAATCCTACAAGTACAAGATCAAGACGAAGATAAAAGGATGAACAGGTTCCATGAAGATAGAGATCTCGGGTCAAGTGGGAGCTATATCAAAATAGTTTTGAAACCCTTTTTGACTAGTTCGTTTCGTTTCTGGCTAAAACGAAAAGGGCGGCCTATTAGGGGCTCGATTCTTTTAATTTTATTATTATGTTTTGTGGTTGTGGTTTATTTATTATAAATAATTTAGATAGCCCAAAATAAATAAAATTTTCACAATCATGGCAACGGTTTTATTAAAACAAGTTTTATAAAAATCGAAAAGCATATTTAATAAAAGGAGTTTTATTAATATTAAAACAAGTCCATTCGCGATAATACGACCAACATAGTTTAAATAGGGTATTTAAAACTATACCGTGTCGAGTGTTGAAAGGAGTTTCAATTATCACGAACAATATAAAATTGGATTTTATAAACTATTGTGTGACTCACATCATGCTGATGAGTCATTCAATATATTTATGGTAAATATTAAAATTAAATCCCACTTTTAAATTGATGTTTTTTTTGCCACCCTTAACGAGTTAACACTTCATTCTATATCGAACCCAAATGTTAGTGCTGACCCTGCATCTGGGCGTTGATCGTGAGTGAAGGTAATCATCACGTTTCCTGTGTAACATAGGCCGGTGTTACAGTTAACAGTAAAGGACCAAACATCGCTTGTTTATCAAGTGGGCATAGTTGGGGTTAAACATACATCGCTTTTAGCGATAACCTCAAATGGAGAGTTGTGTAGTGGACACAATTAACAATCGTTGTTTACCTACCTAATCGTACCGGTGGACAGTGCTAAGCTAGTTCATTGTGTATTGATGAGTCGGGATCTCATCCTAATTAATTTTGTTTTTGGGTCATAAAATAATTAGGATATTTAAAACATAAAATACTAATAAATTAATTTTTGAACTTTGTAGATGTCAACTGAAAACAATTCTACCTCCCAATTCTCTCTCAAGTCCATCTTAGAGAAGGACAAACTGAACCACTCCAACTTCATAGACTGGCACCGCAACTTGAAAATTGTTCTCAAAGCGGAGAATAAATTGTATGTTCTTGAAACACAAGTCCCTGATGAACCTGCAAATACGAAAAGTGAGCTTTATAAAACCTGGGCTAAGCATTTTGATGACTCTTTCAAAGTCTCATGTCTGATGTTGGCGTCTATGATCCCTGAACTTCAAAGGACCATGGAGGACATGGAAGCATACGACATGAATCAGCTTCTGGTGGAAATGTTCCAACAAAATGCTCGCCATGAGAGGTTTGATGTGATGCGATCACTTATAACCACTCGTATGCAAGAGGGTACACCAGTTAGCACTCATGTGTTAAAAATGAAGGCATATGTTGATCACTTTGCTCGTCTAGAATCCCCCTTGAGCAATGAGTTAGCTCAGGATATCATCCTAAACTCATTGCCCAAGACATATGACTAGTTCATTATGAACTATAATATGAATGGGATGGAGAAGACACTTGCAGAACTGCATCAGATGCTCAAAACTGCTGAGGTAAACATACCTTGCAAAACTGTACCAGTGCTAATGATTAAGGAGGGTCAAATTAAGAAACCTAAAACCAAGAAGAAGGGCTATCAAGGCAAAGGGAAGGGAAAGGGCAAAGCTGTTGCCAACAAGAAACCTCTGAAAAATGCCAAATGTTTTCATTGTGATGAAACTGGGCACTGGAAGAGGAACTGTGCTAAGTATTTAGTTGAACTGAAGCAAGCCAAGGCTTCTGGAGGAGAGTCCTCAGGTATATATGTTATTGAAATCTTTGTTTTTTCTAGCAAAACATGGGTGTTTGACATAGGATGTGGTTTCCACATTTGTAATGTTTTGCATGGACTAAGAAAGATTAGAAAGCTGAAACAAGGTGACTTGGAGGTCCATGTTGGCAATGGACAAAGAGTTGCAGTGAAGGCGATAGGAGAATACGTTCTTTTACTTCCTTCTGGTTTAGAAGTTGTTTTGAACAATGTTTATTACATTCCTAGTGTGACTAGAAATATTGTTTCATTTCATTCTTTACGTAGACAAGGTTTTGATTATCGTTTTAATGGTGAATTTATTTCTGCTTATTTTAACGATGTATTTTACTTTGATGCAAAACCCAACAATGGGATCTATGAGATAGAAATCCAAAACAATAACATATTATGCAATATCTCCCATAAACGTAATAAGTTGGACTTTAATGATACGTATATGTGGCATTGTAGACTTGGTCACATAAGTGAGAATCGTGTTAAACAACTCAAACCGCAGGAATCCTAGATTCCAAGGGTTCAGAGTCGTTTGGAAAATGCGTATCATGCTTAAGTGGAAAGTTAACAAAAGCACCTTTTTCAAATGTTGGAGGAAGAGCTAATGATCTATTAGGACTTGTACATACCGATGTATGTGGTCCATTCAGAACAATGTCAAGACATGGAGAAAGATACTTTGTAACATTTACTGATGATTTCAGTAGATATGGTTATGTTTATCTTATGAAGCATAAACATGAAACTCTTGAAAAGTTCAAGGAGTACCAAAACGAAGTAGAAAATCAGCTAAATAGAACTATTAAAATGCTTCGATCAGATCGAGGCAGTGAATATCTTAGTCAGGAATTCATCGACAATCAAAAGGATTGTTGAATAGTTAAACAACTCACTCCACTTGGAATACCGCAACATAATGGTGTGTCTGAGCGGAGACATCGAACTCTATTAGATATGATTCGATCAATGATGTGTCGAACAAACCTTCCAAAATCCTTTTGGAGTTATGCTTTGGAAACTGCCACAAGACTTGTGAATATAGCTCCAACGAAAAAGGTTGATAAAACGCCTTATGAGATATGGCATGGAAAGAAACCTCATGTATCCTACCTTAAAGTCTGGGGATGTAATGCTTATGTCACTCTAGAATCTTTGGATAAACTAGATCCCAGAGGCAAAAAAGTGGTTTTCGTTGGATACGGTAAGAAGATCGGTTACCTATTCTACCACCCCACTGAAAATAGGATTTTCACTAAACACAGAGGCACTTTCTTAGAGGAAGAGCTTCTGGCGCGAGGGATTGGAGATAACCATGTGGATCTTGATGAAATTCGAGAATCACAAGTGACTGAACCAGTTATTCAGACAGAAACAGAAGTAACTGATCCAGTTGTTGAAGTTAAGCCTGAGAGGACTCAAGAAACAACAGAAACACCAAGTGTTTGGAAAAGTATTAGGGATCGTCGTGCACCTGTAAGGTATGACGATATCTTCATGATTGATGAAGCTGAGCCTGCTACTTACAAAGCTACAATCTTGGATTCGGAATCTATGAAATGGCAAGAAGCTATGAATGCAGAGATGCAATCCATGTATGATAACCAAGTCTGGGATTTGGTTGATCTTCCTGCCGAATGTCGGACTGTAGGAAACAAATGGATCTTCAAGAAGAAGACTGACATGGATGGGAATGTGCAAACGTACAAAGCAAGGCTTGTAGCGAAAGGTTTTACTCAGACTCAAGGAATTGATTATGAGGAATCTTTCTCGCCAGTAGTCATGCTTAAGTCTATTAGAATTCTACTTGCCATTGCTGCATATTATGACTATGAGATATGGCAAATGGATGTTAAAACCGCGTTCCTTAATGGACACTTACTGGAAGATGTCTATATGGTTCAACCTGAAGGTTTTGTCGATCCAAAGAATCCTAATAAGGTGTGCAAGCTGAATAAATCCATCTATGGATTAAAGCAAGCATCTCGCAGCTGGAATCTCCGTTTTGATCAGAAAATCAAAGAGTTTGGTTTTATCAAGAACGAAGATGAACCGTGTGTTTACAAGAAATCTAGTGGGAGCTATATCACTTTTCTTATACTGTATGTAGATGACATACTAATCATTGGAAACAATATCCATATGCTTAAAGATGTTAAGACCTGGTTGGGTAAATTTTTCGCAATGAAAGATCTTGGTGAAGCCGCTTATATTATGGGAATAAAGATTTATAGAGATAGATCAATGCGGTTATTGGGTTTGAGTCAAAATACATATATTGATAAGGTCTTACGACGCTTCTCAATGCAAGACTCAAAAAGGGGGCTCTCGCCCATGGCACATGGAACCATTCTTAATAACAAGTAGCGTGCAAACACTGAAGAGGAAAAGAAGAAAATGGAAGGTGTTCCATATGCTTCTGCGATTGGTTCTATCATGTATGCTATGTTATGTACTAGACCTGATGTTTCGTATGTTCTTAGCATGACGAGTAGATATCAACAGAGCCCAGGAGAGAGTCACTAGGCTGCAATGAAGAACATTCTTAAGTACTTGAGAAGGACTAAGGACATGTTCTTAATATATGGAGGACTGGATGAGGAGCTGTCAGTTAAGTGTTATACTGATGCAAGCTTCCAGACTGATCGTGATGACTCAAGATCACAAACGGGATATGTTTTCATTCTGAATGGTGGGGCTATTACTTGGAAGAGCTCTAAGCAAAGTGTGGTTGCTCAATCCACCTGTGAATCAAAATACAATGCTGCATCAGTTGCTGCAAAGGAGGTTGCCTGGATGAAGAAGTTCATTACTGATCTCGATGTTATGCCTAGCATAAAGAAACCAATCGAGATACTGTGTGACAACACTAGTGCCATTGCTCTTGCAAAGGAACCAAGGTCACAACAGACCACAAGGCATATACTCAGGAAATTGCACTATATTAGAGAGATAGTAGAGCGTGGAGACATCGTGATAAACAAAGTTCATACAGATCTAAATCTGGCTGACCCCTTTACTAAGCCTTTATCTCAAGCTAAACATGAGGAGCATGCTGGAAATATAGGGTTTAGAGTTGCTAGACAGTGGGCATGATCTGTAATTAGTATTGGTGTTTTATTTTGAACTAAGACAGTTATATTGAATGTTTATTTGATTTAATGGGTTAAATGCAAATTTAAATATATATTAACTGTGTTCATTATTTGTATGTTTAAATCCTTGAATAAGAGTATTCTAAATGTCCGTAGTCGATCAAATTACATGGGAATGAATTTGAATGTAAGACTATTGTGAATTGAGATGGTTGTATTCATGAGATGAATAGCTCAAGGGTTTGAGGATCATAATTCACAGATATCATTATGGAATGATATTGGATGTAACTCGCTTCAAAACGATCTCCATGGATCTGTGTCATGAGATGCTTTGATATTGATATGTTCAATCTGTCCTTTTTCCTAAGGCACATATTAAACTACATTGATCAAGGACTATCTTTGATGTTATCTAACACTATCCTGAAACATGGGTAGCAATAAGGGTAGCGTTGGGAGAAATCCAAGATTAAGTGGGAGTTGTATGACGCTTATGGAATTCTGTACTTCTAAAGGATTAGAAGTCTATACATTCTGGCGCCCTCGTAAACTCAAACTGGTATAAACGCGTGGCCATGCTCGGACTAAGGTAGTTCGTTAGACCACTTTGAATTAGAGACAAGAATAGAGAATGGTTGATCACTATATAAGAATGAATGATCCATGCCTTATGATCAATGGATGTCTATACAGAAGGGACTTATTGATAGAATTATCAGGGCTATAGTATTTGGTTAAGTAAAGTGTTACTTGAACTCAAAGAACTAGTTGACGACTGTAAAGTGTCATACTGTGTTGGGTACAGTGCGATGCAGCTAGGCGTCCAACTCTGCACACATTGACTCATTTAATTAAAATCGTCCAAGTGGGAGATTGTTCGATATATAATATGTCCGATGTAATTAAAAGCCGAGGTCAATGTAACCCGACCCGGTACGATCCGAAGAGTTACACGTTGCTACATGAATCAGATAAGTTCATAAGTAGGTGGATTATTATTTGTGAAATAATAATATTTTGGACTTGAGGGACTTAATATTAATAAGATTAATATTAAAAGAATATTATAGTAATATACAAGGGGGCTTAGTGTAAGATTGTTTTCTATAAAAGGAGGGCTAAGGAGTAAACCCTAATCACACTTTTATAAAAAATAACAAACCCCTTGCCTCCTCCTAAAACTTTCGGCCAAGACAAGGAGCCGCAGCCCCTTGCCGCCGTCAACCACCACATCTTGCCGCCTCCTTCCTTGCAATCGGTTGCTACCTGGTTGGTTCGTGCTAGGGTGTGAACTTCCTACTAGCGAGGATTCTTTGTAACCCGTGTGTTACAATTCCGGTGCAGTCGTCAAAGGTTGATTACTAAACCCCCTATGGTTGTTTATTATTTATTTGTTTATACGCGTTTAACCGAAATCCTGTTTGGGAATATTTTGTTAATTTGATTAATAAAATCAATTATTATTATTTATATATAATTCACAGGGTCAAGATCGTGTACAAAGTGTTTTTTTTTTGTGAGAAGCGTGAGAAGTATTAAAAATTGATACTTAGGCATCATTTTTTGAACTTAGTCGTGATGTTTTGGATTGTTTTGCCTATAAAAGCACCAAACATAACAATTAAAAACCGAAAACAATGTATTTTAGGCTTAAAACTTAAAACACCTTGCTAAGAACATTCGCAGTGTGTTTTAAGCGTTAAGTAGTGTGTTTTAGCTGTTTTTTAAATTTAATGACTATAATACATTGTATTATGTTTGATGTTTTTCAAGTTAAAACAACCTAAAACATCATTCCTAAACCCAAAACATGATGTCTACATTTCAATTTTTAGTCATTATCACACTTCTCACGAAAAATATACTTTGTACAGGATCCTAAACCATAATTCACAAATATATATATATATATATATATATATATATATATATATATATATATATATATAGGGTTGGGTTATTTTGAGAACTCACTTGAGTTGTGAGAACCATAGGAACTCATCTAGACCATTGATTTTGATGATCTAATGGTTGAGATCAAAAGTTAGGACTTTTTGTCTTGACTTGGTTAATAAGTATTTTTTTTAATCTAATAAAGTACATTAAGGGGTATTAAGGTAAAAACACCATGTGAGAGAAATAATTAATATAATATCATATAATACTTTATTCTATTATTAAAATATTCATTTTTAAAGTTTATTTTATTTTTTTAAGTAAATTACTTTTAAAAAAACATATTGTAGATTCTGTAATATACAATACTTTTTATAAATATTCATTTTTTTTAACTTTATTTCATTTAATTTTTATTTTCGTTATTAAAAAAATTCAGTTTTTTAACTTTATTTTATTTTTTAATTAATTTAGTTTTTTTTAAATTTCATAATTTTGATATGATTTACACTGCCGTAATTATTTACACCAGTGTAAAACTGGTATACACAAACTTTTATAAAAATTACGCTGGTGTAAATAATTACACCAGTGTAAAACTGGCATACATAAACTTTTAGAAAAATTACACTGGTGTAAAAAACCAAACAAACATATGATGAGGATGATTTTACACTGGTGTAATACACCAGTGTAAATCTACTATACACACAAATACTACATTCTAATTACACCAGTGTAACTATTTACACTAGTGTAAATCTACCATACACACAAATACTACATTCTAATTACACCAGTGTAAAAACCAAACAAACATCTACACAATCGTATTACACCACTATAAAATGCCCCACAACACCAACAAAAATGTATTACATCAATGTAAACAACTAAAAAAAACATCTATACACACTACACACCCCATGCTACACATAACTCAAGGGTTTTATACCATTGTGTATTTACCTTTATAAAAAAAAAAAAAAAAAAAAAAAAAAAAAAAAAAAAAAACCATCATCTTCAACATCATCATGTTCTTCCCCATCAAACATCATCTTTCAAACAAACAAAACCAATGAATAATAATAGTAATAATAAAAACAATAACAAAAACATCATCATCATTTATAAAAAAACAAAACAAAAACATTTATAATAATAATAATAATAAAAAAAAACCTGCTGCCGCCGCCCCATCTGTTCATCGTTGATATGTTCACCACCACCAAAACCCTCATCAGATCCGGCAACCCACCATTCGAACCACACCCAAACCCCCCCCCCCCCCCCGATCCACACCCAAACCCCCCCCTCAGATCCACCCCCAACCCCCCGCAACAAACCACCATTCGAACTACCCAAAACCCTCTGTCGAACCACCCCCAAAACCCTCTGCAAAACCCCCTCAACCACCTCTGAAAAACCCACGTTCATCATTTATAAAAAAACAAAACAAGTATATTTCATGTTCTTTTTGCCACCAGCACATCCCCACCATCGGATTCACCTCCCCATATCCAGATTATTATTATTATTATTATTATTATTATTATTATTATTATTATTATTATTATTATTAGAGAGAGAGAGAGAGAGAGAACGAGAGAAAAGAAGAAGAGAGAGAGGAGAAGAGAGAGAGAGAAGAAGAGAGAGAGAGAGAGAGGAGATGTTTAAAATGAGAGAGAAAAAGAATCTGTGTATTCATATTATTATTATTATTATTATTATTATTATTATTATTATTATTATTATTATTATTATTATTTAAATGTTAATGGGGTAGGTTGGGTGTGGGGTAGGGTGGGGTGGGGTGTTATTATTACTAAAATGTCCTCAAGTATTTGTGTATAAAAGACTATATTGCCCCTTATTAAACAAATGCAAAAAAAACACAAAACTGATGAGGTGGCATTTGTTGATTGGTCTATTGGAGTTCTCAAGTTCTCTCAACTCAATAGAGTTCTCAAATGAACCCAATCCTATATATATATATTGGTTTTAAGTTTAAATAATAATATAAACCGTTTCCGCTGTGTATACGATACCATGATTCCCAACAATACCAACCAAGTCCACCAACAACTCAATGTTGGATGGATTTGTGCTATGGTAATGGTTGACAAAAGAGAGCCAATGCTCATCCAAACAAGTCACCATACTCTACTTAAACCTCCTAGTTTTAAAATTAGTTGTAACAATGTTGAATTGACTAATCTGTTGCATGATAGACTTGGTCACCCTGGTGATAACGCACATAAAGTTTTAAAAGAAGATTTAGGTTTGAAAAATTTTAATAATGATGTGCCTTGTGATACATGTGACAAGGCAAAGCATCATAGAGAACCATTTCCCTTAAGTAATCATAAAACTGTTAGTGTAGGGATATTATACACCTATATGTATGGAGCCTTATAAGTTAAAAAGTAAAGAATAATTCTAATACTTTTTAACAATTATTGATGATTTTTCAAGAGCTGTTTGGGTGTGCTTAATGAAATCTAAAGATGAAGTGTTTGGTAACATACAACATTTTTATGCAAGTCTTAAAACTCAATTTAAGAAAGATGTTAAAATTTTTAGAAGTGACAATGAAACTGAATTTGTTAATAATCAGTTTTCAAATTTTTGTAAAACTTTAGGAATTTTGCATCAAACTACTTGTGTGTATACCCCTCAACATAATGGAATTATTAAGAGGAAACACAGACACTTCCTAAATGTTGCTAGATCTCTTTTATTTCAAAATCATATGCCTTTAAATTTCCGGTCAGAATGTGTAGTAGCAGCTGCTTATCTTATTAACAGGACCCCATCATCTGTATTAAAAGGTAGGACTCCCTGTGTACTTATTCATGGCTTTAAACCCTCTTTATATCACATTAGAGTGTTTGGATGTTTGTGTTATAGTACTATTTTAAATTACTCTGATTAACTTAGTAGTCATGCAGAAAAATGCGTTTTAATTGGATACTCTTTTGAAAAAAAGGGATATAAATTGTGGAATTTAGAACAAAAATAAGTTTTGTTTTCAAGGGATGTAAAATTCTATGAATATATATTTCCTTTCAAAGAATCTAAGGTTTTGGATAAAACTGACACTAATGTTTATAAAACTGAGTGTTAACATTTACGACATGATGAAGTCAATACTAATTCTGAGGGACAAACATCTCCTAGTGGTCAGGATTCTGTCATGAGAAAGTTTACCATAAATGTGACAGGCTATCAAAGGTTGTTAGGGAAACTAATCTATTTGTCCCATACCAGACCATACATCGCCTATTCAGTACATGTATTAAGTCAATACATGTACAAGCCAACTGAAGCTCATTTTCAGTTAGCAATAAGAGTGTTACGGTATTTAAAGGGCTCACCAGGCAAACGGCTGTCATTCTGCAAAAGCAGTTCGTTTAACTTAACACCTTATGCAGATTCTGAGTGGGCCAAATTAGGAAGTCCATGACAAGTTATTGTGTTTTTATTTTTTTTTGGGTAATTCACTTATTTACTTGGAAAAGCAAAAAGCAAGCTACTATATCGCAGTCTACTGCAGAAGCAGAATACCGTGCAATGTGCTCTACGACATGTGAAGTCTTGTGGCTAATAAACTTACTTAGTGAACTACAAATACAAGTAAGTGTTCATGTTGATCTTTATTGTGACAATTCAGCCGCAATTGAAATTGCGGCAAATCCATTTTTTTATGACAAAACAAAATATTTCGAATGGGATCTATTCTTTTTAAGGAAAAGATCAGTCTGGGCAGTATAAGAATTGTTAAAATTAAGTATGGAAGGCAAGTTGCTGACATTTTCACTAAAAGGATTGTTAGTGTCTCAACAGGAATTGGTTTGTAAATGATTGAGGTTGTTTGATCCATTCAAAAATAAAAGTGAGGGGGGGGGGGGGGGGGGTTGAAAGTATTGCTTCATATTGGTCACTTTTATTATTACTAAGATATGGTTATGTTTGTTTTGTATGTACATGCTGAGATGAGCTGGATATTGTTGCATTTTGGTCGAGGTTGCTGAGATTTTTGGTCAAGGTTGCTGATAAAGGTCCATAATAGAAGTTATGTTTGTTATAATATTTGGCACAGTAGCTGATAAAGAAGCCCAGTAGCTGTAGCCCATGGCCCAGTGTTTGTTGAGAAGTCTGGTACACGCACCTCACTCGCCTATATAAGGCCTCTATGTTTCTAGATCATTCGGTCTATCTTTTTCGCTTTGTTATTCTCTCAGTTTTCTGTCTCACAAAAACTAGGGTTTTCATCTTGTAATTGTAGATTCAAAGTTTGAGTCTGATTATTTTGGTTTAGATGATCTTGTCAGGTTGTAGGTTATGATCTGATTGTTAGTAGTTTTGGTTGTGAGTTGAGTTAGAGTGTTTTGTATGTTTTGATTGTTTATGGTTTTTGTTTCGATAATAAGCTCAGAAGTTTTTGTTCTTTGTTGTTACAAATTTGACATTTCTTAACTTTAAATTTGACTATAGATTATGGAAATGTTGTTCATTATGTGTTGCATTCTAGCTCGTCACCTAAAAACAGGTCATCTTCTCTTAGAAACATTACTTTTCAGGTTAAGCTTATGTGGTGAACTTTATAAGTAAAGGAAAAAAGCTTTAAAAACGTACAAAGCCAACTGAAAGTATTTACTAAAATGTGTTCTAGACAAATCTTGGTTCTCAACATTTACCGGGGTTTGTTAGATAAATAAGTCTCACGCGTTACTAGGAGCGAAAATATAGTAGAGAGATAATGACAAAAGCTATAATATTTCTACAATAGTTTAAAAATAAAAAGGGATAATTTTGTTAAATAGCAACCAAGTTTTAAGAGTGTTCTAATTAGGCCACTTATAAAATTTTTTGTTCTAATTAGGTCACTCAAATTTAATTTAATGTTCCAATACTAGATGATTGACCTAGATAGAATGTCATTCATATTACATGTCATTTATTTACTTTTTTAAATGTTTTTACGTTTTCTAAATGCTAACACCGAATAGAAAATAAAAAATAAGTAAAAAACATTTTAACGTGAAAAAAAATTAAAACATTGCATTTTTACGAGTTTATATAATTTTTATTATCTTTTTTCACTATGTATGTGCAACTATGGGGCCCATCATTTTCTTCACCAAAACCCCACAACCTAATCTTCTTTTTTGGATAGCAAGCAACGAAGCAACCAACAAAAGATCCTTCTTAAACACACCATTTATGATTCATCTACCTTCTTCGCTTCTTCCCTAAATCATCGCACCACCATCGAGCCTCCGCCTACAACCGTGAACCACCATCACCATTGAGCACCCTTCTTTCCCAAACACTAATGACTTCATCTTCACCCCCTCCACAATGGCTGCCACCACCGAAGACCTTCAACCAAGCTGCTAATCACAATCGACGGAGCACTATATCACCACCAAGGCACCTCCATCTATAGACTTTCACTGACTCAAACGGTAATCCCCTGATATGAGCGACGGTGGTTGATGGTGTTTCAAGGTGCCGGGACGGTGGTTGTTGGCGTCGTATTGGGGTTCAACGACGGTGTTTGGTGGTGCGACGGTGGATGGTGGTACGACGGTGGGATAACATACTACATAGAACAACTATGGTAGATTAAGAAATTTGAACTACTTAATTTGATTTATTTCTCTTTTATTAATTATTTAAAGCATTTTTTATAAAAAAAAATACAGCATAGAATAGTTTACCTGCTAATCAGATAAATTACATAAGATCAAAACATAAAATAAACTTTAATGACATAATTAAAACACAAAATTGGCTTGATTACGGTTTTATGAAATATTCCCAAATAAAAATAAAAAGAGATTGAATTACGTAAATATATGATTTTATCTAATCAAATCAAGATAATTAATCCAAACTTAAACTAAGGAACCCTTGTCGAACTAGGATATATCTCAAACGTGGACCCCAATTAATTAACCCCTATAAAAACCCTTTCACGTCTTCGTATTATTATCATCTTCATCTGCGAGAGAATGAACAAAGACTACGTACTCGGCCAAGAAGTGGGCCGCGGTCGATACGGCGTCGTCTACCGCTGCTTCTCCACCGTCTCCGGTGACTCGTTCGCCTGCAAATCCATCGACAAGCGCCTCTTATCCAATCCCACTGCCCGCGAGTGCATCCATAAAGAACCCAAAACTCTACAACTACTAAACCGAAACCCAAACATAACTCAAGTCCACGGTGTTTACGAAGACGATAACTATCTTCATATAATTATGGACCTTTGCGACACGCCTGATCTCTTCGACCGCATTTCTAACCGCGGTAGAGTGTTCTCAGAGATGGAAGCGTGTTCGGTGTTTTGTCAGTTGATGTTAGCAATAAGCTATTGTCATGGGTTAGGCATTGCGCATCGCGATATTAAGCCGGAGAATGTTTTATTTAATTCGAGAGGGAAATTGAAGCTGGCGGACTTCGGATTGGCGGAGTGGTTTGGGATGAATAAGGGAGGGATGATGAGTGGAGCTGTTGGTACACCTTATTATGTTGCACCTGAGATTTTGTCTGGTAAAGAGTATAATGAGAAAGTTGATATTTGGAGCGCAGGTGTCATATTATATATAATGTTGTCCGGTGCTCCTCCGTTCTACGGTGAAACGCGAGCGGAGACGCTACAAGCGGTTTTGCGAGGGGATTTACAGTTGCCGACAAAGATTTTTAGATCGGGGGTTAAGGATTTGTTGATGAAGATGCTGTGCAAGGATGCATCACAACGGTTATCGGCAGAAGAAGTTTTAAGTAAGTTATACATCTATATATTTTGTTTTGTTTTCAAATTTGGGTATTTGGAATTTATGTAATATTAAGGTTTTTTTATGAAAAAGATTCTAATATTTTGTTGATAAATTGTAGGACATCCATGGGTGCTAAGTGGAGGTGAAACCCGATCAATGGCAGATTTGTTCTGAGAAGAAACTGATGTGTGCCACATCAAGAAACAATGCATTTCAGATGAGATTAGCCATGCATGTAGTTTAGTCGATCGTTGGTTTTGTAATGTGTAGTTATTTCATTAATTGCATTAGTGAGTAGTGGTTTAGTTCTTGTATTTCTTACTGCATCGATGTTAGGTTATAAATGATCAAGCATGAATCTTTTCATGTTTGAATGACCATATTGAAATTTATCAATTCTATTCTGCCATGAAATCAACCTTAAAAGAGAGAAGTTGGGTAATGTTTTGATGGTGAATAAATCATATAACTGTTGTGGGCACTACAAGAAAAATCACCTTTAGCGGCAACCAGCCTTTTGGTCGCCGCTAAAGGTTCAAAGCTTACGCAGACCTCGGCTATTGAAATATGATTCAAACCCCATGAAGCATACGCATGCACGTGAAGGTTGTTTTGGTCATCCGAAGTTCAAGGTTTTTTTAGCATTTCTTTTGTTTACGTTATAGTTTAAAGTTTGAATAAATTGTGTGATCCACGATTGTAGGTTTCAGTTTAAAGCCGTTGTAATTAGGGATGAGCTCGGGACGGGATCGGTACCGAACCGATACCGATCCCGACAATACCGATACCGAAAAGTCCAAAAACCCAATACCGATCCCGATATCGAACACATACGGTACGGTACGGTATTGGTTCGGTATCGGTACGGTACCGGTATGGTATCGGTATTTTGCCTTAAAATACCGATACCGTACCGATCCCGTACCGATACCGATAATACCGAAACCGAAAATCCATAAATATGGATACCGATACCGATCCCGAAACCCCTCGGTTCGGTATCGGTTCGGTACGGTATCGGGATCAGGACGGGACGGGATCGATATTCAGGCTTGAATGCTCATCCCTAGTTGTAATGCTGCCTATATAAGCCGCCTCTAGTATGTTTATGTTTTGTTCATTCACTTCTGTATAATAAAAGCCTTGAGTATTGATCATATTGTGAGTTCAATTGAGTGTTCTTATAAGTTTTGATATCAACAGTGGTATCAGAGCTTTTGTGTGATTCATGATCATCTCATTTTAAAACCCTACCACTTCATTCTCTTGTTTCAAAACCCTATCACTTCATTCCATGGCCGACCAAACCAGTACTTTACCCACTACTCCTACTCCGATCCCTGTCATTAAGGGAGAGGGGTATGAACATTGGAGTATCCGTATAAAAACCATTACGAAGTCACGAGATCTATGGAAATTGGTGGAACAAGGCGTCAACACTGCTGAAACTGATGTTAAAAAACTCAAGAATCTTAAGAAAAAGGATGCTCATGCCATGGCCATTATTCAGCAGGCCATACATGATCAATTATTCTCTTGAATTGCAGTTGGTGAATCCTCCAAAGAGAGTTGGGAAATACTGAAGATAGAGTATCAAGGTGATACTCAAGTCAAAGCTTTCAAGTTGCAAGGATTAAGAAGAGAGTTTGAAAATCTCTCTATGAAAGACAGTGAAATTGTTGGAGAATACTTCTCTAGAGTTATGGGGATTGTGAGCCAGAAGAGAGCATATGGGGAGATCAATTCCGATCAAACCATAGTAGAGAAGATACTTCAAAGTTTATCTCCGAAGTTCGATTACATAGTCCCATCTATTGAAGTATCCTTTGATATATCCACACTTACTCCTGTACGGCTAATGGGTACCTTGCAATCACAAGAAGAAAGAATAAATAGCAGATTCAATGAAAAAAAAAAAAAAAGAAAAGTCTGAAGAACATGCTCTGCAAGTTATGCAAGATGGAAACCAACTCTCAAATGCACGTGGCAGAGGACGTGGAGGTTACAGAGGCCGAGTTAGAGGAAGATCATTTGATAGGAGCAAAGTACTACAATGTTATACTTGTAAAAAGTATGGTCACTTATCCAAAGATTGCTTGTATAATGAGGAGGCACAAGTCAATGTTGCTGCTGAGTATGTAGAACAAGGGGAAGGCAATAGCAATGGAAGCAATGGTGAGGAACAACATTTGTTTATGGCATTTGTACCTGAACAAGAAGCCAACAATCTGTGGTTTCTTGATTCAGGATGTTTAAATCATATGACAGGGTCCAAGACCAGTTTTGTTGAACTCAATGAATCATTCAAGATGAGTGTTCAACTGGTCAATAAGAAGTCCTTGGCAGTTGAAGGCAAGGGTATTGTTCGAATCTATACAGGACCAGACTCATACAAATTGCTTAATGATGTTTATTATTGTCACAACCCGACCAAGGTGGGCCCGGTCAAAGTACAGATTGTTACCAAACATCACGCAATGCAAGCAAACAACGGAAGCAATGTAAATAACTATTCTTTTATAAATAATAATAATTTACATATATATACAATATACGCTTTCTAATACGAATTCTCTAGGTAATGTCTAAGGTTCTCGCTTGCCTTCTGATTCCTCCGTCGGGGATACTCCGAATCGCAGCTGCTCATTCCTTTCTATCTCAGACAGGTACCTGAACACATGCTTAAAATAGTTTTGGGTCAGCAATTACGCTGGTGAGTCCGTGCGTTAGTTTAAATGGTTTTCAATAAGTTTATTATTTCAAAAGCAAGTTCATAAAATTTTCACGGTTCAACACATGGTGATGTACAAGCGACACCTCAAACCTAACACAGAATCTATCTACTACCATTATAGATTCTCCTGGCAAAATACATGTCACAACGGCCCCGTGGACCTCAGTGGAGGGTTTTCCGGAATTCTGGATCCACTGTGTGTGTGGGTTTCCCCAAGTAGTACTACCCATATATTAAGTGGCCCAATCCTATGGGTTAATGAGTGCCAGTATGGTTATTTGGCAGCAAGTATCTTGTCATATCAAAACAGTTCAGTCACACACACAAGCATATGTTCTCCCAAAACAGTTAAAACACAAAAAGAGGGGATGGTACACGAAACTCACCTGAAAAAAGTGTGCATGGATAGTTTAAAATAACAAGGCGTCTGACGATCGGTATTGGTACTCTCCTGGTTAAATCCTCGCTTCTCGGGTTATGATTCGCATTGAGCAATTGACTTTGGTTGACTGTTCAGTTGACTTTGATTGACTCGAAGGTTAACTTCTGTTGACCCGCTCGTTGACCCAAACCTCGACCCGACTCCTTGACTGCCTCGATTAACCCAACCCTAGTCACCACTGATGTATTGGTGAAAACACCTTCGTAATATGCTAGTTTTGTATATATTTTAATGTTTGATAGGTCTATTTTAGGTTTACTTTATTGTATATTATTTAAAATAAAAATGCATTGATATTATTATAAAATACATTATTTTGATTGGTTTTGTATTTGATGGGTTGATGGTTACGGTTGTCTATTAACAGGTTATAGTTTCTCAAAAGCAAATTTATAGTGGAATAAAATGCTTAATGGACAAATACCAATTGTGAGAATTTTTGGTGGAAAATTGCACATCACGTGCCTTATGAAAAGATATCAAATGGGTTTAAGTTAATGTAGGCCAACACAACTTGAGTTAATGTGGGCCATTAATTGAAAGATGGCCTGTGGATTGGTGGTCATTCTTTGAGAAGTTTGGGCCTGAACCGACAGAAGGGTTTTTATTATTTGAGATTGACGGCAGCTTTTGGTGTGGAGGGAGAATCGCACATCACAGGTCAGAAGGCTGGAACAATGAGAAATAAGATGGAGACTTCTACCATAACCATGAGCGGGTGGAAGTTACATTTATCTTTATTATTGATTTAGATTATTTTGTTATCATTTCAACATTTTTATAAAACAACAAAAAGATAAAACTAGCCAACTTCATAATTGTATTTTTTATATTTATTGTGGTAACTAGCTTAGACAAATAAACAACCATTGTGACACTAACCGCATGCTCCTCGTGAATTCGATATTCCCTACTTACCCAGGCTACCTAGGTTATTTATGTTTGTATGACCCTTGACGACAGACGGTCATCAAATGGCGCCGTTGCCGGGGAGCTAGTGCGCTTAGTATTACATTGCTTGTTTGTTTGTATTTTTTTAGTGTTTTGAAAAAAAAAATAGAAAATCAAAAAAAAATTATATAAAAGTGTTATTTAATTTTATAAGATTTCACTTTGGGTGTTCTAGTTGTGCAGGTTTTTCTTTTACAGGTGTAGAACACCATGAATTGGGTTAATGAAGACAATGAACCATGTTATAGTTGTGGAAGTTTCGCTCACTGGACTGAAGATTGTAAAGATTGTCCAAAGCCCTTATCACGAGTAGATCCTTATTGTTTTTGTTGCGGACAAATACATAGGGATAAAGACTGCACAATATTTTGGAGTGATCCAGAATATTGGGATGAAATGTGGAAATCTGGGTACCGGGCAACTCCATGTCAAGAAGATTATCATAGTTACTCTAACTATGAACCTGAAGAGGCACCTTTCTCAGGTAACGAGGAGAATTATTACTATAATGAAAACTCACAATCATGTTTTTCTCCAGGTTACTACCAAGATCAATATCTAATTCCTCCCGATGAAGACGAATGTGCGGAGATGACATATCAAACCGAGGAGGAAAATAACCTTGCTCGAGCAGAAACGATGTTATCCAAGATAGAGGAATTTTTATCAACACCCAACCTCTCAATTCAACAACGAATTGAGTACTTAACTTTGAAATGTGAGGTGTTATCGACAAGGATAGATATAGCAGAGTCTGTGTCTCCCTTACCTGATGATATCAGAGACTATTCTCAAGTTAAGGATGAGGTTGTGGAGACTAATACCACACCAAATCCTTCACTTGTTGAAGAGTTACAAGTAGAAAAGGTTGTTGTTGTTGTTATTGATGCAGGTGTCACAAGTCTTTCTCAAGATTCTCACAGCTCTCATCCCGCACTGATTACCTTCATAAACAAGGTTCAGGATGAAGATCCAAAGATAAATATTAGGAATGTGAGATTACAAGACATCGGGCAAAGGCGAGTGAGATGGTTCTTCCACATCAACAAAAGGTACCCAATTCACATGTCAATCTTTAAACATCTGTTTATTTGGCATGTAAACTACCGAGCATACATTGGAAACTCGGTAGGCAAGTGCGCGCTTAGACCACCTTGATAGTCAGGTATGAGTCTTGTACATTTTGTATATATTTATTATTATTTTTTTTTATTTTTAGTTTGTATTTTGAGTCTCTTTTGATTTCTGAGAATGCTTGGAACTTAACTTGCAATCTTATTACTTCGCCTGTACTCAATCTCCATTCAGGCAGGGTAAAGCTGTACATCTTCGGTGTATAAGGCATCCCAGAATTTTATGTTTTTATTTTTTTTCTTGTGAGTCTTAGTTTCAGGTATGTTATCGGCCGCGAATGAAATGCTATACGGCTGGATTGGAAGGAACTGTAGAGACTCATACACGCACTGCCTATATCCAGGGGAGTCTATTCCTTTTACTATTGTTGTATTTTATTTTTATTTCTATTTTATTTTATTCCCTATCTTACATTGAGGACAATGTGTCGTTCAAGTGTGGGGGTGGGGAAACTTCATTTTTATTTAGTCTTGAGTCTACAAAAAAAAAATCAAAAAAAAAAATCAAAAAAAAATTAAAAAATTGAAAATGTCTTGAAAAATGTTCTTAAAAAGCATTCTAATCAGACGTAAAGCAGTTTTTTTTAGTACGTACCAGTTGTCTCTTGATTGTTTTGGCAGTAGATCCTTAGTCATGGTCTAATTTGTGGAAAAGTAATATGAACCGTTTTCAGCAAGTATTTTTAAGAAAAAAGTTTAGAATTGTCTGACTAGGTTTAACAAGCTATTGGTAATAAATGCATGCACACATCGGTAACCCATTTCCCCACTTTTGTGAGATCTTGAGCCTACTAGATGATAGATTGATTTATATACATTTTTTTTTTTGTTGAGAGTAGGCCAAATGTTTCTCTGTTGCAGAACTTGTGTGATTTGATACATGTTGAGGTTGTAGACTAGATATGCACATACATGACAAAGGCGATTTAGGATTCTTTTTCGTTTGACACCTTTATTTGTTTCGTGTTTACCTGTTTACCTAAAATCACCCTTAGTAGCCCATGTTGAGCTTACACCCTTTCGTTTGTTAAACCTATAAAGTTACCCAAATTGACCCGTTAGCCGTTGTTTAAGAAATTGATGACATCCATTGTGTTTATGTTGATGTTTATGTTTAAGTGATGTTAAGTTGTGAAAAAAAAAGAAACAAAAAAAAAAAGTATGTGTTATAGGTCGAATATGACCGAAGTTGTGATTATTAGCAGTTTCGTGAATAAGGATCGTCATTCAAGTTGTTTCACCATTTTATTTTAGCCACTTTCAGCCTAAACGTTCACTACCTTTACCCTAAGCCCAAAACCCGTAAGTCCTTTAGATATGTGTATAGTCTACAGTTGATGTGTGATTGTTATACAAGCCTATGATAATAGAGTTACATGTTTGGTTTTGAGTGAATAATACTAGCTCATTACATGCTAGTCCAGATATTAAACCGAGTGGAGTGAAAATTGTGAGGGGTGTGTTGCATGAAAATAAAAGCCGGAAGCATGTTAGGCTTAGTCGGGTAAATTCTGTTTTTTAAATGGAAATCAATTTGACTTGCTGAATTAACACATCTAGTGCTGATCTATAAATGGGGTATGACTTTGTACCTTAGTTAAGGTATGATGGGCGACTGAGGTGCTAGTCTGTGATAATATCTTGAGTAGAGTATATATATAATTTTTTCGAGACAAAAAAAGATAAGTGTGGGGGTGTGATGTATTGGTGAAAACACCTTCGAGTATGCTAGTTTTGTATATATTTTAATGTTTGATAGGTCTATTTTAGGTTTAATTACTTTATTGTATATTATTTAAAATAAAAATGCATTGATATTATTATAAAATACATTATTTTGATTGGTTTTGTATTTGATGGGTTGATGGTTACGGTTGTCTATTAACAGGTTATAGTTTCTCAAAAGCAAATTTATAGTGGAATAAAATGCTTAATGGACAAATACCAATTGTGAGAATTTTTGGTGGAAAATTGCACATCACGTGCCTTATGAAAAGATATCAAAAGGGTTTGAGTTAATGTAGGCCAACACAACTTGAGTTAATGTGGGCCATTAATTGAAAGATGGCCTGTGGATTGGTGGTCATTCTTTGAGAAGTTTGGGCCTGAACCGACAGAAGGGTTTTTATTATTTGAGATTGACGGCAGCTTTTGGTGTGGAGGGAGAATCGCACATCACAGGTCAGAAGGCTGGAACAATGAGAAATAAGATGGAGGCTTCTACCATAACCATGAGCGGGTGGAAGTTACATTTATCTTTATTATTGATTTAGATTATTTTGTTATCATTTCAACATTTTTATAAAACAACAAAAAGATAAAACTAGCCAACTTCATAATTGTATTTTTTATATTTATTGTGGTAACTAGCTTAGACAAATAAACAACCATTGTGACGCTAACCACATGCTCCTCGTAGATTCGATATTCCCTACTTACCCTGGCTACCTAGGTTATTTAGGTTTTGTATGACCCTTGACGACAGACGGTCAAAAATAAGAATTTAAGAAAAGACCAACTACCTTACTAGTTAGGGTAAGTCGGGTGTCGAACCACGAGGAGTATTGTGGAAAGTGTTATTTCTAACAATTAAATTAAACTAGACGGAAATGTAAAATTGATTGGTTGATTGATTTGCAAATAATAAAAACGACTTAAAAGAAAATGATTTGTAAACAATATAAAAAATGGTGACCTCTCCGGGATCCCGGTTAATCACTTTAGACAAGGTTAATATAGTTTGCCAATTGATATCACATAGACATGATATGTGGATTAATATGATTGATAAAGAAGGTTGATTAATGACTTTGTGACAGCCGATAACTAAACCGCAACTGTTGACTCGGTTGATTATCACCTAGCAATATCTTAATGACTCGTAATATTGAAAGACCCACTTGAATGTATTCAATGACCCTCGATAATAAACCGCGTTGGTTGATGAAATCCAAACAAATTAACCATTCAATAAACGTTCAACATCAATATTAAAAATAAACCACAATCGAAGCCGAAAGTTTAAATATTCAAATCTCAATTCAATTGTTTGACAAACATAAAACCTTGCAAAGATAACTAACCATTCACCCGGAGAGGATCACGGGTGATTAGCCGCTCATGGTGGTGTAGAACGCGTTCATGGAATAATTAATACTTGAAAGCATGTTGATTTCAATGAACACTTGATTTCTTGATGTCATTTTGTATTGAAAGTGGCTGTCAAAATCCTCTCAAGATGCCCTCTGATCGAACAAATGCGGCTCCCTTCTTTCTATTGTGCGATCATAATCCCCCCTCCCAATCTTCTTACGGCCCTTTATAATATTTCCCTCCAATTATTAATAATAATAATGCCCTAGAAGTAATTGTTGTTTTGGGCCGCAAACCGTGACTATGAAGTCACGTTTTTGTGATATTTATGTTTATATTATTATTATTATTATATAAACATATTATTATTAGTTATTATTAAAGTATTATAACTCGGTTATCTAGACTTGGGTGTTTTTTACTTCACTAAAGTTCCTCTTCAACGCTCCAGCATCCATGAACACCTATCACTTTCCATACTCGCTTTCAAGTGTATGCGACTTGATTATTTTCCTTCAGCTCACACACGGTACACAATTCCATCTTAAGTCCATCCATTTTAACCGCTTCACCTGCAATCATACAATGTAGCGTAGTTATCTAATTCAAGGCATATAATCACTCAAACGACATTAAAAGCACACAATTAAGCGTCTTAAACACCATGATTGACCCCGTTCATCACATTCCCACACTTACCTTTGATTGTCCCCAATCAAACCATCTCAAAACATGACTCACCTTATTAACAAGCCACCTCCAATTCCTTTACCTATCGATTTTCCAAATTCCCCAATCATACCCATCCCATAGACTTACACAATCGAGATTGACAATCTGGCGAACAAATGTTGCACAATTTCAAAACAAGACTTGCCTATCCAAACTAACATGCTTATTATCATCTACATATGCTACACACCCCTGACAATATTCATCCTCTCGGTTTAATATCTGGACTAGCGTGTAATGTGCTAGTATATGACACTCAGAAAACCAAGAATGCAACTTCGTTATCATAGGTTTGTATAACAATCACACATAAGCTATAAACTGTGCACATATCAAAAGGACTTACGGGTTTTGGGCTTCGGGTAAAGGTAGGATAATTTGGTTCACAAATGGCTCGAAAACAAACGGTTTAACACAAATGATTGAACATCCTTATTAACATATCACAAGAACATACTAACACACAAACTTGGGCATAATTGACCCATAACAATCACTTCAATTTTTTTTTTGTATTTTTTTTGTATTTTTTTTCTTCTCTCTTCTTTTTTTTTTCAACATTGAACAACTCAAACAATAAACAAGGCGAACACATTGTTTATTGTCTGACTAGGTTTAACAAGCTATTGGTAATAAATGCATGCACACATCGGTAACCCATTTCCCCACTTTTGTGAGATCTTGAGCCTACTAGATGATAGATTGATTTATATACATTTTCGTTTGTTGAGAGTAGGCCAAATGTTTCTCTGTTGCAGAACTTGTGTGATTTGATACATGCTGAGGTTGTAGACTAGATATGCACATACATGACAAAGGCGATTTAGGATTCTTTTTCGTTTGACACCTTTATTTGTTTCGTGTTTACCTGTTTACCTAAAATCACCCTTAGTAGCCCATGTTGAGCTTACACCCTTTCGTTTATTAAACCTATAAAGTTACCCAAATTGACCCGTTAGCCGTTGTGGAGTGAAAATTGTGAGGGGTGTGTTGCATGAAAATAAAAGCCGGAAGCATGTTAGGCTTAGTCAGGTAAATTCTGTTTTTTAAATAAAAATCAATTTGACTTGCTGAATTAACACATCTAGTGCTGATCTATAAATTGGGTATGACTTTGGACCTTAGTTAAGGTATGATGGGCGACTGGGGTGCTAGTCTATGATAATATCTTGAGTAGAGTATATATATAATTTTTTCGAGACAAATAAAGATAAGTGTGGGGGTGTGATGTATTGGTGAAAACACCTTCGTAATATGTTAGTTTTGTATATATTTTAATGTTTGATAGGTCTATTTTAGGTTTACTTTATTGTATATTATTTAAAATTAAAATGCATTGATATTATTATAAAATACATTATTTTGATTGGTTTTGTATTTGATGGGTTGATGGTTACGGTTGTCTATTAACAGGTATAGTGGAATAAAATGCTTAATGGACAAATACCAATTGTGAGAATTTTTGGTGGAAAATTGCACATCACGTGCCTTATGAAAGATATCAAATGGGTTTGAGTTAATGTAGGCCAACACAACTTGAGTTAATGTGGGCCATTAATTGAAAGATGGCCTGTGGATTGGTGGTCATTCTTTGAGAAGTTTGGGCCTGAACCGACAGAAGGGTTTTTATTATTTGAGATTGACGGCAGCTTTTGGTGTGGAGGGAGAATCGCACATCACAGGTCAGAAGGCTGGAACAATGAGAAATAAGATGGAGGCTTCTACCATAACCATGAGCGGTTAAGTTATTTGTAGCTTTCCCCCGGGTGAATCTTTGTATTGATTTTGTATTCTGAACTCTTTTAATTATGTATGAACTAGTATTTTTACTACTTGTGTTGGATTGAATAAACCTTGCTTATATTTGAACCAATTTATCTATTAACTGTGATTTCTGGAATCATAAGGAGGTTGGTTGATATTTGTATAGGGATAGCTAGGCGTACGGTTTACGTTGAAAACATGTCCCTAGTTATTATTTCAATCTAAACAGTTATTATGACAGGATAGCTAGTTATTGTGACAGGATAACCAAGGCCATGTCTATGTGGTGTTCTTGTAGTTAAATCGCATAGGTTGCAAGATTATACAAATAGGATCCCGGGTGGAAGTTACATTTATCTTTATTATTGATTTAGATTATTTTGTTATCATTCCAACATTTTTATAAAACAACAAAAAGATAAAACTAGCCAACTTCATAATTGTATTTTTTATATTTATTGTGGTAACTAGCTTAGACAAATAAACAACCATTGTGACGCTAACCACATGCTCCTATGGATTCGATATTCCCTACTTACCCTGGCTACCTAGGTTATTTAGGTTTTGTATGACCCTTGACGACAGACGGTCATCAACCACCATCTAATTTGGTCCTCTTTCAACCAACACCTCAGTAACCCATAACCAAAGCCATTCTCCTATCTTCGGTACCCGATATCAACATCACAGTCGCCTCCTTCTTCGCTGTAACAACCATCATCATCGTCCAATCATCTCCCAGCAATCACCATCGACCGCCTCTGCTTACTATATAGAACCATCACAACAGTCACCACCTTCGTCTGCCACCACCACAACCACTTAAACAACCAACATCACTATTCACACATAACCTCAAAGGGAAAAGGGGGTGGGTTGGGTTTGTACCTGCGATTAGTGACGCCACCGTCGTCTCCTCTGGTTCATCTTCTGTCTCTGCGTCCCTCTCTCTCTCTCTCTCTCTAGATCTGACAAGTGGGTGTAAGGGGGTGAGGGTCGTGGGGTTTGGGAGTGGGTTCGTCGGAGCTCCGCCATGTCCGGCGGTGACAATTCCACCGAGTTCCTTTCTTCCTCTTCTCTCTCTCTCTCTCTCTTGCTTGTTTCTATTAAATCAGATATGTGTGTATAATATGAGAGAGAGTGAGAGTTGGTTTATCTGAGTGTGTGAGAGGATAGAGAGTACGTGTGTGTGTGTGCAGGGAATTGATAAAGAAAAGGAGGGTTTTTATAAAAAAAAAAAAAAGTGAGTGTATGGAGGTGTTGTGTTGTTTAAAGGATGGGGTGCCATGGGGCACATGGCACTCATGCCATGTGTCCCATGGATGACTAATCTTTCTTAGTAGCGGGTCGGGTTCGGGTTCGTATTGCGTATTAGTTCGGTCTCGTAAAGCGCGTGTTCTAATAATATTTTATATAAAACAGTTCGGGTTCCAATTCTGTACATAAACGTATTGTTTATTATTCATTTTGGTTATTTGTAGTACATGATAATAGTAATAACACACGAAAAAATTTTGGGGTTCACTTCGGGTTTTTACATTCTCCCCCCTTATAAGAATTTCGTCCGCGAAATTTTGGTTCGGGTTATAGACCTCATAGTTCATCACTGTTCTCATAACTTGTTAAGATCATCCTATTTTCTAGCGTCACACATGGACACGAACTTATATTTCTATCACTAGGTAGTCAGATCGTACTATTGAAAATCAAAGAACTAAGTTCAAAACGCACTACAAAGTTACAAGGACCTACATATACTAAGGCTCCGTGCGGGTCATACTGTGTTCTCCAAACAGGTTTGCTGTTCATACAAACAATGACGACGCTTTAAACCTTAGCAAGACTACTTACAAGAGGAGGGTCTTGAAGATTTACTCTATCGAATGGGGTGCCCAATACAAGAAGGTTTACCAAATTGGTGACTTGATGGTCGTTAAAACGGGTAAATAACCAGCTAAGACATGGAAATCATGGAAACAAGGTCCGTAAATTCCTCGAACTTTTGGTCGTTCGATTGGTTTTAAAAATGATCCTGTTTTATTTCCTTACTAATCGAACGAAATGAGACAATGGGAAGGAATGAAGGCATTTTAATTGACAAGCACGAGAAAACTACTTTTTATTCACCAAGTCATCCGTTAGCTTTCGTTAAGGAGTACTCTCTATATTGAGTGTTTTCCTTGTTGTTTTACAATACTAGACCGCAATGTTTTTGGCGTTCTTATTTTTCAACAAGTGATTTTAACGGGATAGAATTCTCGGGGACTTCATCGTCCGTTATCTGAACGGTATCTTCTGATTTTGACCAAAGAGTCACTAGATAAATGGAAAGATTAAATCTTCTCTTTGTTTTCACAGCAAACACATCGTCCCTGTAAGGGCTGTGATATTTGATCGAATGAAATGGATTTGTCATGGTTAACAAAGAGGGATACCTTTTATTTGATACAAATACTAGGAAATAAACTATAGTTTATTCAAGTTGGACCTTCAGTCTCATCCCTGACGTATCATCGGTGTTTATATATAGGGTGTACCGCAGCTAACCCACCACACCTTTGGTACTCCAAAAACGTACTGGAAATTTTTCCCAAAACCCCATGAATTCCACACCACCATAACGTACCTATAAACTCGTGATTACGCTCCGGATCGTAATCTCCAATTTACCTTACATTAGGGTGTTATGTCTCTTTGTGCACTAATTTTGATAATAGGGAAGATGAAAAACACAAGGATCAGTGCTACAAATGGTACTGGAAATGGACAATCATTTTGCCTAGATTGGAAATAATGGTTTTATCACAGACGGGAAGAGTTTACTAACAAAAAGAAGCGCTTTCTTTAGGCTTGCTCTTTGAGATTCAAGAGGTTCTAAATCAAAACAATTAGAGTAGCTGTGGAATTCAATGAAGATTTTCTATCTTTCACTAGCGCCTTGTTGGGATTCTTTCAAAAAGACTACACGGTATATTTTTGTATGAAAGATGGTAGATGTTTTACGTGAGTCATGGTAGGGGATGTTTTGTGTATCAAGAGTCATTTGATTTGTTCAAGTTAAATAATCATGGTGGTAGGTGCATCCTTGTCCAAGGTTTGGAAGGAAACTCAGCATTTTGATTGATAATTTAAAAATCTTAACACAGAGTTGGAATGGTTATTGAATAAACTTAGGTTTTCTTGGTGTTTACGTGCATTCTAGGAGGTTATACAACTCGAAAAGGGCCTAACCATCCAGCGAGCAAGAAATAAGCACGAAAGTTTTTGTACCCAAGTGTTATCAAAAAGATTTTGAACATGGTGTCCGAGAGTTCTTAGTGATAAAACAAGGTATGTACCGGGTTTCTGAACGAAGTTGAGCGACTATACTTATGGATTTTGCTGAAGTATCGAAGGAAGTGCCAATAATTGATGAGATATTTCAAGGTTTTACCTTATCCGAAAGGTTTCACACGAAGTTTTAGGCAATTCAACAAGAAATCCCGAGTTTCAAGGAATGCAAAACTAAGGTTCCATATCTACATAACTGTTGTCGAGCGTTTGCTCGGTTCTGAAGAGTAAGTGCTTGAGACTTTTATCACGCGAACGAGGATATCTCAAGGGTAGTTTGATCAAAAGTGTTCTAAGGAAATGAGGGAGAATTGTTTTGATGGGTTCGAAGCCATAATTCATTGGATGAGAATGTTACGAAACCAAGAAGCACATAGGGTCAGAGGTATTCCTAACTTGTCGGTAGTAAGCCGGTCACAAGCTTTACATTCAAGGGTATTAATTCGACTCTTACACATATGACCTTTGATAAGATATGCACGTAATGCCCTTGTGCCTGCGGATTCATTATTATGTTTGCAACCATAACCACTTGTCCGCCTCACTTAAGCATCCAATCATATTCCTATCAAAATCATAATATCTTATCTTATACTTTGGTTGTTTCGCGGTGTCGTTCATGTGCACATTGTATCGTTGGTTAGAAAGCTTCATCCTAATGTGTTCAGTACCCATGGTCGACTCATTTGGTATCACCTTGTTGCATCTCTAGTTCATCCGTCGTGTTTCAGTTCTCCAAACCGAAATAAACTCTGTGGTTTCTAAAGGTTATGATCCTAGAGTTCACAGTTGAAGCCTAATGGAGTTCCTATTCGCTTCGGATGTTTGCTCTGATACCAACTGTCACAACCCGACCAAGGTGGGCCCGGTCGAAGTACAGATTGTTACCAAACATCACGCAATGCAAGCAAACAACGGAAGCAATGTAAATAACTATTCTTTTATAAATAATAATAATTTACATATCTATACAATATACGCTTTCTAATACGAATTCTCTAGGTAATGTCTAAGGTTCTCGCTTGCCTTCTGATTCGTCAGTCGGGGATACTCTGAGTCGCAGCTGCTCATTCCTTTCTATCTCAGACAGGTACCTGAACACATGCTTAAAATAGTTTTGGGTCAGCAATTACGCTGGTGAGTCCGTGCGTTAGTTTAAATGGTTTTCAATAAGTTTATTATTTCAAAAGCAAGTTCATAAAGTTTTCACGGTTCAACACATGGTGATGTACAAGCGACACCTCAAACCTAACACAGAATCTATCTACTGCCATTATAGATTCTCCTGGCAAAATACATGTCACAACGGCCCCGTGGTCCTCAGTGGAGGGTTTTCCGGGCTTCCGGATCCAGTGTGGGGGGGTTTCCCCAAGTAGTACTACCCATATATTAAGTGGCCCAATCCTATGGGTTAATGAGTGTCAGTATGGTTATCTGGCAGCAAGTATCTTGTCACATCAAAACAGTTCAGTCACACACACACACAAGCATATGTTCCCCCAAAACAGTTAAAACCCAAAAAAGAGGGGATGGTACACGAAACTCACCTGGAAAAAGTGCGCATGGATAGTTTAAAATAACAAGGCGTCTGATGTCCGGTATTGGTACTCTCCTGGTCAAATCCTCGCTTCTCGGGTTATGATTCTCATTGATCAATTGACTTTGGTTGACTGTTCAGTTGACTTTGGTTGACTCGAAGGTTAACTTCTGTTGACCCGCTCGTTGACCCGAACCTCGACCCGACTCCTTGACTGCCTCGATTAACCCAACCCTAGTCACCACCATCTACTTTGGTCCTCTTTCAACCAACACCTCGGTAACCCATAACCAAAGTCATTCTCTTATCTACGGTACCCGATATCAACATCACAGTCGCCTCCTTCTTCGCTGTAACACCCATCATCATCGTCCAATCATCTCCAGCAATCACCATCGATCGCCTCTGCTTACTATGTAGAACCATCACAACAGTCACCACCTTCGTCTGCCACCACCACAACCACTTGAACAACCAACATCACTATTCACACATAACCTCGAAGGGAAAAGGGGGGTGGGTTTGTACCTGCGATTGGTGATGCTACCGTCGTCTCCTCTGGTTCATCTTCTGTCTCTGTGTCCCTCTCTCTCTCTAGATCTGACAAGTGGGTGTAAGGGGGTGAGGGTCGTGGGGTTTGGGGGTGGGTTCGCCAGAGCTCCGCCATGTCCGGCGGTGACAATTCCACCGAGTTCCTTTCTTCCTCTGATCTCTCTCTCTCTCTCTCTCTTGCTTGTTTCTATTAAATCAGATATGTGTGTATAATATGAGAGAGAGTGAGAGTTGGTTTATGTGAGTGTGTGAGAGGATAGAGAGTACGTGTGTGTGTGCAGGGAATTGATAAAGAAAAGGAGGGTTTTTTATAAAAAAAAAAAAAAAAAAAAAAAAAAAAAAAAAAAAAAGTGAGTGTATGGAGGTGTTGTGTTGTTTAAAGGATGGGGTGCCATGGGGCACATGGCACTCATGCCATGTGTCCCATGGATAACTAATCTTTCTTAGTCACGGGTCGGGTTCGGGTTCGTATTGAATATTAGTTCGGTCTCGTAAAGCGCGTGTTCTAATAATATTTTATATAAAACAGTTCAGGTTCCAATTCTGTACATAAACGTATTGTTTATTATTCATTTTGGTTATTTGTAGTACATGATAATAGTAATAACACAAGAAAAAATTTTGGGGTTCACTCCGGGTTGTTACAATTATGCTCCAACCTTGTAGTATAACTTGTTGAGTGTTGGTCAATTCATGAGGAGAGGATATTCATTGCTGTTTGAAGACAGCAGTTGCATCATTAAAAATCAAGTTATTGAATTGATGAAAATACCTATTGCTTCTAATAATATGTTTGTTGTGGATGCCTCAAAGACTGAATCTAGCACTCCCAATAAGTCATCACTTTTACAACTTTGGCACAAGAGGTATTGACACCTGAATTGGGATTACCTAAGAATGTTACATGATAAAGGAATGGTTATTGGTATGCCTCAAGTTAAGGGTACATGCATATATGAAGGGTGCATCCTAGGGTAGCAAATCAGGTTACCCTTCAAATCCACTTCATGGAGAGCTACAAAAAAAAATTTGAGCTGGTGCTTTCTGATCTCTGCTGTCCAATGCAGGTACCTAGTCTAGGACCCAATGAATATTATTTTCTGTTAATAGATGCGGTGTCTCGAATGTGTTGGGTATATTTTTTGACTAGAAAATCTAATGCTTTTGGAAAATTTAAAGTATTTTAAGCACTAGTTGAAAAACAAAGTGAATGTAGCCTAAAGGTGTTAAGGACGAATAGAGGAGGAGAATTTTGCAGCAATGAGTTTAATGCATTATGTGAAATGCATGGTATTAGAAGGCAATTAAGTGAACCTCATACACCACAACACAATGGTGTTGTGGAAAGGAAAAATAGGACCATTATGGTCAGGGCCAAGAGTATGTTAAAGGAGAGGAAGCTGCCAAATAACTTGTGGGCAGAAGCTGTTGCTAGAGCTGTCTATGCCATTAATAGAGCCCCGACTTCAGCAGTTCAAAATAAGACTCCTTATCAGGTTTGGTTCAATGTTAAGCCTGATGTTACTAATATGAAGGTTTTTGGGTGTGTTGCATATGGTTACAAGTTTGTTTTGGGCAGAAAGAAGCTTGATGATAGGTCAAAGAAGATGATCTTTATTAGGTGCTCTCCCAATGGTACATGATATAGACTTTATAATCCTATTACTAAGATGTTTGAAGCCAGGAGTTTTAATGATACTACTATTTTGGAAGATCAGTCATGGGATTGGTAGGATTTGCACAAGTCAGACAAACAATTATATGAAAGGATGTACTCAGATCCATTTCCTAAAGAGTAGTTAATATCACCAATGATGCTGAACCTCCTAATTTGGAAGGTTCAACCTCATCAGGTGTAACAACACCTCAAAGCAGTACTCCTCCATCTCACTCATCTGCCAGTTCAAGTTCAAGTTCATCAGCTCCTCTAAGAGTTAGATTCATGGCTGATCTCTATGCTAACACTCAAGAAGTCAATGAGGTTCCTTTTGACTTGTTAAACTGTCAGTTTGCTCTTAATATTGCAGATCCTATGTGTTTCTCAGATGGTGCTAAGAAGAAGGAATGGCAGGTGGCCATGGAAGTTGAGATAGATGCTATTAACAAGAATCAGACTTGGATGTTGGTGGACCTACTAAGTGCAAAAATATTGTGGGACTAAAGTGGCTTTACAAGACCAAAGTGGGACCAGATGGAAAGATAAATAAACACAAAGCTAGGCTGGTTGCAAATGGGTACTCTAAAAATTATACTGTTGACTATGGAGAGACCTTTGCACCAGTGGCTAGATTTGAAACAATCAGGATTGTGATAGCAGTTGCGGCCCTTAAAGGATGATTATTGCACCAATTGGATGTGAAATCTGCCTTTTAGAATGGTGATCTGGATGAGGAGATTTGTGTTGAGCAGCCAGAAGGTTTTGTTGTTAGAGGGCAAGAAGACAAAGTTTATAGACTACACAAAGCTCTCTATGGCTTGAAGCAAGTTCCCAGATCATGGTATGCCAAGATTGATGGCTATTTTAATGATAATGGTTACATTAAGAGCTTAAATGAACCTACACTTTATGTTAAGACCTGTGCAACTGAAGTTATCTATGTTTGTTTATATGTAGATGACATCATTTGTAAAAGTTCTAGTGAGGTTTTGATTGCAGAATTTAAAGCTGGAATGAAGCAAGTGTTTGAAATGATAGACTTAGGTCTGTTACAATACTTCCTTGAATTGGAAGTAAAGCAGTGCCATGATAGCGTGTTTATTTCTCAAGAAAAGTATGCTCAAAGTTTGTTGATCAAGTTTGGTTTGCAAGACTGTAAGGTTGAAGATGTTCCAATGAGTCCCTATGACAAGTATTAGACTAATGATGGAGAGGACAAGGTTGATGAAACAAAATATAGAAGTCTGATTAGTGGCTTAATCTACTTAACTCACACTAGACCAAATTTAGCTTATGCAGTTGGAGTTTTATCTAGGTTCATGCAGTCTCCATCAAAGATTCATGCAGGTGCAGCTCGAAAAGTTCTAAGATATGTAGCTGCTACATTAAAGTATGGTGTTAGGTACAAAAAGGTGATCAGGTCAAGTTGATTGGATATTCAGACAGTGACTGGGCAGCTTGTGTTGATGATAGGAAGAGAGTTGGAGCCTATGTGTTTGTTCTTGGAAATGGAGCAGTTTCTTGGAGTTCAGAGAAGCAGAATACAGTTGCTCTATCCAGCACAAAAGCTGAGTATATCTCAGCCACTAGTGCAGCATGTTAAGGCATATGGGTCAGATGGTTCTAGAAGATTTGGGGCACATTCAAGACAATGTAACAGTGATCTGGTCTGATAGTCAATTAGCAATCAACTTAGCAAAAAATCTAGTGCAAGATGGCAAAGCAAGACATATTGACTTGAAGTATCATTTCATTAGAGACATGGTTAAACAAGAGAAGGTGATTTTGCAATTCTGTAATACTAATGATCAAGTAGTTGATTGTTTGACAAAGGCTTTCTCAAAGGAAAAATTCATGTTCTTTCGTTATCAGTTGGGAGTGCAGCTCTTTGAATCAGGGGGGGGGGGGTATTGAAATATGATTCAAACCCCATGAAGAATGCACATGCACGTGAAGGTTGTTTTGGTCATCCGAAGTTCAAGGTTGTTTACCATTTCTTTTGTTTATGTTATAGTTTAAAGTTTGAATAAGTTATGTGATCCACAACTGTAGGTTTCAGTTTAAAGCCGTTGTAATGTTGCCTATATAAGCAGCCTCTATGTTTATATTTTGTTCATTCTCTTCTACATAATAAAAGCCTTGAGTATTGATCATATTGTGAGTTCAATTGAGTGTTCTTATAGGTTTTGATATCAACATCGACGACCCTTGATCAAGCATAGATCCAACGGCCAATATTTCATCATACCAATTGATTATCGCCTGTGGCGGATCCAGGAAATTTTTTCACTGGGTTCCTATTTTAGATACTCTAATTTTATATGACCGAAAGTAAAAAAAATAAATAAATAAATTTAGGTCGGTATATGGGTTCGGGTCGTTTTAGGTGTTTGGGTCAGTTTAGCTTTCAACAAGTTAAAATTAACATCCCTAAAATAGCTATTACGATAATAACCAAAACTATAACTAATACGATAATTCTATAAGAATTTAAGAAGTTATAAGCATTTAAATTTAAATACCTCTAGTTATAGTGATTACCTTTTTGTTATCGGTAACTTTTTGGCTGGTTTAATCCAATGATGATCAACATTAACTGAAGTAAGAAGTGTATCTGCACCCTGCACTCTAACTCAAGCCTCCGCAGTAGATAGCATGCACCATATCATTTCAACCATCATATGATGATGCAAATTAGATTCATCAACCAATAATGCCATCTATTGATTTGATAATGTCATCAATATTTTAATCAGGGGTGGGAAAGCAATAGCAACAAAAGCATTGATTACAAGACAACATTAACCACAACACCACCAAAACCTTACCTTCAGAACCATATCTCCTAATTATATTAGGATTTGAAGAAATAGCACCCTTTTATTTTTCTTCGAATGTCCATAAGGATGAATTCCTAACACCGCTACAATGAATAACACTAAAGAGGAACTTGAAATTTGGGAACAAAAATTGGTGAAATGTGCAAAGATGATACAGTTTGGTTCTTTTTTTTAAACGAATGACCATAGCAGTGGTTTCTTGGTGCAAAGAGGTCCCAATACAACGTTTACCAACAATAAATTTGCAGCTTAAGATTGTGAAAACCAAAAACGATAAAGAATGTCATGAGATGTTGGGGATGAGGGTGGATGGCGGAGAAGAGTATGGAGGTGGAGACGTATAAGAGATGAGGGTTGTTGTGAGATGTTGGGGATGAGGGTGGATGGCGTTTGGATGCGTATAAAGGTTTTTTTTTTCTTCTTGACTTGTGGTAAACCCTAGGTTTTAAATTAATACAAAAAAAAAAAAGAATGAAAAAATTGACAGCGAGAATCGAACTCGTGTTCTAATGGTTAGAATAGGAGGATTTTACCGGTGGAGCACTCATAAAACTTGCTTAAGGTTTCCTACAAGATTTTATTTATGGGTTCTTACAATATTTTCTTTATATATTAACACTAAAAATTTTAAACCGACTGGGTTTCTGGGAACCCGATGTTTTGTTACTAGATCTGCCCCTGATCATCGCTAAAAGTGAAAAGATTCATT
This sequence comes from Ambrosia trifida, assembly GCA_028751855.1. Lineage (NCBI taxonomy): Eukaryota > Viridiplantae > Streptophyta > Magnoliopsida > Asterales > Asteraceae > Ambrosia > Ambrosia trifida. The sequence continues at coordinate 114,940,269 of CM054130.1, forward strand.
AACCCGACAATCGGTCCTCTTCTTTCCCTCTCTGCTTTCCCTCTATCTCTCTCAATTCCCTCTCACTCTACCTAGCCTCCTCTCCTAACCGATCCTCGTCTTTCTCCTCCCCTTGCCACTCTCCTTCCCTTCCTCTCTCTTCTTTCCCTCACTCCCTTACTACCACTGGAACCCTCGCCGAAGTTGCCACAGCCCACCGGAATCCTCGCCGCCACCGCATACATCACCATCAGAACCTCCCTCTCTCTCGTTCCCTTCCTCTCTCTTCTTTCCCTCCTCTCCGGGCACTCTTCCTCCCGTAACCGGTAAGTGTTTTTTTCTCTATTTTTGTTATTTTTTTTCTTTAAAGTATGTATAATTTTTTTATTTTATTTTATGATGAGATGAGATGTGGGCAAGCATTGTTCTACTGAACCACTTGGAGATTCATCAAAAAAAAAAAAAAAAAAAAAACAGTTAGTCGCCGCTAATTGTTTTTTTTAATATTTATGATCTAACTGTTATTATTTAGATATCTATGTGTATATTATGTATGTATGTTTTTTTATTAAAGTGTGTAAGTGTATTTAAACAAAATATGTATTATATTATATATGTAAGTATATGTATATTTTAAAAAACATAAGTAAGTATGTATATTTAAAAAAAATATATGCAAGTATGTATGTATGTGTATATATATACTAGTAGGAAACCCGCGCGATGCGACGGCGACGACAATTTAGAAAGCGGTTCTCATTTTCTGTTAGGTTATCACTTATCAATCCTCCGAATAAAAAACGTCTGAGGTGCATACTTCATCTCGTCTAAAGTTATTGACAACATGAGCTAATGCCCTTTTGTTTTTATTGTGAGATATCCATCTTTACCCATGTGTTGAGAAGGGCAATTTAAGTTGTACGCTTGTACTTTATGAATGGTAGATTAAAATATAAAAAATGTGTTATAAAAATCGGGTCATATGTGACACAGAGGTAAAAACATGTGTGTCAAAATAGGCTAACATGAATTTAAATGTCAAACGTATCCTAATAGTTGTTTTTTTTAAAGAATATACATTATGAACGTAAAAGAACTGTAAAAAGTAGCATATATTAATAATAGTACAATAACTATATTCATAACCAAAATAAATACGAAATTTTCAACTTTGTTACCATGTCAAAATGTTGTTGTGTCATTAACTTTGACCAATTTGATTTTTTTTTCTAACAATGCGCCTGAACCAATAAGCTTGGAACACTTATTTGAACATTTAATGATAATTCTAGAAAAAACAAGTTGATTGCATAAGGATTTGACTGAAGTTAATTAGGTCTTTATAGATTCTATAAAGTTATAACAATCCACAAAAGAGTAAAAAATAATTTCAATAGTCATATAATGGTATGTAATAAAAGTTTGAATTTATTAATAAACCTAAAACCTCTTGCTGAAAAAACAGGTTAATGTATTCAACAACACGATCAAAGCACTGAGAATCATGTTTTAAATCAAACTATACTCTACAATGAAAACAAACAAGTATGCTACTCGCACGTTGAGGCGGATCACACCAAATGTTTTACATGTTTAGAAAGTTTTACATAACGTTTGGGTCAGACAAACGGGTCCAACATCCAAAATGTATTATCAGGACCAACCAAAAGAATTAATTAGGTAAATTTTATCTCCTTTCTTCTGGTCCATCCCCAATTTATATATCGTTTTCCATATTATCCTCCTGCTATTTTTGTTATTTTCAATGCCACTCCTAAGCAAATTTAACTTCTTTCCAACGATTCATGTGCTAAGTCTTTGATACGTTGTAGAGAGTAAAAGTAATCAAATCTAAAATGTCATATACAAGTGTAGTAACTTGCATCATAACAAGTTGTTAAGGAATTTGTATAGATAAAATCTTAAATCAATTCTAGGTTTAGATTAAAAAGCAACTTTATATGTTGTAAAAACATGGGTAGCATCAAGTACATATTTTCGATTGTTGATATAGTAATTGAAAATACTTATCTATCGTGTTGGGATATCATTTAACTGTAGTATAACATCGCAGGAAAACAGCTACTTCAAATAACACCCCTTGGGATAATTTGGTCAACAAATGAAATAAGCAAGGCTCTTAGAATGTAATCACATACTTGAGAAACCATGGGACTTAAAAACTGATTTACAATTATTTACATGTGACTAAAAAAGGATGGCCGCGCGATGCAGATACGACGACAATTTAGAACGTGGTAATTGGTTATATTAATTTATCAATTATCTCATGATATAATGTATATTATGTATGCTAGTATTCTTATTTGTAACATCGGTGTTGTTTATGACATTGCCTTACACATACGTTGTAACACATGGACCGGAAATGTTGTAGTGTGTCAATCCAACACATCACTTGTAGGTTTTTACTATTAGGTTCGTATTACTGGGTATAACAATTCATTTTTATAATATGATGAATTACTACATAACATCTATTTTTTCTTTAAACTTTAAAGAATAACTTTAATTCCACACCAGTGTTGCTAATTCTAATGTGTTTGTTAGGTTGAACGGGAGAATTTGTCAAGGTGTAATACATATGCAATTAAAAAGATTAAATCATCCACTCGTTTAGCTTTGAGCAAATGATTATTTGATATATGTGTAGATGTAATTCAATTAGTTTAGGTTACAATAAGCATCATGTTTTCAAATATGGTATAAATACCTAGATTGGTTTATCTAGAGCTATATGAAATGCTTTAATTTCGTATTAGGTATGTGTCTGTTTTTGTTTGTGCCAAAAGTCCACAACTACCATATTTTCAATTATTAATTTCTATCTCACTCCTATGGTAGTATGGTATTTTGTACCCATCAGTTCAGCCAACTAAAAAGTTAACAGTACCCAAAATAACATAACATGTTAAAACAAAACACAAATTTTGATATGTAGGTTTGTTTTTCCAGGAAAACATTAAAGTGGGTAATTGAACACAACCGAGCCTGCTCACCCTCCCAACTTTATTTAGGTCCTGAAACACCGAATAGTGATTCCCAACTCAATAGTTGACATCAAAGCAACTGTTTCTTCCTCTTTACTGAATCAACAATAAACTTGTAACCTGCCAAATAAAGATCAAGGCTTAAAAACTTTTGATAGCAAAAAGATTGTGTTTAGTAAACTCCACATGTTTAAATAAAATAAAAAAAAAAAAAAAAACTACTCATATAGTATCCAATCTAATGATAGTTGTTCTGACATTGAAAGAAAGACAGTCAACTAAAAAACATTCCATTTTCATGTCAATTTAGAAACAAAAATGATAGGTTTGACCAAACAAATGTCATAATATACATCGCATTTTAGGAAATCTTACAGTCTCAAAGACAAAAGCAAAAAATACAGATTAAAAGCCAAAAATGTGTCTCAAAGATTTGGGTAAAGCAAAAGTTGGTGCAGAAAATCCTCAAATACATTTAAGAGAATTGTAGATTCGTAGGAAAACAAAAGCCAAATGTGAAAATTTGAGTTTTTGTTTTTGAGCTAAATATGAACAATAGAACAACAAATGTAGGTGGTGTGGTTTATACTAATATTATTAAAATAAAACAATATTATATGTTATATTTATTTAATAAATATATAGTGTAATCTTGAGTGATCTTTAACTGTATATGATATTTTTTGGATACAATTTAAGTACCACAATTAATGATAGAAATGCAAGTTGATTTAGCATAGAAACAGTGTAAAATTTAATTTTAGCTGTGTAAAACATAATACGTGTACAATGTCATTTCCTTGAGCATGAGCCTCATCACCAGGGGCCATGTCATCCTCTGTCTCTCCATTAGGAACAAAAAGGGGGTTGCATCATCTTCCCACTCTTCCTCTAGAAACCGTGCATAACGGTTTACCAATGGGCAGCCCTAAACCATTTTTCAAAAAAAAAAACTCACCTTTTTACGAACCGGTTCCTGGGTAAAGAGGCATGTGCAATTATCAAAAGAGTGGTTGAAATTTGGTTAAAATTGTCATCTCTAGTCTGCACAAATACTAAAAAATTACTAACAAACTAAACATGCAAACCAAAATGGTCAACTACAGTAAAAAGGATTAATGAAAACCTTCTAAATGGTTATTTAAATTGATCATATTTTCAAAATGTCACATGTAAATTATTTACCCAAAAGAGAGTAGCTTTGAACATTTCATGAACATAAGTAAAGAAATTAAAATAAAAGCTAGATAGTGATGAAACGGATCTAACCAATATGGATTCACGTCGAAACGGGTCATTTTAAAAAAAAAGGTCAATTTGATTTCTAAACCTACAATGATTCTAAACAATACAACATTTTGCACAAAGTAAAAAAGATTTGACCTGTATGTTTTTCACATTAAAAAAATAGGATATAACATGAGAAACCAAGAATGCAGAAACTCACTTTATGCATATTAAACATTAAAAACTATCTAGCTTCTAATTCCAGCAATCAACATCATATAGATAGAGATCTTTCATATTTAACATTAAAATGAAATGTGCTATAATAATCCAAGTAATACCATGTCAAAAGCAATATGTCGGTTTGAGAGTTTAATGATTCGGCTAATGGTTTACGGTTTGAGGCACGAGTATAACAATTTAACCAAAGAATAGACCTTGTGCCCAACTCTCTTTCTTCTTTGCTCATTCTCTCTTCAATACAAGATTATGATGAAATAGTTTCACTACCTGACTCCGGCTTTAACCGTTCACCCAGGATGGGTGAACTCACCACAGTTATAATTGCATTCAACCGCTCTCGTGAAATGACAAAGGCTGCTTCCTACGCTAGCGAGTCAACAGGATAATTTAATACACCAGATACATGTATTCAGTTGAATAAACAGAAGTGTTCTTCTACACATAAAAGGCAAAAGTGATGTTGATTCTTATCTATTGCATACATGAAAAATAAAAAGAATAAAATCACCATGATAACTAAAGGAGATGCGTACATGGCAACATGAAGCACCACATAAAACGAACTCTATAACTAAAATAAACAAGCTCCACACTAATATCTAGATCTAGAATCGTCATTGAGAGAAAGCAAACGAGATGGAGGCGGCTAATTAGATGAGAATGAGAAACACTAATTTGATTTTAATGTACTCGTGCACCTCTGAAAGCACATATAAACCAAAATGTGAAAATATATCAAATCTCCCCAATATATTTCTTGACACTAAACAAATGCAGTTAGAAATAACATATTGAGAGAGTATACCTTTAAATCACAAAACAACAGCTCCATCTTGAGGTTTTGTCAAACTGTGACCTACTTCTTTAAACAATGACCTACAATAATTAAGATCCATCTCTAAAGTCTAAACATAAACAAATGTAAGTGAAATCAGTGATTGAATGGTGAAATAGTCTTCAGAATCAAAACACGGTGTCACTTACCCTTGACGAAGGTAGCAATAATGCAAAAAGTAGCCCTAATCGGAACCGGGGCTCGAAATCTTTATCGATCTGGTGAAATCTTCATATATCTGACGAAATTAAGGTGAAACCTCCTTGATGTTCTTGAATCGATTGAGAGAGGGAGAGAGAGAGAGGCGGATAGGTTTTGGAAATGCTGATACGATGAATCTTGAAAACCCTAATCAGATGTGTATCAGTGTGGTTTCATGGTAGACTTGTACATAATGCATCATAATTTGCACTCCACAAAAGTTTAAGAGTTTTCATGCATTGAATCTTATACATAAAGCTTTCAAGAGTTGTAGATTGCAAAAAGACCAAACATACCCTTCCTATATTCTTATTAATATAGTATAGATATGTGTGTGTATGTATGTATGCTTGTATGTTTGTAAGTGTGTATGTGTGTGAATCTATGAAAGTATGTATGTATATGTATGTGTCTATGAATGTATATTTTAGAAAAATATGTGTAAGTATGTATATTTTACTGAATACCTTTTCTGTATCTGCAAAATTCTGTCTTGTGGTTGAACAGACCACAGATTTCACATTCTTTTGCCTTTTCTTTTTTATTTAAAGACAAATTTCTGTGACACCCGGCATGTTCGGCCTAAACATAATAGTAACATCTAAGTCTACCTTAGCGAGAAACGTTTATAAACAAACTTAACTGGGTTAGTTGAGTCGGGTCAATTAGGATTGTCCAGGGTCAATGATCTGGAGGATCATTGGGAGTCGTTTTGGGAATACATTAGTACCGGGTTCCGTCGTTGGTGACATTACATGAACTAATTAAGTATATGTGTAGATTACGGGTCGTGTGGTGGATTGTATGCTTACACTTGCTTAAATGATGTACGAATGATTATACGTGCCTAAACATGCTAAGTATAGACTATAGATGCTTGTTTATGTGTTAGGATGTGTTAGAATGCGTTAAACACGATAAACTGGAAAAAGGTTAACATGCGTTAAAAGTGCTGTTAACATGTGTTAAAAAGTGCTGATGACCTGAATGTGGAAATGGGATCTGAAAAGTGGGCGAACGTAGAACAAAGTGGGCGAATGTGGAAGAGTTCCACATTCAACCACTAAAAAGTGGGCGAATGTGGAAGAATTCCACATTCGACCACTAAAAAGGGGCGAATGTGGAAAAGTTCCACATTCGACCCCATGAACTGGGCGAACGTGCAGATGGTATAAATACCATCCTTAGCCATTTTTCACCATTTCACAAACCCTAAACGCCTCTAAACACTCTCTATCAGCTATTAACATTGGGGAAGGAGTTTTTGAGCTTGTTTTTCATAACCTAACTCTCTAAATCATTACAAGTGAAGATCTAAGGTGTGTTCTTCATTACAAATCCTTTTTAAACAATTTTGACTTGTTTTAATCTAAACCCCAATGGGTCCAGATCTGATATCAACCTATTTTATGAATAAAAACCTTTCCTAAACAAAACCTATTCATAAACAATGAGTTTTTATGCAAATAAACATGTGTTAGTATGATAGTATGCATTGTTTGATGATTACTTGTTGTATAGATGATAGGACAACAACTTAGGGCTGTTATTAATGATGGGTTATGATTGAAATATGTTACCTTTGATTGTTGATGGTGTTTTGATGATTAAAGGGGGGTTTTTGGTTAGATTTAGGGTTGTTTTGGGATGATTATGATAAGGTTATGATAGGGGTTTCTTGTTCATAATGATCCGAGTATGATAAACTAATTATTGATCGAATTCAGAAAGTTTCCTAATTGGGTAATATCTTCATGCATGGTGATGTGACATCTCCATAATTTACCATTTTAGGAAACTTGTAAAACGGATAGATTTTGGGGTAAAATTGGTAGGGTTTCGTAGGAATATACTAATGATGCTTGACTGCTGTAACTCGTGATGTTTCGTGATGTTTTCGGATGTTTTTCGACGCGTTTTTGGAAAAATCTGACATCAGGGGCGAAGGTGGATTCCAGGGGGGCGAAGGTGGAAGACAAAGGGGCGAATGTGCTACAAAGGGGCGAAGGTGGAAGGAAAAGGGGCGAAGGTGGAATTTCAGGAACACCTTCGACCAAATAGAAACACCTTCGACCACTTACAAGCCACCTTCGACCACCCGGAACTACATTCGACCCTACGTTGACAAAAATGAGATTTTTGATACAAACTAAGTGTTTTATGCTTGAACCTTGCGTGTAATCTATGCGTACTTGATTAGTTAGGGTAATGGGTCACCAACGGGATGGCGGGTCGGTCTAGTGTGTCGGTTGAACATTTAAACACGTTTTAAAACATACTTGATTACGATCTGGACAATCGGGGGCTAGATAACCTTATGGTTATTAGTCGGAACACTTATGTGAACATTTTAATAGATCTCCGGTAGAGGAATTATCAAGGGCCAAACATCTTTATTTATAATTGAAGAACGCTATCTAAGGTGAGTTCACGGCCCCACTTTTACTGCTTTAACTTCTGGGGGAGAAAACATGCGCTAAACAGTTTGGTAACATATGTCATACTATGGTTTTAACTTTATATTGCTATACGATCTTTTGGAAAGTCCCGGGGGAAACCATGAATGTGCGGATTTGCACAACGGGGGAAATGTGGATAGATCTATTGGGCGTGACCTGCCCCACTCGTCGGCTTGGAGGGCCGGGCGGGTGCATATTGTCTCGAACAGGAACATTATTGTGCTGAACATTACGGGCTGCTAAACATGCTAAACATTGCTAAACGTGTCCAGTAATGGTTTCCAATCGTAGTAGTAATAAAATATACGCCTAGCTAGCGTACTTGGTAGTGTTGATATAGTATGGACATGGTATCGCTTGGTAACTCTTTTTGAACAAACCTGTGAACTCACCAGCATTATATGTTGACATCTTTTGGCATGTTTTTCTCAGGTCGCTAAGGTAGCAACAACTGGATCTAGGCGCACGAGTCGGCACGGGCGTCTAGGGTTTAGAGCATGGTCTTCATTAAACATTTAAACTATGTCTTTTGGGTTGTAAACATTTAAAGCTTCCACTACAGTTTATGCTTTTATAATTATATCTTTTGGGTTTTGTGTTATGCATATAGTGTTGTTTATTGTGACCGTTGACTTGAATCCTGGTTTGTCACGCGCCTCGCGGTAAAACCCCGCAAGTGGAATTTGAGGGTGTGACAGATTGGTATCAGAGCCAATGGTTATAGTGAACTAGGACTGCATTTAGAGTCTAGTCTATAGCCGAGTCGCACACACTAGACGGTCACATACTTGTGTCGGTTTGGAACATGTACTAACTTTGTCGGGGTGTCGTTACATTTTCATCACACTTCTCTGTTACATCATCCGTTTTTATTTGGGTTCTTACCTACTCTTGTCTTCTTCTTCTGGATTGAAGGAGGAGGGGTTGATTTGTTGGTTCTTGCACACACATGCCTTCTTACACTTGCACCTATTGCCCCATAGGCGACAATGTTCGGTGACTGGGGTCTAAATTAGGGGTACATCTGGAGGACCATGTAGAGCAGTTTATCATTTCGGGTGCACACGAAATAATAAACTGGGATGCATGAAAATCCCGATGGACTTCGAGTTTGGATGTATAGTCCTGAATTTGTCCCTAGGTTAACTCTTGAAAATTTCTAGTGGTTGACACTGGAAGTGAATCTGAACCTCTCGATTTCTTGGTTTGTTAGATCATGTCTGGTGCTCGTGGTGGTGGACGTCGTGGTGGTGGTCGTGGCGGCGGTGGTCGTGCCGGAGGCGGTGGTCGTGGGAACATCAACATGACCCAAGCTGAGCTGAACAACTTGCTCCAGCAGCAAGTGAACATGGCTATGGCTAATTTCCAGGCCGGGATTAATGCCATGGGTGGTGAGTTGATTTCTGTCGACCTTGCCTCATTTTTGAGTTTCGTGTCCTTTCGTTTGTGTTTTACTCGTGTACCGTGTTTCAGGTGTTGGTGCCAATCCACCCCCACCTCAGTGCTCTTATAAGAAGTTTAGGGACTGTCAGCCCCATAACTTCGCTGGTACTGAAGGGGCAGTGGGACTGCTCCGATGGTTGGAGAAGGTTGAATCTGTGTTTGTCATGTGTAACTGTCCTGCTGGGGACCGAGTGAAGTATGCTACTGCGACATTTGAGGGGCCTGCATTGTCGTGGTGGAATGCTACTACTCAGAATATGGGACTGGGAGAGGCTATTGCTATGCCTTGGGCGGAGTTTGTGCAGCTTTTGAGAGGTGAATACTGTCCGAGGGAGGAGATACAGAAGTTGGAGCATGAGGTCTGAAGTTACAAGATGGTTGGGTCGGAGATTGAGGAGTATACTGTGAGGAGGAACGAGCTGGCGGTGTTGTGTCCTGACTTACACACACCCGAGTACAGGAGGATCGAGCACTATGTGTCTGGACTAGTGCCCGAGATCGCTGGGTTGGTGGCTGCTGGGAACCTTCCCACTATTGCTGAAGTTGTCCGATCAGCTCATCGGATGACTAACCTGAAGGTGGCGGAAGGCGTTTTGCCACCCAAGGGTACTACTGTGAAGGCTGCTGAGGGGAACAAGAGGAAGTGGGAGAGTGGGGGGAAGAGTGTGGTGCCAGCTCAGCCGGCGAAGAAGTTTGATACGTCTGGGTCTTCTTCTGGGGCGAAGACGGGTGGGTATGTCGGGAAGCATCCCAAGTGCAACAAGTGTGGTTTCCATCATTCAGGAAGTTGTGATCGAGCTCGTTGTCATCGGTGCCAAAAGTTGGGACACCATGCTAAGGATTGCAAGGTGGCGCTCACCCCAACTCAGACTCCTGCGGCTACTCCTGCTCCTGCTGCTCAGGGGACTCAGGGGAGGCAGGGGTGTTACAACTGTGGTGACACGGGGCACTTCAAGCGTGATTGTCCCAAGCTGAAGCAGGGCGATGATGGGAGGGGCGGAAACGGTAGCGGTAACGGGAATGGCGGCGGAGGCAGGACTGCGCGTGCTTTCGTCATTGGGTCTGCGGAAGCTAGGCAGGATCCAGACACAGTTACCGGTACGTTCCTTCTCAACAATCGCTATGTTTCTGTTTTATTTGATTCTGGTGCCGATAAGAGCTTCGTATCTGTGGATGTTAGTCAATTGCTAGATATAGTACCCACACCTTTAGAGGCTAAGTACTTGATAGAATTGGCTAATGGTAAGAACATCGAGGCGACTCATATCCTTAGGGAGTGTCACTTGGAACTGTCGGGTCTGTCATTCCCCATTGACCTTATGCCTGTACCTTTGGGTAGTTTCGATGTCGTTGTGGGCATGGACTGGTTATCGTTGTATCGTGCGGAGATTGTTTGCTTTGACAAGGTTATTCGGATCCCTCTCCCCGATGGAGGAATTCTTTCGGTTCATGGCGAGAAAAGCGATGCTCCGCTGAGTATCATTTCCAGCATGAAAGCCCGTAAGTATCTTCGGAAGGGCTGTTCGGCCATTCTGGCACTTGTTAACGTTTCTACTGACGGTGAGAAGAAGATCGAGGATATCCCGGTGGTTCGTGACTTTCCTGATGTGTTTCCTGATGATTTGCCTGGTCTTCCTCCCCATCGTCAGGTTGAGTTTGGTATTGATCTTTCTCCGGGCGCAGCTCCTATTGCCCGAGCTCCGTATCGTCTTGCACCTCCCGAAATGCAAGAGTTGTCCAGCCAGTTGCAGGAACTCTTGGAAAAGGGTTTCATCCGACCGAGTTCTTCCCCGTGGGGAGCTCCTATTTTGTTTGTGAAGAAGAAGGACGGGAGCCTTCGTATGTGTATTGATTACCGTGAGCTGAACAAAGTGACCATCAAAAATCGTTATCCTCTTCCTCGCATTGATGATCTCTTTGACCAGCTTCAGGGCTCCAGCTATTATTCGAAGATTGACTTGCGGTCCGGTTATCACCAGTTGCGCGTCAGGGAAGCTGACATCCAGAAGACTGCTTTTCGCACTCGCTATGGCCATTTTGAGTTCTTGGTCATGCCTTTTGGTCTCACTAACGCACCTGCGGTGTTCATGGATTTGATGAACCGCGTTTGCAAGCCTTACCTTGATAAGTTCGTCATCGTGTTTATTGACGACATTCTGATCTATTCCAAGAACAAGGCGGATCACGAGGAACATCTGCGGCTGGTCTTGGAACTTTTGAGACAAGAGCAGTTGTATGCTAAGTTCTCAAAGTGTGATTTTTGGTTGCGTGAAGTTCAATTCCTAGGACATGTGGTGAATGAACTGGGAATTCATGTCGATCCGGCTAAGATCGAAGCTATTAAAGACTGGGAAGCACCAAAGACGCCATCTGAGGTGCGGCAATTCCTGGGTCTTGCAGGTTACTATCGGCGTTTTATCGAGGGATTTTCGAAGATCGCTCAACCCCTCACCGCCCTCACCCAGAAGGACCGAAAGTTCGACTGGGACGAACCACAGGAATCAGCATTTCAGATGCTGAAGCTTAAACTTTGTTCTGCACCTATCTTATCCCTTCCTGAGGGTACGGATGATTTCGTTGTGTACTGTGATGCTTCCATACGGGGTCTTGGTTGCGTGTTGATGCAGCGCGGGAAGGTTATTGCTTATGCTTCTCGTCAACTCAAAGTTCATGAGAAGAATTACACTACTCATGACTTAGAACTGGGTGCAGTGGTCTTTGCGTTGAAAATCTGGAGACATTACTTGTACGGTACCAAGTGTGAAGTTTACACCGATCACAAGAGTCTCCAGCATATTTTCGACCAGAAGGTGTTAAACATGCGGCAGCGTCGTTGGGTTGAACTCTTGAACGACTACGACTGTGCGATTAAGTACCATCCTGGCAAGGCAAACGTTGTGGCGGATGCCTTGAGCAGGAAAGAGTCGGCGAAGCCTCGGCGTGTCCGAGCCTTGCAGCTTACCATTCATTCCTCCTTACCTGACCGGATCCGTTCGGCTCAGGTGGATGCCTTGAAGGAGGAAAACCTTAAGGCCGAAACGATGCACAGTGCGGACAAACACCTTGAGCTTAGGTCTGATGGCCTACACTACTTCGCTGGGCGTGTTTGGGTTCCTTTACTCGGGGGATTACGGGAGCTTGTCTTGGACGAGGCTCACAAATCCCGGTATTCTATTCATCCAGGCTCCGATAAGATGTATCAGGATCTGAAGATACTTTATTGGTGGCCGAACATGAAGGCTGATATAGCCTCCTATGTGAGCAAATGCTTGACCTGTGCTAAGGTCAAGGTGGAGTATCAGAAGCCGTCTGGTCTCCTACAGCAACCTGAGATCCCAGAATGGAAGTGGGAGCGGATCACGATGGATTTCGTCACCAAACTACCGAGATCACCAAGTGGCTGTGACATGATTTGGGTGATCGTCGACCGGTTGACGAAATCGGCACACTTCATACCTATTAAGGAAACGGATGGACTCGAGCGGTTGGCTCGGCTCTACCTTAAGGAGGTGGTTTCTCGGCACGGGGTGCCTGTTTCTATCATTTCTGATCGTGACTCCCGCTTTGCTTCGCGTTTCTGGAAGGCTCTTCATAAGGCCCTGGGTACTCAGCTGGATATGAGTACGGCTTATCATCCGCAAACTGACGGGCAGAGTGAGCGGACGATACAAACACTGGAGGACATGCTGCGGGCATGTGTCATCGATTTTGGCAAAAGTTGGGAGATTCACCTGCCGTTGGTGGAATTCTCCTACAACAACAGCTATCACTCTAGCATCAAAGCAGCTCCGTTCGAGGCTCTTTACGGACGGAAATGCCGATCACCACTTTGTTGGGCCGAGGTGGGCGAGAGCCAGCTCACTGGTCCGGAACTCGTGTACGAAACTTCGGAGAAAATCGTACAGATCCGTCAACGTTTGGCTGCTGCACGGGATCGTCAGAAGAGCTATGCCGATCGCCGTCGAAAACCTTTAGAGTTCCAGGTTGGGGACAAGGTACTTCTGAAAGTTTCACCATGGAAGGGCGTCATACGCTTTGGAAAGCGTGGCAAGCTTAACCCTCGTTATGTCGGACCGTTCGCAATCCTGGATCGGATTGGACCGGTGGCATATAGACTTGACTTACCGGCGGAGCTCGGTAGTGTGCACAACGTCTTCCATGTGTCTAACTTGAAGAAGTGTTTGGCTGATGAATCTCTCATTGTACCACTGGAAGAGATCAAGGTTGATGATCGTCTTCGCATTGTGGAGGAACCTGTTGAGATTCTCGACTACAAGATTCGTAGCCTTCGTCGGAGTAAAATCCGCATCGTTAAAGTCCGTTGGAACTCGAACCGTGGACCTGAGTTCACATGGGAACGGGAGGATCAGATGAAATCTAAGTATCCTCATCTCTTTCCGAAACGCGCGTTCGAGTCCAGGCACGTTACTGCTGAAGCAGAGTGAATCTCGGGGCGAGATTCCCTTTCAACGTGGGGATGATGTGACAACCGGTAACCTTTCTTTTCGTTTTCTTCCTTTTCGTCTTTTTCATTTTGGGCTTCGTGCAATTTTCGGGACGAAAATTCTTTCAACGTGGGGATGATGTGACACCCGGCATGTTCGGCCTAAACATAATAGTAACATCTAAGTCTACCTTAGCGAGAAACGTTTATAAACAAACTTAACTGGGTTAGTTGAGTCGGGTCAATTAGGATTGTCCAGGGTCAATGATCTGGAGGATCATTGGGAGTCGTTTTGGGAATACATTAGTACCGGGTTCCGTCGTTGGTGACATTACATGAACTAATTAAGTATATGTGTAGATTACGGGTCGTGTGGTGGATTGTATGCTTACACTTGCTTAAATGATGTACGAATGATTATACGTGCCTAAACATGCTAAGTATAGACTATAGATGCTTGTTTATGTGTTAGGATGTGTTAGAATGCGTTAAACACGATAAACTGGAAAAAGGTTAACATGCGTTAAAAGTGCTGTTAACATGTGTTAAAAAGTGCTGATGACCTGAATGTGGAAATGGGATCTGAAAAGTGGGCGAACGTAGAACAAAGTGGGCGAATGTGGAAGAGTTCCACATTCAACCACTAAAAAGTGGGCGAATGTGGAAGAATTCCACATTCGACCACTAAAAAGGGGCGAATGTGGAAAAGTTCCACATTCGACCCCATGAACTGGGCGAACGTGCAGATGGTATAAATACCATCCTTAGCCATTTTTCACCATTTCACAAACCCTAAACGCCTCTAAACACTCTCTATCAGCTATTAACATTGGGGAAGGAGTTTTTGAGCTTGTTTTTCATAACCTAACTCTCTAAATCATTACAAGTGAAGATCTAAGGTGTGTTCTTCATTACAAATCCTTTTTAAACAATTTTGACTTGTTTTAATCTAAACCCCAATGGGTCCAGATCTGATATCAACCTATTTTATGAATAAAAACCTTTCCTAAACAAAACCTATTCATAAACAATGAGTTTTTATGCAAATAAACATGTGTTAGTATGATAGTATGCATTGTTTGATGATTACTTGTTGTATAGATGATAGGACAACAACTTAGGGCTGTTATTAATGATGGGTTATGATTGAAATATGTTACCTTTGATTGTTGATGGTATTTTGATGATTAAAGGGGGGTTTTTGGTTAGATTTAGGGTTGTTTTGGGATGATTATGATAAGGTTATGATAGGGGTTTCTTGTTCATAATGATCCGAGTATGATAAACTAATTATTGATCGAATTCAGAAAGTTTCCTAATTGGGTAATATCTTCATGCATGGTGATGTGACATCTCCATAATTTACCATTTTAGGAAACTTGTAAAACGGATAGATTTTGGGGTAAAATTGGTAGGGTTTCGTAGGAATATACTAATGATGCTTGACTGCTGTAACTCGTGATGTTTCGTGATGTTTTCGGATGTTTTTCGACGCGTTTTTGGAAAAATCTGACATCAGGGGCGAAGGTGGATTCCAGGGGGGCGAAGGTGGAAGACAAAGGGGCGAATGTGCTACAAAGGGGCGAAGGTGGAAGGAAAAGGGGCGAAGGTGGAATTTCAGGAACACCTTCGACCAAATAGAAACACCTTCGACCACTTACAAGCCACCTTCGACCACCCGGAACTACATTCGACCCTACGTTGACAAAAATGAGATTTTTGATACAAACTAAGTGTTTTATGCTTGAACCTTGCGTGTAATCTATGCGTACTTGATTAGTTAGGGTAATGGGTCACCAACGGGATGGCGGGTCGGTCTAGTGTGTCGGTTGAACATTTAAACACGTTTTAAAACATACTTGATTACGATCTGGACAATCGGGGGCTAGATAACCTTATGGTTATTAGTCGGAACACTTATGTGAACATTTTAATAGATCTCCGGTAGAGGAATTATCAAGGGCCAAACATCTTTATTTATAATTGAAGAACGCTATCTAAGGTGAGTTCACGGCCCCACTTTTACTGCTTTAACTTCTGGGGGAGAAAACATGCGCTAAACAGTTTGGTAACATATGTCATACTATGGTTTTAACTTTATATTGCTATACGATCTTTTGGAAAGTCCCGGGGGAAACCATGAATGTGCGGATTTGCACAACGGGGGAAATGTGGATAGATCTATTGGGCGTGACCTGCCCCACTCGTCGGCTTGGAGGGCCGGGCGGGTGCATATTGTCTCGAACAGGAACATTATTGTGCTGAACATTACGGGCTGCTAAACATGCTAAACATTGCTAAACGTGTCCAGTAATGGTTTCCAATCGTAGTAGTAATAAAATATACGCCTAGCTAGCGTACTTGGTAGTGTTGATATAGTATGGACATGGTATCGCTTGGTAACTCTTTTTGAACAAACCTGTGAACTCACCAGCATTATATGTTGACATCTTTTGGCATGTTTTTCTCAGGTCGCTAAGGTAGCAACAACTGGATCTAGGCGCACGAGTCGGCACGGGCGTCTAGGGTTTAGAGCATGGTCTTCATTAAACATTTAAACTATGTCTTTTGGGTTGTAAACATTTAAAGCTTCCGCTACAGTTTATGCTTTTATAATTATATCTTTTGGGTTTTGTGTTATGCATATAGTGTTGTTTATTGTGACCGTTGACTTGAATCCTGGTTTGTCACGCGCCTCGCGGTAAAACCCCGCAAGTGGAATTTGAGGGTGTGACAATTTCTGACTGTCATGATTGGTTTTAGGTCATCAGTAGTTTTCAGGTTCTCAACTCCTGATGTAGATGAAACTACTAATGGCTTAATGTCAAATTTTATTAGTACTTCTGAAGAACTTTCTTCGTGAGTTTTTAGAAAGTTTCCATGGAAAGATGTGCATTCTTTCTCTTCAGAAGTTTCACCTGAAACCATGTTTCTCCCATCTTCAGTAGTTTTGGGGGGAAAATCTGTTAGTGTTTCAGTGTGATTGTACCCTATGCCAAACCTAACATTTGAAGCACTTTGTTTGTTTAGCAATAGTTGGTACCCCTTACAAGATTCAACCCATTTTTCACAAGTGACCTTGGTGTGAGCAAGCTCTTTTTTGATATTTCCTAGGTCATCTATCATGATTTTAAGTTGTGCTTGGGTTTCAATAGCATTGTTAGTTAATTTAGAAACTTCTTTTGTTTTTGCAGCAACTTTTCTTTCTAAATCACATTTCATCTGAGTGAATTTTCTCTTAGAGTCATTTGCTTTACCTTGTAAGTGCACATTAGTCTCTCTCATGAGAGCAAAAGATTCTTTACAGGAAGTTGAACAAAGTTTTGTCAAAGATTCTTTTGATACCTGTGACAAGGCAGATTTTGAGGTGCATCCCTCATATGCCGTCAAGGCAAAGTTCTTTCTGCCATTGTCAGGCTCTCCCCAGTTGATGTCTAACATCTTGTTGTCTGCATCAGGGTTACACTCAGTAGTGTCAAAAGGAAGACTGCTCCAGTCAACATACCCTGAAGTAAATAAACTTTGTTGTGAGGGTTGCTGAGACTATGGAGGTTGTTGAGCAGCTGGAAAGGGAGGGATTGATTGTTGGCTCTGCATCTGTTGAGCAGGCATCTGTACATATTGTACTTGT
Organism: Ambrosia trifida; assembly: GCA_028751855.1. Taxonomy (NCBI): domain Eukaryota; kingdom Viridiplantae; phylum Streptophyta; class Magnoliopsida; order Asterales; family Asteraceae; genus Ambrosia; species Ambrosia trifida. The sequence goes on from CM054130.1 coordinate 114,957,742, forward strand.
GGCACATATTGGTGTTGTGGAGCTTGTGCCTGTACAAAATGTGCACTCCCCTGTGTTCCATTATTCCTGTTATAACTGGGGTTAAAATTATTTCCAGACTGAGATTGGTTAAAGCTAGAGCTTCTACACTCTCTAGCAAAGTGTCCCAACTTTTGACACTTGTGACATCTAAGTTTAGATTTGTCAAAACCATTTTTTATGGAACTGTTGAGTCCTGGAAATTTCCTTCCTGACCTTTTGTAAAATTTGTTTGTTTTTATACTCAACATGGCCAGTTGGTGTAGAATATCCATTTCTTCCAAGTCATCACTGCTGAAATTTTTTAAATCATCCATGATAAAACACATGTTATCAGTAGTTTGACTAAAATCATTATTGTCATAACCTGGGAATGATCTTTCAGATGAGATCCCAGCAGTTATGTCAATATGGTCAAAAGATCCAAAACTATTTGAACAAGTTGGTGAGTCTTGTCCTAATAGTGTTGTACTACCTGGTAGATAGTCATCAGCAGTTTTACCAGAACTTTGCAACGTTTTCTTTTGATCAATTTCTCTCTCAAAAGTTAGCAATCTCCCATGTAATTTTGTAAGAGTGAGGGAGCTAAAGTATGGTGAAGATCTTAAGACTATAGAGTATGTTTCCCATTTTTCAGGTAAAGACCTTAAAAATCTATGAAGCATAGATACAGTTGTGTAGGTCTGTCCATTTAATTTTAGCTCAGATATTAATGAGGAGAATCTTTCAAATTGTTGTGTTAAAGTTTCCCCATTAATGTGAGCAAAAGTTTCATATTGTTGAGCCAGGATTTCTCTGGTATTGGCAATCACCTCTTCAGTTCCTCCAAACTGTTCTTTGAGGCAGTCCCAAAGCTCTTTGGCACTATCACAATGTAATAGGCCAGAGTAGATTTCATTTGGGAGTGCCATTGCCAACATAGAGAAAGCTTTAGCATCAAGCTCAAGTTTTAGGAAATTATCATCTGTATAGTCTTTTGGGTCTTTTGGTATTTCTTCTTTAGTTTCAAGATTGATATTTACTGGTTTGTGAGGACCATATATCACAGATTTCCAGCAACCAGTATTGGTCTGTGATAATGTATGTGCCATTCTCCTTTGCCAGATATTGTATTCATTTCTTACTAGCATAGTAGGTTTATTGGCAGAACCAGTATTATGAGGATCCATTTTAAAGAGTATTGATTTGTCAAATATCTCTTAAAGTGATGGATGTTGATAAAAGTGAACTTTTAATCCTTTATTGAATATCAATAAGAGCCTGTGTCTGATTCTCAATGTGTTAGATTGATATGTAATCAGATAAACCAGAGCTCTGATACCAATTGTTGGATCAGTATTGCTCTTTGTATGAACTTGCTAGTGAACACTTAAGTGTTTAGCAAGTTCTTTATCAGTTTTAGCACAGCGGAAATGTTTTAAGTTAAAGCTACACTTATCAACAGGAGTTATTACTCCCCCTGGATGTTTGATAAAACTAAAGACAAATATTTAATGAGAATCTAAGTATTGAATGAGAATGAATACTTAAACAGATTCTCAGTAAATGAAATGGAAAGAACAATAATAAGCTTTGAAGGATTTATGTATTAAAAATCAATGTCTAAAACAGAGGGATGAACCCATCTATTATAGACTTTACACATACATGCACCTTGCCAAAAAGCAAGTTTAGAAACAAGTTGCAATCTTGGAACTCGTACAAAAAGTTAAAGTAATACTAAACTATTAAACTACTGAAACATAAGGCGGTGGAAAGATTCTTGAACAAGTGCTGATGAATGACAAACTACTGATGAGTAGTTTGTCTTCAGTAGTTCTTCAGTGAACTGTCTGGTTTGATTTTCAGAACTTCTGATGCATTTCTTCTTTAGTACTTGTAGAATCCTTCTTCAGTACTTTTGTCTTCTTTCTTCAGTAGTTCTATACTTAGAATATTTTTGACAGAAGTGAATTAGACTTAGGTTTCCAAAAGTGGTTTCACCAATCCTCTTTGTCCTAACATGCTGATCATCAGATGGTCCTTTACTGATGACAACTCAGTATTAGTGACAAGGAGAGATCTTACAAGCAAGGCCTACAAGTCCATGAATGAACTGAAGAAACTATCAATTCAGGACTTGCTTACAATTCAACATCTGGAACCTCAAAGGGGATCTCTCACTGATGAACAGCTTAATCAATTGAAGAATTCCATGTTCAAGGAGATATGGAAGATTGTTAATGACAGAAGAAGAAAATAAAGAATTAGAAAAGGTTTTGGCTTCATCAATCCAGGGGGAGATTGTTAGGACAAAAAGGATTGGTGAAACCACTTTTGTAAACCTTAGTCTAATTCACTTCTGCAAAATATCCTAAGTATAGAATTACTGAAGAAAGAAGACTAAAGTACTGAAGAAGGATTCAACAAGTACTGAAGAAGAAGTATCAGAAGTTCTGAAGTCTAACCAGACAGTTCACTGAAGAACTACTGAAGACAAACTACTCATCAGTAGTTTGTCATTCATCAGCTCTTGTTCAAGAATCTTTCTAACCGACTTATGTTCCAGTAGTTTATTAGTTTAGTATTACTTTATCTTTTTGTACAAGTTCCAAGAATGCAACTTGTTGCAACTTGTTACTGACTTACTTTTAGCAAGGTGCATGTATATGTAAAGTCTATAAATAGATGGGTTCATCCCTTCTGTTTTAGACATTGATTTTGATTAATACAGAAATCCTTCAAAGCTTATTATTCTTATTGTTCTTTCTATTTTCATTTACTGGGAATCTGTTTAAGTATTCATTCTCATTCATTACTTAGATTCTCAATAAATACTTGTCTTTAGTTTTCAAACATCTAGGGGGAGTAATAACTCATGTTGATAGTGTAACTTTACTTATCATTCCGCTATGCAAATCTGATTGAACTTGCTAGACACATAAGTGTTCACTAGCAAGCAACACATCAAGAGCATTACTGATCCAACAAATTTATTAATAGAAATTTTAGTAGTTCAACCAATAATGATATATAGCTGCATTTGACTTTAGAAAAGGTTGCATTTGTTATAACTAAAATTACAAAAAGTGTTGCATTTGATGTAAAAAAAAGTTGCATTTGAGTGTAACAAATGTTACATTTGAAGTTATAAAGGTTGCATTTGAGTTGTGGAAAAGTTGCATTAGCACGAAAAAAGGTTGCATCACAAAAAGGTTTCATTACGTCTAATGTAACTTTTTTATGGCCTAATGCAACATTTTATCGGGGTTGCATCAGCTCCATTTTCTTGTAGTGGAAATACACCAAGATAGACACAATGGGATCTTAGGTATATCCCAAAGGGCCTACATTGAGCGTGTCCTTAAAGGTTATAACATGCACAATTGCTCTCCTTCTGTAGCTCCAGTAGTTAAGAGAGATTTTTTGGTTCGTTTCAATGTCCAAAAACAGGGCTGAAAAGGAGCAAATGAGAATCATACCTTATGCATCAGTAGTCGTGAGTCTTATGTATGCTCAAGTCTGTACTCGCCCAGGTATCGCTTATATTGCTGGAATGCTAGGTCGTTATCAAACTAATCCTGGCATAGATCACTGGAAAACGGCTAAGAAAGTACTTCGATATCCAAAAGGGACAAAAGAATACAAGTTGACGTATAGAAGAAGTGACAATTTGGAAGTGGTTGGTTATTCTGTTTCTAATTTTGCCAAGTGCAAAGATGACAAGATATCCAGTAATTAAGAGAGATGTTTTTGGTTCGTTTCAATATCCAAAAACAGAGGCTGAAAAGGAGCAAATGAGAATGATACCTTATGCATCAGTAGTGGTGAGCCTTATGTATGCTCAAGTCTGTACTCGCCCAGATATCGCTTATATTGCTAGAATGCTAGGTCGTTATTAAATTAATCCTATCCTAGATCACTGGAAAACAACTAAGAAAGTACTTCGATATCCGAAAGGGACAAAAGAATACAAGTTGACGTATAGAAGAAATGCCAGTTTGGAAGTGGTTGGTTATTGTGTTTCTAATTTTGCCAAGTGCAAAGATGACAAGAAATCCACTTCGTGGTATATCTTTATGTTAGTTGGTGGACCAATCTCATGGAAGAGTCATAAACAATAGTTAACCACAACATCCATAATGATGGCAGAATACATTGTTGTATATAATGTTATCTGTCATTGAGTGTTGCTAAGAAACCTTATTACTGGACTCAAAATTGTTAATTCCATATCTAGACCATTGAAGTTGTACTGTGATAACTCAGTTGTCGTTAGCTTCTCGAACAGTAACAGTTCGACTGACACTGGATTATATCTTGATGCAAAGCATTTGTTCGTACGTGAACGAGTTGAGGAAAATAACCTTTGTATTGAGTATATAAATACTAAGAATATGCTTGCGGATCCGATGACTAAAGATCTCTCACCTAAAGTATTCGAAGATGGGCTTTACTAAATACCTTATTTAAGAGCATATTGTACTTACTTACGTTTATTAATTAATGAAAATTTTCTCACTTACTTGATTTTCTTTGTCTCTAAATATATGTAATGCTAGCCTTACTGCATATAGACAATAATTATACAAATCATCATTAATGGCTTAATTGTCATGATCCTAATGTTAAGTTTTAAATTTGAGGTATAGTATGATTAATGGAGGTCCTGAGTTAAATAATTGACTCAACAACTATATTTCTCTGCTACATTTTTTGGTTTAGAACTAAAATAAGTATTAACTCCTGATCAGGCTTATCTAGTGTGCATAATAAATTATTACTCGGCTAAGTGGCAGAATGTAAGAATATATTTATATATTCTATTATGTGGCCTCTATAATCATTTATCTAATAAATAATCAATGACCTAAATACCTCTATTGTTTTAACTGGTCTTTATGTGATGGATGCAATTACCCTTATTTAACCCTAAAATAGGGTTTCCCCTTGAGTGTATAAATAGAGTTTAGGATAGATTAGAGGCTAATGAGCACCTTTACTTACACACACAAAACCGCCCTCATCTCCTCTCTATGATCGAGATCTCTAATCTCCTTAAGCCAGTCTAACTGTACACTCTAAACGAAAACCGAATCAGCGTAATCATCCTCATGGGATCGTCTTCCATATCATAATTTACTGAACTAACGGGTATGTCTGATTTATTATTATGTTTCTGTATTACTGTATTATGTTCAAAGAATTTATTAACACATTTATATTTCAAAATTAGTTATCATTAATTATATCATAAATCAGAATTTGGTAGTCTCGATAGATGCATTTCATATTGTTTAAAAATGAGTTTTCAATATCATCATTTCTAATTTAATTTGGGGTTAAACTTTAAAACAAACGTGTTACTTTAATGTCATTTTAGTTGGCTATTTTAGATGGATGGATCGAAGGATTGCATTTTCTATCCCAAGAACGTAATACTCAAAATTCCAATCGATAAAACGATAAAATGATATATAAGGACCGCTACTCCGAAGAGTATTACACCCTTGATCCTGAAATATCGATTGCTTATTGAACCCTGTGAATTGTGTGAAAGTAGGATAATCCAAATTCGGGAGTCAAAAAGTTTTATAAAACGTTCTTAGTGGAAAAAAATGTGAATGAAAGATCCCACTGAATTGAATTGGGTCCAGGAATCTAAGAAATAGTGAGAATTCTTGATCTCTCTCAATATCTCTCTTAATTCTAAAATCCAGGACTTGAATTCATGTTTTGTCATTTATTCGGTCAGAAGGGCCGTCTCTGGGGCTTAAGCTTAATGTGCGAAAAACTGAGATTTTTTGGCCGACGTGCAACGGGTCAGCAACAACGCCCGATTTATTTCCTAATGAGATAGGTAGGCCCGACCGAGGGGTTAAACTCCTTGGGGGTGCTGTTAGCAGGGATGCAGGTTATATACGCTCTTTGGCCACAAAAAGAGCTTTGCGCGTGGTTGAACTCATGGAACACCTGCCGAAATTAAGAGACCCTCAAAGTGAGCTTCTCTTACTGCGCTCATGAATGGGGGTTGCTAAATTAGTGTTCGGGCTCCGGACATGCCAGCCAGAGCATGTCAAAGAGGCGGTGTCCATTTTTTATGCAGGCCTTCGGGAGGCGGTTGAAAGCATTATTGTCTATGGAGGGGCACATTTTGGGGACCTCCAATGGAGGCTAGCATCCTTGCCTATGCGGCATGGGGGCTTAGGGATTTTCACGGCAGGGGATGTGTCAACATACGCCTTTATAGCTTCGAGGGCTCAGTCGTGGGGATTGCAGGACCACATCATGCGGAGTGCTGGTGGATGGGGGTGGATTCTGACTACACCCTCGCACTTAGTAATATCGAAACAGTTCTTCCGAAAATTGATCTAGGCGGTTATACCGATAAGGAGACCGCCCCCAAGAAACCTCAACAAACCTTGTCGAATGCTTTTTATGATTAACACGTGCAGACTATGGAGGGACAGTTTGATATGACTCTGCGACAAAAGTCAGTGTTTGCATGCCTTCAAGAGGCTCAATCTCAAGATTTTCTGACAGTTGTGCCCATTGAAGGGCTTGGGCAGCGAATGTCGGCGATCAAATACAGGGCTATTCTCAAATACCGGCTCATGATACCTCTGTTTCCCTCGGATGAACCATGCCCCATTTGCAAAAAAACATGTCTGGATAAATTTGGCGAGCATGCGCTCCACTGCAAGGAATTGCCGGGGTTTAAGTACAGCCATGATTTGATCAGAGATGTTCTATGGGACGTGCTTCGAAGGGCGGGGGTCTCAGCCAAGAAAGAAGCACCAGTCAATTTTCTAACTGATCCGCGGGAGGGGAGATCTACCTTGCGTCCTGCGGATGTGCTTGTGTTTGGATGGGCCGGGGGAAAACATTTTTGTGTTGACCTGACAGGGGTTTCCCCCTTGGTAGGTTTGCGAGACAGCGGGTTTGCACCGGGGCAGACAGTTTTGAGGGCAGAAGCTAAGAAGGTCGCTAAGCACGAAGCAGCCTGTTTAGAGAATCAACATGTGTTCTTGCTGTTTGCCTTTGACACATTTGGATCTCTAGCCTCTGAGGCAGTACGGTTTCTGAAACGAGTGCAGAAGGTGGTCCACAGTGACTCGCAGAGCCCTAAGAACCAAGGGTTTGTGTTTAGCAGGATAGGCTTTGCGATTCAAAAGGGGATAGCGGCACAGCTTGTTGCCCATTTACCCACCATCTAAATGTAACTTGTTTTGTCTTGTATGAAATAAAAAATTAAGACGTTAATGTAAAAAAAATAATAAAAATAAATAAATAAATAAATAGATAATGTAACCACCTGCTGCCATATGTGTATCTTACTTTCCGTTATGTAAGTTAACATTTTATTTAGATTACTTATATAATTTAACGCTTTATAATGAATTCATTTAACGCTTTATAACCTTTTGGATGAATAGTTATAATAATCCTGGTGTGTGTTAGCGTTTTAAAAAAATTAAATACTAGTGTCCTTAAGGTAGGTGCGCATTTGCTTTGCTTTTAAATTGTAGGGACAAGATATACATTAATCACACGAAATGCATACGTAGTATTTTTTTTTTTTTTTTTTTTTTTTTATGTAGTACAAAATGAATGTCGGCATAAAATTGCAAGATTTTTATGACATACCAGATTTCAGTAGACAAACTAAAATTTGCAAACTTTGATGGCTTGAAGCTTTGGACCCAGAGAATAAAAGAAGACACTAAAACGTATACCTCAGCTGAATACAATGACCAATTAAGTAGTAGGCCTTTAGTTCTTGCATAGACTAGTGACCAAACTAATCACCCATGCGTAGAAATAATATTCTTATGCATAAGGAATATGATCAACCACACCGATGATCATAACACCAGCCTCTAGCGGCACTAAAAACAATCTTTAAATAGAACATACATACATCAAACATTTGAGTTAAAGATCCCATACTCACTTCATGATTTAGTAAGCCTAGACAGATGTGACAACAGCATCAATGCGTGTGAAAATGGCTTTATATATAGGGGAAGTGTCACTTTCGACTGTTACCCTTGTATAGCAATCCTTCCAATTTGCACTGCTTTCTCGGCCTGCATACGGTGTTCTGGTATAAACCGCATCCCAAACAGCACCATCAAAATGCCCGACTTCGTTGATCTCACAATAGGCCTGTGAAGTAGTAGACTTTCAGTTGATAATATTTCTTAGTTTGGGAAAAAACAAATGAAAAATATCAATCCATCCTTTTGAAAAGAGAGTATTTGATCACTGGAGTTGATGGTATTTGATATAGTTTTTTAGATCGTTGAACGCCCTAAATATTGCAAACATATTTAACAAACATACCGCGTTGTCCTGGGTGAATCTTTGCCATGGGATAGACCAAGTAATCATACGGTCGCAAAAAGCATTGTCTTCATACTTTCCACGGTACACAACAGCTGCGGCCGATCCACTTGGCATCTTTGGGATCTTTGTGTGTAGATACGCACCCCATTGTCCATTCAGAATGATTGTCGGGTATGGTGATGGCCCAATATCACCAAACCAGTTGCGGCTTGTGGTGTATGTCAGTGTTTCACCTGTTGCATTGTAAAGCAGACAAAGGGTTGTAATCCCATTGCCCCATTGTGCCTTAAGGTCTTTAACAAAACGTAGGGCCTTATCATATTTGTTGCCCTGGTTCATCATCTTGTAGGCTACTTGTGCCTTGTTTTCTCGGGTTGGTGTTAGCCCCATTTGCACCATTGTTTTGTTCCTAATTGGTTCACCAAATATGTTGGAAGCCTTTCCTGATTTGATTGATTTAAGCCAAAAAAAAATAAGTTTGACACAAATACTGAAGAAAGCAAATTGATATATTTTTTATGGTGACCGAGGCGACTAACGGCATACTACCGCCAACGGCCACTAATACAAAAAATCTCATATTAAAAAACAAAACAATAAACCGAAGGAAAAGTAGATGACATTTTTATGTTGACATGGAGAAAAAATAACTAAGGATCTACGACCAACGTATTGAGACGTCTCACGGTTCCCGAGACGTCTTTTGGACGGTTCCGTGTGCAAATCTTTGAGGGTTCCCGAGACGGTTTTGGAAACCGTTGCATTATTTACCGTGTGCAAAATTTGTATATAAATAGAACCGTGGTTAAAACTCAAAACTCACACAACCGATAAAAACTAAAAAACACACACCCGCCAAAAATATGATCACATGGACCGAAGAGGAAGAGATGGCCCTTGTGGTCTACCACAAGGACGCCTCGAATGACCCGGAAATTCAACTCCTTCCCCCCGGGACGATGGGTCAGCCTTCCCCCCGGAGGGGTTTTGGGCTCGGGTGTTTAGCGACTTCGTTGAACACATTGGCACCAACACCACCAAGACCGTCCGTGACCTCCAGTTCAAGTGGGGCGACATCAACATCAAATGTGAGTTGTGGAACACCTTATACGAGCAACAGGTTACCGAAGACCCGGAGCTTGATGAAGAGTTGGCTATCGGATTCACTCAGTATGAGTATGGGGTTCGATACGGCAACGATTTCGAACATGTCGAGGCATGGCGATTGTTGCGCCCCCAACTTTAAGTTTTTTTTCTTTGTTATGTATTTTTTTTATGTTTTCCTATTATTATGTTTAATTTTTAATGAAATATTTTTATTTATGTTTTTATATTTACTTTTAGACTTATAAAAAACAAACAACTTATAAAAAACAATCATATTATAAAAAACAATCAATTTATAAAAAAAAATGAGGGAACCGTCACGAAGACGGCTCCAATATTTCGGGAGCCCTCTTTGACAGATCCCAGCCGTCTTCGGAAACGCCGCAGGCTTGTCGGACACGTGGCAGACGGTAATTGGCCCGTGGGGGATTTGAAACAAAAGCCGGCTGAGGTGTCTCGGGAATCGGGAGACGTCTTTCCCGAGTCGGCTGAGGGGGCTATTTTCGCAAAACGCCTCGGTCAAAGACTATTTTCGCAATTTTCCCTTAAAAAAAGTATCAAATCTTACCAAGATATTCTTCCATGGAAATACCCATGCTCGACCAAATTGCTGAATCCTCTGAGTCAATGGACGACTCTACTTCAAAATCAGTCGAGACATTTTCTAATCGGCTGCTGACCGTGTTAAAGTGCTGATAAACACCATCCTCAGTTATTGAAGTTGAAGGATTTGTTTGTTGTTGACATGCCAATGCAAACTCGAGCTGAGCAACAACGTCAGACATCGAAGGTCGTTTCTTAGGATCACTATGCAAGGATTTACTTGCGATTATTGCAAAATGTTTTAGACACTGTGGCTCGATTTCACCTTTGACCCTTGGATCGATGATTTGATGAATGGTGTTATTGTTTATATGTTGTTGGATCCAATTTGCTAGATCTTTGAGCCCTTGGTCCGGAATGATCTTACCATCCGTTGCACGTGTGCCGGTTAACACTTCTAGTAGAACCACCCCAAAGGCATATATATCTGCTTTTCTTGAAAATTTGTGGTACTTTTGGTACTGAGGATCTATGTATCCGCGAGTACCCCTCACATGATCTGTCATCACTTCAGAATATGGTTGGTTTGCCGGTCCTATCTTCGATAAACCCAAATCCGCTATTTTGGCGGCCCAATTATCATCTAATAGTATGTTTGCACTTTTTACATCAAGATGAATGACCCTATCTGAAAGCCCAGTGCCCGTGTGTAGATAATCTAATCCACGCGCAGCCCCTACACATATCTTAACACGTTGCTCCCATTTCAATAGAGAATCTTGATTCTTGTAAAGATGATCAGCGAGGGTTCCATGGGACATATACTCGTACACTAGGATCATCTCTTCATGCTCGTCACAATAGCCCAACAGGTTGACCAGGTGGCAGTGCCTGCACTTGGAGAGCATCTTGATCTCGGTTTTAAACTCTCCAACCCCTTGTTTTGATTCTGGACTCAAGCGTTTTACAGCCACAAGTGTTGTGGTCGCCCCATCATCAAGCACTCCCTTGTATACACTTCCGAAACCTCCGTGTCCGATGATTTTCGACTCGTTGAAGTTGTCGGTGGCCTTTTGTATTGTCTCCAAGGGGAATTGTTGGCAAGCTTTTTCCCAAACTAGAGACATCTTTGAATACGTACTGGGGTGGTTGTGTTGATAATTGAGAGTAAATGAGAAAGCTTATGGTATCGTGGTCAGTTCTTTGAATTGAGAGGGTGGTAGGGCATATATAGTCATGTACAGGACGTGATGTAACATGTCTTGCAAGGAGCTCCATATATATTTGTTATTTTATCTTATCACCAAATGAGGGAGACTAGACTCAGATTTAAATTTACATATATGACAACTATAGTAAAACTTTTATCTATATTATCTTATTAAGAAAGACGGCTAAGATAGTAATTTTCATTTATGTACAAGTTAAGAAACAACATGTACAACACATTTAAACAACATATTTAAGGGTATTATAGGGATGTAGGTGACAATTAAGACACTTTAAAAGTTATTATAGTAATTTTATGTTGTGTTTTTAGTTAAAAACTAAAATCCCATTCCCTTATTACCCTCATGTCAACCACATCCCTCATAAGTCATAACCCCCATCATCAATGCATAGTGAATGCTAAGTTTAATTCCGAGTTGAATAATGCAATTGAAGGGTCTTGCGTAGTTGAACCAAATCAATACTCTTTTGTTTTGTTTCTCTTTAATTTTTTCTATGTTTGTGCTTTAGGCTTTTCCATTGCTTTGGCTCTCTACAAATTGCAATAAATTATTGTTCTGTAGATCTAATTTATTTTTATTTTATTTAAGGTTTGTACTTTATGGTTGTATCAAATCAGACATTTTTGTTTCTTCCCCTTTGTTGTTGTGTCGATTGTTATAAGTTGAAGGTAAGTTAATTGTTCTTTGATCTTAAGTTCTAGCATATGTACTTTGGGGTTTAACTCATTGCTTAAATTTTATGCTAATTTGATGGTTTTCTTATAATGTATTAATAAGAGAGTTGACACTACTTTGAATCTTATTAAATTTGTAATTAAAAGGATAATTAGTATGTGTAATTTGTTACCATTATTAATCAAAACTAAAAAATTGAAATTTTGTATAATTTGAATTTAATTTGAATTTTGATTTCAAAATTCAAAATTTAACTTATTACCACTATAAATTACACTAAATTTAGAAAATGAATAATTTGAATGTAATAAGGAAATTTAATGAGTTCCTAATTTACGTAAGTTTCCTTTCTTATTCTCATTTATTAAGGTAAATTTATGAATTTAGAATAGGCGTAAATAGTTAATATATAATTATTGTTAATGTCTATTTATTATCTACGAAAAATATGGGATTTTCAAATTTAAATTTTTTAAAAAGTCGAACAATTGTTTATATGGTAAAATCTTTGAATTTGGAATGGGCGTAAATATAGTTGATATATATATATATATATATATATATATATATATATATATATATATATATATATTACAAAAAATTAGGTTTTGATTAATATACAAAACATAATTTTGAAAAATAAAGCAGGGATGATTATAAAAAAAAGATTTGAACAATATAGAAAAGTAACCTAGGAAATTAAAAAATTAATGAACAAAATAATAAGGAGAAAAAAAAACTTACAACATCCGATTTTGACACGATGCAATCGGGTGCACCCACATCCAAGATCCATGATCCATCCAATCACCAACCAAACTAAATATTTTCACTAAAAAACATTATCTCAAGCATATGAAGATCCAAATTATATTAAATCCTCAAGAACAAATAAAAACAATTGATGAAAATTCTTGAACCCTTTAAACAATCTTAGTCGAATAAGAAGTAATGAACATGAAAGAAAAAATATGTGATGATTAACCAAAGCTTAGCCGAATACAATGGCTAAGTTTGGGTTCGGTCTAATGCTAAGCAGTTAATGCGGTAAAATATCGGATATCGGTGAAGGACCGATATTTGAGATATAGGTTATCGCGGTGAGATATCGGTGGGATATCGGCAATTTTTATATCATGCAAAATCCATACATGTAGCAATTTAACACTAACAATTCAACATACTCTCCTACCATTAACAAATTAACGTTTTACAACTTGCAAAACACTAACAATTGTAGCAAGCGGGAACTTGTTAAGACTTAAAACACTAATATTTAACACTAACTATTAACAAACAAGACTTAAAACAATAATAAACAAGTAATAACAACTATAAAAAGTAAGAAAAATTGAAGAACTAAGAAGAAAAACACCAATATCGGGAATATCGGTGATATATCGGTCAAATATCGGTGATATATCGGTCAAATATCGGTAAAATATCGGTCAACTATCGGCCAATATCGCCGATAATATAGGTACAAAATATCGGTCAAAGTATCGGTACCAACATATCGGTTGATGACCGATAACCGAGATATCGGTGATATATCGGCCGAGTTAACTACTTAGGTCTAATGCCAAGAAACAGCTACGTACCTTCAAATCGATCACATAATCAGAAACAAACATTAATCATAAGCAGCTAACTCTAGTCACCAACCAAAAAAATAATCGGTGTTATACTAAATCAACAAACAACAAAGGACCCTAAGAACATGACAACCCATCCCTAGACAACCAAAATAATATGAAATACACGATCATACCTTAAAAATAATCGGCCAAAATCCATACTAATCATCACCCGTATAATCAACCAATAATCAATCCGATAACAATTAATCAATATGCACATGCTCGGCCTTCCATCCTAACATTTTCTTGATATTGTGCCATAGTTTATGTATCAACATTCACGAAAACAAAAACAGAGGAGTGAAGAAAGATGAAGAATGATCATTTTACAGAATAAGGAGGCGAGATCATACCTTAAAGAAGATGGAGGATCGACAATGGAGAGGAGGTTGGTTTGATTGTTTTAGGATTTAGAATATAGTGAATTAATGATCAATTGGGTATGAGAATAATTGAGTTTAGGAAAGTTATTAATGGTTGACCGATTTTGACTTACAAATTAATTAATATATTATTTTCGATTTAAAAAAAAACAAAAATTTTATAAATGCTCACATATTGCCATGTGGCTTGATAATGGGAGGAGAGATAACTGCTATGGGGTGAATGATTGCCATATGTACAAAATGGCTTTAAAATATTACATGTAAATGGCTTTAAATTATTATATGTATAGATATTAAAACCCACCTTTCTCTCTCCCCCAAAACCAAAAAATACTAATTTTTTTTATTTTCATTTTATACACAGATTTTTTTTTCAATTAAATGCATATATTTTCATTTAATATGCACAGATTTTTTTTATATGGAAAATACAATTACAAAATGTAATAATACAAATACAATTACAGATTTTTAGTATGCACAGATTTTTTATGGGAATACATTTACATCAGTGTATACAAAAAAATACAATTACAAACATGTAAAACAAAATTACATATGGAAAATCTAAATTACGTCTCTTTTCATCGAAAACGAAAACTCTACACTACCAACTAGAATTACAAAATGTAATAATACCTAGTAGGCAAAAGTCTGAGGCGCTTTGGTCCTCCATGACATCTCATATTCTCTGTTGGCAAGATCTGAGGTGCTTCTCTTACACGAATCTGGAAAGAATACATCCCCTTTCAACTACCATTGCCAGCACGCCACGATGTCACCCCCGTTGCGCATTTGCCAACACCAAGACAAACATTGTGCACCAGCTGTCCTCCCTCCCTGAAAAACTAAAATAAAATAAACCGTTACACCAGTGTGATGGTACAAAACGTTTAACAAATTGTGATATAATAATCAATGTAAGGAACATAAAAAACACCAGTGTAAAAAGAACATAAAAAACACCAGTGTAAAAGAAAATAAAAAACACCAGTGAAAAAGAAAATAAAAAACACCAGACTAAGACCCCCTAAACAAACACAAACATTAATGTAAATAAAATAAAAAACACCAGTGTAAAAATAACATGTGAAACTCGTTACACATGCCACACTTTACACTGGTGTAGCGTAACCCCCCATATAGACCAAAGTCTTTTAAACACTTCAAAAACTAAAACTGGCAAAAAAAAATAGAGTATATAAAGGCTCCAACACACCGGTCTAAAAAACCATAGTTGTGTACTGTGGTGGTTTTATACTAGACTACGGGTAATAACTTGATACTAATTTTGACCACTCAAACTTCATTTCTAAAAACCTAATAAGAATCTCATTACATTCCACAAACAAAAATGAACGCTGCCTAAGTTGAATCTTAAATAACAAGACGTATAATACAACAAGGTACACGAGGACTCACGTAAAACCCCCCATTGGCAATGTCGTTTTACGCCAGTTTATATCAGTGTACAAACACACAGTTTCCACACAGTTATACATTTGTAAAAGCACGTTGACACCAATGTAAAAAGCACACTTAGGTGACTAAAAAAAAATACAAAAAACTCGCTATTTTGTCGCTAAATCCTATACTAAACAAAAATACAAAAAACTCGCTATTTTTTGTCGCTAAATCTTTTACGCCAGGATTCAAGTAATTCGCAAATGTGTACTGTGAAAGAATATAAATCAGATAAACTTAACATTTTCAAACTTATACGACACAAATTACTGAACCATAATGTAGCGCTCCACTCAGCTTTATCGGAGCAGAGCATATGTATGGAACCTGCTGCATAGGATCATCACTCTCATAGTAACAAGTTGATGCACTGCATTCTTTCAAATTTTTAACACCTTAACTTAATATTATATGCTGCAAAAAAAAAAAAATAATCTAAACTTACTTAAACTTAGTAGGAGAAAACACTCCACCCCAATCATCAATAGAAGGTATGTGTGACATCCGTCACTTTTTTTTTATTTTATTTTTAAATAATAATAATAATAATAATAATAATAATAATATTAATAATAAAAAAAATCAGATTATATATATATATATATATATTTTATAAACACACTCACTTGAAAACCCATTACCAAACCCAATACCCATTTCCTTATTATTACTGCAGCCCAACCAGATCAGGCCCAGAAACCGGCCCAAGGCCCATCAGGTCTGGCCCATCTCCACCTTCCCTTCTCCCTTAAGCTGTTAAAAAAAATATAAAAGGTGCTGCCTGTAACATCACGCATTTAATACTTGTACGTTACGCATGACAATTAATAAAAAAAAACGTCAAGTTTCATTATTACCCTCGCAATTATTATTGTCGTCGCATTTATTATTTTTGTCGCTAGTATGGGACCCTAATACTATGTATTATATTATATATATATGTGTGAGTATTGGAATAAATCAAAAAAAAAAGATTTGCCTTGGCCGGGGATCGAACCCGCGCCAAGGACCGGCCCAACACACACAATGCACAAACCAGCTGGGCTGGCCAATCCTTTGTGATAAACCCGGGCTCGAATTAAACTTATACGCGTAATAAAATCCCACAGTTGACAAGGAAAAGTCAACTGTGGTATTGCCTTGTTGAGCAATCCGAGTATTAACGCGTGATTCCTATAATTATGGTAAACTCGTGCTATTACCGGCCCATTATAACCAAATTGCACAACCAATTACACGGCATTGTGCCCTAATAATCATTATTGACCGCGTACAAGTATAAGGAAAGTCAACTATACAATTAACCCAAACCCTAATCTATTAGTATAAATAGAGGCTTCCTGGACCTTGAAAACTCGCTCATATCTCTCTTTCAATTCCTATTTCTCTCTGAATCTCTCTGAATTGATCTATATGTTCGTGGTTTGACTTTTCCAGTTGACCCGATCATCATCATCATTACAACACTGTGAGTTCGATTTTGTTGTTTGGTTTAGTTCATCGGCATCCAAGCAACAATAGCCCCAACATTAATCGGGCTATTGTTGCCTGAATCAATCAATTGATAACCTAGGGTTCATCGCGTATTCAAATTGGGGATAATACTAAATTTGCATATTGTATTTAATTATATTAAACCAGAAGTCATCACAACCACCGGCCTAGGCCAGGTGGTTGAGACGCTTGTTTGACTCTGAGGTCACCCGGGTTCGAGTCCCGGCACTGACCAGTTGTTTTGCACCTTTTTCATTTCTTTTCCTTTTAAACCATATAATTAATTATACATATATATTAATCCTTTAAATCTTTTAAAATTCTTTTTAAATACCTAAACTATTTTATAAATCCTAAAAAAATTATTATTTGTTAATCTGATATAAAAGATTTAATTACAACTTTTATTTTTCAGAAATTCTTTTATTTAATATTTATAATAATTAAATCATTTTTATACTATTATAATTATAAAAATCCATTGTTATATCAAAACAATTTATTTAAATTCCACAAAAATTATCCTAACTTTTTATAAAGTTAAACTTTACTGAAATAATTTTTAATTCAGTAAAATCATTTATTTATTATTTTTAATCAATTTTTGTAAGATTTAATCATATTTAATTCATAATAAATCCAATTTTCATCATTTTTGCACCAAAATTTTATACAAATTATTTTTAATCATTTAGAACAGAATTATGATTTTTAAAAATAGATTTCTTTAATTTTAGTATTTTTTAAATATTAAAGTTAATAATTGGCTATTTACAAATAAATAGATTTAAAAATCTATTTTAAATGAAATAATTTTATAAAAATTATTTTATTGCTTCAAACACTTTATTGTACTCATTCAAAATTCAAACTTTATAAAAAGACTATTTTTTTTCATTAATTATCCAAATTTTCTTTAGTTAATTAACATTTTGAATTAAATTTAACAATTGATTATCCCCAAATCGAAACCCTAGAATGCACATATTAGTTTATTAGACTTAGACTTATTATATATTACCTCAATATAGGGTAATATTTGGAATCACTTTGGGCAACACAATTATCATACCTTTTTCAACAAGTTAACATTTGCTAAGGTGAGTTTACATAGCCCCTTTTATCACCACTTTTTGGGGTGAAACATGTTATAACACTTTTTATTGCAATTCAATCATCAATGTGTTTATGTGTTTTCTATGTTGCATATTGTCTTGAACATGATTAGAGTAAGCACATTCTAGCATAATCATTAACATTGATCAGCCGACGGTATACATTGATAGATCTATTGGACTGACAATCCCACCCGGATACGTGCCTCCTACAAAGGTTACGTGGGTGTTTGTTATCGCATAACATTATTCATTGGGACCATAAGTGTATGGTATGTATTATTTATAACAGTCAGCAGGGTTGATTATGCACTCGATTTATTTCTAATATGTTTCTCACATATGGGCTAGATTAACATGACACATGAATTGCATAACATTTTATTCATTTTATCATCAAAAACCTATGTAATTCTCACCAACTTATGTTGACCCAAAATACTTTCAAAATTAACATGTTTCAGGTAACAATGAAGCTGAGGCTTGAGATAGCATGAGGATATATCTTGAAGTTTATTTGAAGTTTTTGAAGTTATTGTTTGATGTTATGTATTTGAATGCTTAGACATTATTTCACATTTTGGGATATTATGTTTGAATAAATTATTTAAAATTTATATTATACCATGTGCTACTGAAAACAATCATCAATACGTGGCACCCCGATGTTTCCGCCATCGGTTGGGGTGTTACAGATTGGTATCAGAGCCTTGGTTATAGGGAATTAGGTTATTAGAAATAATCTAGACTATAACCTTAGGGACTAAAACAGTACTTGCTTCTCCTACTTGTAACCCTAATTGCTTCCCTAATCCTATCCTTATCCTATACCTTATAACCCTAAACCTACCTGTGACTACTCTTAATTGTCTGCTGCAATCCTGATCCACCATTAGATTTATAGGACAAAATCCTCAGGTTTAACCTGAACCCCCTTGAGATCTCGTCGAAGTTCTAGATTTTAATAACGAACACGTGCAATCTGGAAGGGTGAACGCCTGTATTCTGAGTCTTCTGTCTAGGCTGGCATTGCGCATATATCCCAATCAGACGAGGGACCCGGATGCCTACCTGGGAATTCTCGGGATGAGTGTTCACTTATAGGCTAAAGCATGTCTTCATATGTTATTAGAATTTAGAACCTTTGATAAGTCAACGTTTTCGTTTATTCGTTTTAATTAATGAATAAATGATTACATTCCTTATATGAACTCTCATTCATTTCATTGTGTCTATTACAGATCATGCCTCCTCGTCGCAGCACTCGCAACAGCAATGGTGAGAACCCCGCAGAAGGAAGTGATAACCATAACCACAACCATGACCAAGTTCCTAACCACAACAACAATGGGGTCGATGCTCAACTGGCTGCGATCATTTCTCAACAAATGGCGCAGCAAATCGCAACTCTGGTTCCCAACTTACTTGCTCAGGTCATCCAATTGAATGGGAATGGTCACAACAACGGGAACGGGAATGGCAATGGCAATGGACCCCAAGCTTGCACCCTCAAGCACTTCAACTCTTGTAACCCTCCAAAGTTCAGCGGTGAAGAAGGAGCTACTGGACTTCTCCAATGGTTTGAGGGTATTGAAAATACCTTCATCAACAGTGAGTGCCCCAACAATTTCAAGGTTCGTTACGCCATGAGTGTTCTCCATAAACGAGCACTCACATGGTGGAATGAAGAAAAGCGTACTCGTGGGGCCGAAGTTGCTCTTGCTATGACTTGGGACCAGGTCAAAGAGATCATGAAGGAGGAGTTCTGTCCTCGCAATGAAGTTAAAAAGCTTGAGGATGAGTTTCACACCTTGGCTCAAGATAGTGGGGAAAATCTTGCCTACAACACCCGCTTTCATGAGCTTAGCTTACTGTTGCCACACAAAGTTACTCCTCTGCCGGTAGCCATCGAGAAGTACATCGGTGGTCTGCCCATGCAAATCCAGGACACTGTTTGGGGTAGAAATCCTGCAACTCTGGAAGAGGCCAAACGTCTAGCGGCCACTCTTACTGATAATCATGTGAAGAATGGTACTCTGGTTCGCAAGGGCTCTAAGAAGACTGTTGCCAAAGATACTCCACAGCCTGCTATTGAAGTCAAGCCTGAGACCTCAAGCAACAAGAAGCGCAAGGCTAGAAACTATATGGTTGCTGCTACTCCACCTGCTGCCCAAAACCCAGCCAAGAAACCATACACCGGACCTCACCCTTTGTGCAACACTTGCAAGTATCACCATCCCACACAGGTGCCATGTCGATTCTGTACTAAGTGTCAAAGGTATGGTCACCTGGTGAACGTCTGTCGATCTCCTGCTGCCCAAGACAACAACAACAACCCAGCTCCCAACCAAAACCAACAAAACAACAGGCCTACTCGTGGTCAATGCTACGAGTGTGGTAACCCTAATCACTACATCAACAACTGCCCTAACCGTAACCGTAACCAAAACCAAAACCAGAACCAGAACCAAAACCAAAACCAGAACCGCAATCAGAACCAAGGTGCTCGAGGTCGCGCCTACAATCTCAACGCTAATCAGGCCCGTGACAATAATGAAGTGGTGAATGGTACGTTTCTCATTAATAATCACTATGCATCCATATTATTTGATTCTGGAGCTGATAAGTCATTCGTGTCACTGAAGTTTGAACCTTTACTTAACTTACCCCACACTAATCTAGAAGACCCTTTTGTGGTAGAGGTAGCTAACGGGAAGTCTATTTCGATCGGTTCTATTATTCGTAACTGCTTGTTGAATCTCGATGATCATACCTTCCCTATCGATCTTATTCCCATGCATCTTGGTAGTTTTGATGTTATAGTAGGCATGGACTGGTTGTCAACTCATCGTGCCGAAATTCTGTGCTTCGAGAAAGTCATACGCATTCCTCTCGAATCTGGTGAGATTTTGAAGATCTATGGTGAGAAACCCTGTGGTGAGCTTAAGCTTATGTCTTGTACTACTGCCCAAAAGTACTTACGAAAGGGGTATACGGCCTTCTTAGCTAACGTGATAGAGAAGAAGGATAAAGGCAAAAGTATCCAAGACATTCCTATTATTCGTGACTATCCTGAAGTTTTCCCAGAAGATTTACCTGGTTTGCCTCCTGCTCGACAAGTGGAGTTTCGTATTGATCTTGTTCCTGGTGCTAATCCTATTGCTAAAGCTCCTTATCGCCTTGCACCCTCTGAGATGCAAGAACTTGCTAGTCAATTACAGGAACTTTCTGATAAAGGGTTCATTCGCCCTAGTTCTTCTCCATGGGGAGCCCCTGTCTTATTTGTTAAAAAGAAGGATGGTTCTCTTCGGATGTGTATTGACTACCGTGAACTCAACAAACTCACCATCAAGAATCGTTATCCGCTTCCTAGGATTGACGATCTCTTCGATCAACTTCAAGGAGCAACCCACTTCTCGAAGATTGATCTCCGTTCTGGCTATCATCAGCTTAGAGTCCACGATGAAGATATTCCCAAGACAGCTTTTCGCACTCGCTACGGTCACTATGAATTCATGGTTATGCCTTTCGGTTTGACCAATGCTCCCGCGGTATTTATGGATTTGATGAATCGGGTTTGTAGACCCTATCTCGACAAATTCGTGATCGTTTTCATCGACGATATTTTGATTTACTCTAAGTCAAAATCCGATCACGAGCAACATCTTCACTCTATCTTGAGTCTCCTAAAGAAAGAACAACTGTACGCCAAGTTCTCCAAATGTGAATTTTGGCTTAAGGAAGTTCAATTTTTGGGACATGTCATTGATATGAACGGAATCCATGTTGATCCTGCGAAAATCGAAGCTGTGAAGAATTGGAGTGTTCCTACCACTCCAACGGAAGTCCGTTCTTTTCTTGGGTTGGCTGGTTATTATCGTCGATTCATCGCCAATTTCTCCAAGATCGCTGTTCCTCTCACTACCTTAACTCACAAGGGTAAACCCTATGAGTGGGGACCTAAGCAAGAGGAAGCCTTTGAAACTCTTAAGCTGAAACTTTGTGAAGCTCCTGTCTTGTCTCTACCTGATGGTAATGATGATTTCGTGGTCTACTGTGATGCATCGAACCAAGGTCTCGGTTGTGTTCTCATGCAACGAGGAAAGGTTATTGCTTATGCGTCTCGACAACTCAAGATTCACGAGAAAAATTATACCACCCATGATCTGGAATTGGGCGCTGTTGTCTTTGCACTCAAGATTTGGAGACATTATCTGTATGGGACCAAATGTGTGGTGTTCACGGACCACAAAAGTCTCCAACATGTCTTCGACCAAAAGAATCTTAACATGAGGCAACGACGTTGGGTTGAATTACTTAACGACTATGATTGCGAAATTCGCTACCATCCTGGCAAAGCGAATGTTGTGGCTGACGCACTTAGTCGTAAAGAGCGTGTCAAACTCCAATGTGCGAGAGTTCGTACCGATCTTCAAGATCGCATTCTCCAGGCTCAACACACCTCAGTCACCCAAGGTAACATGTACGATGAAATGTCTTGTGGTGCTGAGACTCAACTTGAAACCAAACCCGATGGTCTCCTTTATTTTCTTAATCGACTGTGGATTCCCGACCGTGATGATCTTCGTACTTTTCTCATGAACGAGGCTCATAAGTCTCGTTATTCTATTCATCCTGGAGCTGACAAGATGTACCAAGATCTTCGTTATTCTTATTGGTGGCCTGGTATGAAGAAAGACATTGCTCTATTCGTTGCAAAATGCCTCACTTGTTCCAAGGTTAAGGCTGAACATCAACGACCATCTGGTATGCTTGAACAACCAGAGATTCCTGTCTGGAAATGGGAGAGCATAGCTATGGATTTCATCACCAAACTCCCTCGTACACCCAAAGGTTTTGACAGTATTTGGGTAATTGTCGATCGTTTGACCAAGTCAGCTCACTTTCTACCTATTCGTGAGAAGTATTCTGTGGAAAGGTTGGCACAGATGTACGTAAGTGAAATCGTATGTCGTCACGGTATACCTTTGGACATTATTTCTGATCGCGATGGTCGTTTCACCTCTCACTTTTGGGAATCTCTACAAAAAGCTTTGGGTACTAAGTTGAACTTGAGCACTGCTTATCACCCTCAAACGGATGGTCAGACTGAACGAACCATCCAGACACTTGAGGACATGCTCAGGGCATGTGTCATCGATTTTGGTGGCGCATGGGATTCTCATCTTCCTTTGGTTGAGTTTTCATACAACAACAGTTATCACGCCAGCATTAACATGGCTCCTTTTGAGGCACTCTATGGTCGGAAATGTCGTTCTCCTGTCTGTTGGACCGAGGTTGGTGAAGCTCGTATTACTGGACCCGAACTAATCCAGGAAACCACAGACAAAATCCAGCTTATTCAGGATAATCTTCTCAAGGCTCGAAGTCGCCAAAAGAGTTATGCTGATAAACGTCGTAAACCCTTGGAATTTCAGGTTGGGGACCTTGTGCTACTTAAGGTATCCCCTTGGAAAGGAGTTATTCGTTTCGGTAGAAAGGGAAAACTAGCTCCTCGATACGTAGGCCCCTTCAAGATTCTTGACAGAGTTGGGAAAGTGGCTTACAGACTTGAGCTTCCACCTGAGCTAAGCAATGTTCATCCGACCTTCCATGTTTCGAACCTCAAGAAATGCTTAGCTGATGAGAACCTTCATGTTCCTCTTGAGGATGTGCAAATCGATGAAAGCATGCACATTATCGAGAAACCCGTCGAGATTGTTGACACTGGAGTCAAGAAACTCAAGCGCAGTCGTATTCCGATCGTTAAGGTTCGTTGGGAATCTAAACGAGGCCCAGAGTTCACTTGGGAACGTAAAGACCAGATGAAGTCGAAGTATCCGCATCTTTTTCCACCAGACTCTCCAACTCCAACTTCGGGACGAAGTTCCTAAAAGTAGGGGAGACTGTAACATCACGCATTTAATACTTGTACGTTACGCATGACAATTAATAAAAAAAAACGTCAAGTTTCATTATTACCCTCGCAATTATTATTGTCGTCGCATTTATTATTTTTGTCGCTAGTATGGGACCCTAATACTATGTATTATATTATATATATATGTGTGAGTATTGGAATAAATCAAAAAAAAAAGATTTGCCTTGGCCGGGGATCGAACCCGCGCCAAGGACCGGCCCAACACACACAATGCACAAACCAGCTGGGCTGGCCAATCCTTTGTGATAAACCCGGGCTCGAATTAAACTTATACGCGTAATAAAATCCCACAGTTGACAAGGAAAAGTCAACTGTGGTATTGCCTTGTTGAGCAATCCGAGTATTAACGCGTGATTCCTATAATTATGGTAAACTCGTGCTATTACCGGCCCATTATAACCAAATTGCACAACCAATTACACGGCATTGTGCCCTAATAATCATTATTGACCGCGTACAAGTATAAGGAAAGTCAACTATACAATTAACCCAAACCCTAATCTATTAGTATAAATAGAGGCTTCCTGGACCTTGAAAACTCGCTCATATCTCTCTTTCAATTCCTATTTCTCTCTGAATCTCTCTGAATTGATCTATATGTTCGTGGTTTGACTTTTCCAGTTGACCCGATCATCATCATCATTACAACACTGTGAGTTCGATTTTGTTGTTTGGTTTAGTTCATCGGCATCCAAGCAACAATAGCCCCAACATTAATCGGGCTATTGTTGCCTGAATCAATCAATTGATAACCTAGGGTTCATCGCGTATTCAAATTGGGGATAATACTAAATTTGCATATTGTATTTAATTATATTAAACCAGAAGTCATCACAACCACCGGCCTAGGCCAGGTGGTTGAGACGCTTGTTTGACTCTGAGGTCACCCGGGTTCGAGTCCCGGCACTGACCAGTTGTTTTGCACCTTTTTCATTTCTTTTCCTTTTAAACCATATAATTAATTATACATATATATTAATCCTTTAAATCTTTTAAAATTCTTTTTAAATACCTAAACTATTTTATAAATCCTAAAAAAATTATTATTTGTTAATCTGATATAAAAGATTTAATTACAACTTTTATTTTTCAGAAATTCTTTTATTTAATATTTATAATAATTAAATCATTTTTATACTATTATAATTATAAAAATCCATTGTTATATCAAAACAATTTATTTAAATTCCACAAAAATTATCCTAACTTTTTATAAAGTTAAACTTTACTGAAATAATTTTTAATTCAGTAAAATCATTTATTTATTATTTTTAATCAATTTTTGTAAGATTTAATCATATTTAATTCATAATAAATCCAATTTTCATCATTTTTGCACCAAAATTTTATACAAATTATTTTTAATCATTTAGAACAGAATTATGATTTTTAAAAATAGATTTCTTTAATTTTAGTATTTTTTAAATATTAAAGTTAATAATTGGCTATTTACAAATAAATAGATTTAAAAATCTATTTTAAATGAAATAATTTTATAAAAATTATTTTATTGCTTCAAACACTTTATTGTACTCATTCAAAATTCAAACTTTATAAAAAGACTATTTTTTTTCATTAATTATCCAATTTTCTTTAGTTAATTAACATTTTGAATTAAATTTAACAATTGATTATCCCCAAATCGAAACCCTAGAATGCACATATTAGTTTATTAGACTTAGACTTATTATATATTACCTCAATATAGGGTAATATTTGGAATCACTTTGGGCAACACAATTATCATACCTTTTTCAACAAGTTAACATTTGCTAAGGTGAGTTTACATAGCCCCTTTTATCACCACTTTTTGGGGTGAAACATGTTATAACACTTTTTATTGCAATTCAATCATCAATGTGTTTATGTGTTTTCTATGTTGCATATTGTCTTGAACATGATTAGAGTAAGCACATTCTAGCATAATCATTAACATTGATCAGCCGACGGTATACATTGATAGATCTATTGGACTGACAATCCCACCCGGATACGTGCCTCCTACAAAGGTTACGTGGGTGTTTGTTATCGCATAACATTATTCATTGGGACCATAAGTGTATGGTATGTATTATTTATAACAGTCAGCAGGGTTGATTATGCACTCGATTTATTTCTAATATGTTTCTCACATATGGGCTAGATTAACATGACACATGAATTGCATAACATTTTATTCATTTTATCATCAAAAACCTATGTAATTCTCACCAACTTATGTTGACCCAAAATACTTTCAAAATTAACATGTTTCAGGTAACAATGAAGCTGAGGCTTGAGATAGCATGAGGATATATCTTGAAGTTTATTTGAAGTTTTTGAAGTTATTGTTTGATGTTATGTATTTGAATGCTTAGACATTATTTCACATTTTGGGATATTATGTTTGAATAAATTATTTAAAATTTATATTATACCATGTGCTACTGAAAACAATCATCAATACGTGGCACCCCGATGTTTCCGCCATCGGTTGGGGTGTTACAGATTGGTATCAGAGCCTTGGTTATAGGGAATTAGGTTATTAGAAATAATCTAGACTATAACCTTAGGGACTAAAACAGTACTTGCTTCTCCTACTTGTAACCCTAATTGCTTCCCTAATCCTATCCTTATCCTATACCTTATAACCCTAAACCTACCTGTGACTACTCTTAATTGTCTGCTGCAATCCTGATCCACCATTAGATTTATAGGACAAAATCCTCAGGTTTAACCTGAACCCCCTTGAGATCTCGTCGAAGTTCTAGATTTTAATAACGAACACGTGCAATCTGGAAGGGTGAACGCCTGTATTCTGAGTCTTCTGTCTAGGCTGGCATTGCGCATATATCCCAATCAGACGAGGGACCCGGATGCCTACCTGGGAATTCTCGGGATGAGTGTTCACTTATAGGCTAAAGCATGTCTTCATATGTTATTAGAATTTAGAACCTTTGATAAGTCAACGTTTTCGTTTATTCGTTTTAATTAATGAATAAATGATTACATTCCTTATATGAACTCTCATTCATTTCATTGTGTCTATTACAGATCATGCCTCCTCGTCGCAGCACTCGCAACAGCAATGGTGAGAACCCCGCAGAAGGAAGTGATAACCATAACCACAACCATGACCAAGTTCCTAACCACAACAACAATGGGGTCGATGCTCAACTGGCTGCGATCATTTCTCAACAAATGGCGCAGCAAATCGCAACTCTGGTTCCCAACTTACTTGCTCAGGTCATCCAATTGAATGGGAATGGTCACAACAACGGGAACGGGAATGGCAATGGCAATGGACCCCAAGCTTGCACCCTCAAGCACTTCAACTCTTGTAACCCTCCAAAGTTCAGCGGTGAAGAAGGAGCTACTGGACTTCTCCAATGGTTTGAGGGTATTGAAAATACCTTCATCAACAGTGAGTGCCCCAACAATTTCAAGGTTCGTTACGCCATGAGTGTTCTCCATAAACGAGCACTCACATGGTGGAATGAAGAAAAGCGTACTCGTGGGGCCGAAGTTGCTCTTGCTATGACTTGGGACCAGGTCAAAGAGATCATGAAGGAGGAGTTCTGTCCTCGCAATGAAGTTAAAAAGCTTGAGGATGAGTTTCACACCTTGGCTCAAGATAGTGGGGAAAATCTTGCCTACAACACCCGCTTTCATGAGCTTAGCTTACTGTTGCCACACAAAGTTACTCCTCTGCCGGTAGCCATCGAGAAGTACATCGGTGGTCTGCCCATGCAAATCCAGGACACTGTTTGGGGTAGAAATCCTGCAACTCTGGAAGAGGCCAAACGTCTAGCGGCCACTCTTACTGATAATCATGTGAAGAATGGTACTCTGGTTCGCAAGGGCTCTAAGAAGACTGTTGCCAAAGATACTCCACAGCCTGCTATTGAAGTCAAGCCTGAGACCTCAAGCAACAAGAAGCGCAAGGCTAGAAACTATATGGTTGCTGCTACTCCACCTGCTGCCCAAAACCCAGCCAAGAAACCATACACCGGACCTCACCCTTTGTGCAACACTTGCAAGTATCACCATCCCACACAGGTGCCATGTCGATTCTGTACTAAGTGTCAAAGGTATGGTCACCTGGTGAACGTCTGTCGATCTCCTGCTGCCCAAGACAACAACAACAACCCAGCTCCCAACCAAAACCAACAAAACAACAGGCCTACTCGTGGTCAATGCTACGAGTGTGGTAACCCTAATCACTACATCAACAACTGCCCTAACCGTAACCGTAACCAAAACCAAAACCAGAACCAGAACCAAAACCAAAACCAGAACCGCAATCAGAACCAAGGTGCTCGAGGTCGCGCCTACAATCTCAACGCTAATCAGGCCCGTGACAATAATGAAGTGGTGAATGGTACGTTTCTCATTAATAATCACTATGCATCCATATTATTTGATTCTGGAGCTGATAAGTCATTCGTGTCACTGAAGTTTGAACCTTTACTTAACTTACCCCACACTAATCTAGAAGACCCTTTTGTGGTAGAGGTAGCTAACGGGAAGTCTATTTCGATCGGTTCTATTATTCGTAACTGCTTGTTGAATCTCGATGATCATACCTTCCCTATCGATCTTATTCCCATGCATCTTGGTAGTTTTGATGTTATAGTAGGCATGGACTGGTTGTCAACTCATCGTGCCGAAATTCTGTGCTTCGAGAAAGTCATACGCATTCCTCTCGAATCTGGTGAGATTTTGAAGATCTATGGTGAGAAACCCTGTGGTGAGCTTAAGCTTATGTCTTGTACTACTGCCCAAAAGTACTTACGAAAGGGGTATACGGCCTTCTTAGCTAACGTGATAGAGAAGAAGGATAAAGGCAAAAGTATCCAAGACATTCCTATTATTCGTGACTATCCTGAAGTTTTCCCAGAAGATTTACCTGGTTTGCCTCCTGCTCGACAAGTGGAGTTTCGTATTGATCTTGTTCCTGGTGCTAATCCTATTGCTAAAGCTCCTTATCGCCTTGCACCCTCTGAGATGCAAGAACTTGCTAGTCAATTACAGGAACTTTCTGATAAAGGGTTCATTCGCCCTAGTTCTTCTCCATGGGGAGCCCCTGTCTTATTTGTTAAAAAGAAGGATGGTTCTCTTCGGATGTGTATTGACTACCGTGAACTCAACAAACTCACCATCAAGAATCGTTATCCGCTTCCTAGGATTGACGATCTCTTCGATCAACTTCAAGGAGCAACCCACTTCTCGAAGATTGATCTCCGTTCTGGCTATCATCAGCTTAGAGTCCACGATGAAGATATTCCCAAGACAGCTTTTCGCACTCGCTACGGTCACTATGAATTCATGGTTATGCCTTTCGGTTTGACCAATGCTCCCGCGGTATTTATGGATTTGATGAATCGGGTTTGTAGACCCTATCTCGACAAATTCGTGATCGTTTTCATCGACGATATTTTGATTTACTCTAAGTCAAAATCCGATCACGAGCAACATCTTCACTCTATCTTGAGTCTCCTAAAGAAAGAACAACTGTACGCCAAGTTCTCCAAATGTGAATTTTGGCTTAAGGAAGTTCAATTTTTGGGACATGTCATTGATATGAACGGAATCCATGTTGATCCTGCGAAAATCGAAGCTGTGAAGAATTGGAGTGTTCCTACCACTCCAACGGAAGTCCGTTCTTTTCTTGGGTTGGCTGGTTATTATCGTCGATTCATCGCCAATTTCTCCAAGATCGCTGTTCCTCTCACTACCTTAACTCACAAGGGTAAACCCTATGAGTGGGGACCTAAGCAAGAGGAAGCCTTTGAAACTCTTAAGCTGAAACTTTGTGAAGCTCCTGTCTTGTCTCTACCTGATGGTAATGATGATTTCGTGGTCTACTGTGATGCATCGAACCAAGGTCTCGGTTGTGTTCTCATGCAACGAGGAAAGGTTATTGCTTATGCGTCTCGACAACTCAAGATTCACGAGAAAAATTATACCACCCATGATCTGGAATTGGGCGCTGTTGTCTTTGCACTCAAGATTTGGAGACATTATCTGTATGGGACCAAATGTGTGGTGTTCACGGACCACAAAAGTCTCCAACATGTCTTCGACCAAAAGAATCTTAACATGAGGCAACGACGTTGGGTTGAATTACTTAACGACTATGATTGCGAAATTCGCTACCATCCTGGCAAAGCGAATGTTGTGGCTGACGCACTTAGTCGTAAAGAGCGTGTCAAACTCCAATGTGCGAGAGTTCGTACCGATCTTCAAGATCGCATTCTCCAGGCTCAACACACCTCAGTCACCCAAGGTAACATGTACGATGAAATGTCTTGTGGTGCTGAGACTCAACTTGAAACCAAACCCGATGGTCTCCTTTATTTTCTTAATCGACTGTGGATTCCCGACCGTGATGATCTTCGTACTTTTCTCATGAACGAGGCTCATAAGTCTCGTTATTCTATTCATCCTGGAGCTGACAAGATGTACCAAGATCTTCGTTATTCTTATTGGTGGCCTGGTATGAAGAAAGACATTGCTCTATTCGTTGCAAAATGCCTCACTTGTTCCAAGGTTAAGGCTGAACATCAACGACCATCTGGTATGCTTGAACAACCAGAGATTCCTGTCTGGAAATGGGAGAGCATAGCTATGGATTTCATCACCAAACTCCCTCGTACACCCAAAGGTTTTGACAGTATTTGGGTAATTGTCGATCGTTTGACCAAGTCAGCTCACTTTCTACCTATTCGTGAGAAGTATTCTGTGGAAAGGTTGGCACAGATGTACGTAAGTGAAATCGTATGTCGTCACGGTATACCTTTGGACATTATTTCTGATCGCGATGGTCGTTTCACCTCTCACTTTTGGGAATCTCTACAAAAAGCTTTGGGTACTAAGTTGAACTTGAGCACTGCTTATCACCCTCAAACGGATGGTCAGACTGAACGAACCATCCAGACACTTGAGGACATGCTCAGGGCATGTGTCATCGATTTTGGTGGCGCATGGGATTCTCATCTTCCTTTGGTTGAGTTTTCATACAACAACAGTTATCACGCCAGCATTAACATGGCTCCTTTTGAGGCACTCTATGGTCGGAAATGTCGTTCTCCTGTCTGTTGGACCGAGGTTGGTGAAGCTCGTATTACTGGACCCGAACTAATCCAGGAAACCACAGACAAAATCCAGCTTATTCAGGATAATCTTCTCAAGGCTCGAAGTCGCCAAAAGAGTTATGCTGATAAACGTCGTAAACCCTTGGAATTTCAGGTTGGGGACCTTGTGCTACTTAAGGTATCCCCTTGGAAAGGAGTTATTCGTTTCGGTAGAAAGGGAAAACTAGCTCCTCGATACGTAGGCCCCTTCAAGATTCTTGACAGAGTTGGGAAAGTGGCTTACAGACTTGAGCTTCCACCTGAGCTAAGCAATGTTCATCCGACCTTCCATGTTTCGAACCTCAAGAAATGCTTAGCTGATGAGAACCTTCATGTTCCTCTTGAGGATGTGCAAATCGATGAAAGCATGCACATTATCGAGAAACCCGTCGAGATTGTTGACACTGGAGTCAAGAAACTCAAGCGCAGTCGTATTCCGATCGTTAAGGTTCGTTGGGAATCTAAACGAGGCCCAGAGTTCACTTGGGAACGTAAAGACCAGATGAAGTCGAAGTATCCGCATCTTTTTCCACCAGACTCTCCAACTCCAACTTCGGGACGAAGTTCCTAAAAGTAGGGGAGACTGTAACATCACGCATTTAATACTTGTACGTTACGCATGACAATTAATAAAAAAAAACGTCAAGTTTCATTATTACCCTCGCAATTATTATTGTCGTCGCATTTATTATTTTTGTCGCTAGTATGGGACCCTAATACTATGTATTATATTATATATATATGTGTGAGTATTGGAATAAATCAAAAAAAAAAGATTTGCCTTGGCCGGGGATCGAACCCGCGCCAAGGACCGGCCCAACACACACAATGCACAAACCAGCTGGGCTGGCCAATCCTTTGTGATAAACCCGGGCTCGAATTAAACTTATACGCGTAATAAAATCCCACAGTTGACAAGGAAAAGTCAACTGTGGTATTGCCTTGTTGAGCAATCCGAGTATTAACGCGTGATTCCTATAATTATGGTAAACTCGTGCTATTACCGGCCCATTATAACCAAATTGCACAACCAATTACACGGCATTGTGCCCTAATAATCATTATTGACCGCGTACAAGTATAAGGAAAGTCAACTATACAATTAACCCAAACCCTAATCTATTAGTATAAATAGAGGCTTCCTGGACCTTGAAAACTCGCTCATATCTCTCTTTCAATTCCTATTTCTCTCTGAATCTCTCTGAATTGATCTATATGTTCGTGGTTTGACTTTTCCAGTTGACCCGATCATCATCATCATTACAACACTGTGAGTTCGATTTTGTTGTTTGGTTTAGTTCATCGGCATCCAAGCAACAATAGCCCCAACATTAATCGGGCTATTGTTGCCTGAATCAATCAATTGATAACCTAGGGTTCATCGCGTATTCAAATTGGGGATAATACTAAATTTGCATATTGTATTTAATTATATTAAACCAGAAGTCATCACAACCACCGGCCTAGGCCAGGTGGTTGAGACGCTTGTTTGACTCTGAGGTCACCCGGGTTCGAGTCCCGGCACTGACCAGTTGTTTTGCACCTTTTTCATTTCTTTTCCTTTTAAACCATATAATTAATTATACATATATATTAATCCTTTAAATCTTTTAAAATTCTTTTTAAATACCTAAACTATTTTATAAATCCTAAAAAAATTATTATTTGTTAATCTGATATAAAAGATTTAATTACAACTTTTATTTTTCAGAAATTCTTTTATTTAATATTTATAATAATTAAATCATTTTTATACTATTATAATTATAAAAATCCATTGTTATATCAAAACAATTTATTTAAATTCCACAAAAATTATCCTAACTTTTTATAAAGTTAAACTTTACTGAAATAATTTTTAATTCAGTAAAATCATTTATTTATTATTTTTAATCAATTTTTGTAAGATTTAATCATATTTAATTCATAATAAATCCAATTTTCATCATTTTTGCACCAAAATTTTATACAAATTATTTTTAATCATTTAGAACAGAATTATGATTTTTAAAAATAGATTTCTTTAATTTTAGTATTTTTTAAATATTAAAGTTAATAATTGGCTATTTACAAATAAATAGATTTAAAAATCTATTTTAAATGAAATAATTTTATAAAAATTATTTTATTGCTTCAAACACTTTATTGTACTCATTCAAAATTCAAACTTTATAAAAAGACTATTTTTTTTCATTAATTATCCAATTTTCTTTAGTTAATTAACATTTTGAATTAAATTTAACAATTGATTATCCCCAAATCGAAACCCTAGAATGCACATATTAGTTTATTAGACTTAGACTTATTATATATTACCTCAATATAGGGTAATATTTGGAATCACTTTGGGCAACACAATTATCATACCTTTTTCAACAAGTTAACATTTGCTAAGGTGAGTTTACATAGCCCCTTTTATCACCACTTTTTGGGGTGAAACATGTTATAACACTTTTTATTGCAATTCAATCATCAATGTGTTTATGTGTTTTCTATGTTGCATATTGTCTTGAACATGATTAGAGTAAGCACATTCTAGCATAATCATTAACATTGATCAGCCGACGGTATACATTGATAGATCTATTGGACTGACAATCCCACCCGGATACGTGCCTCCTACAAAGGTTACGTGGGTGTTTGTTATCGCATAACATTATTCATTGGGACCATAAGTGTATGGTATGTATTATTTATAACAGTCAGCAGGGTTGATTATGCACTCGATTTATTTCTAATATGTTTCTCACATATGGGCTAGATTAACATGACACATGAATTGCATAACATTTTATTCATTTTATCATCAAAAACCTATGTAATTCTCACCAACTTATGTTGACCCAAAATACTTTCAAAATTAACATGTTTCAGGTAACAATGAAGCTGAGGCTTGAGATAGCATGAGGATATATCTTGAAGTTTATTTGAAGTTTTTGAAGTTATTGTTTGATGTTATGTATTTGAATGCTTAGACATTATTTCACATTTTGGGATATTATGTTTGAATAAATTATTTAAAATTTATATTATACCATGTGCTACTGAAAACAATCATCAATACGTGGCACCCCGATGTTTCCGCCATCGGTTGGGGTGTTACACTGCCCCTGCCGGGACTCGAACCCGGGCAGAAGCCGGCCAAGCACAACCACATCCACACCAAACCAACTGAGCCAAGGCTCTTTCCTATTTAAATCTCGGTTCAAATTCTTTATAAGGCCTCCTGAACAAACTTGTTAGCTGCTCCTTCTTCTCTG
This sequence comes from Ambrosia trifida, assembly GCA_028751855.1. Taxonomy (NCBI): domain Eukaryota; kingdom Viridiplantae; phylum Streptophyta; class Magnoliopsida; order Asterales; family Asteraceae; genus Ambrosia; species Ambrosia trifida. The sequence continues at coordinate 114,992,060 of CM054130.1, forward strand.
CTGATCGAACGCTGCACAAGAACAAACAAGAAATCATGTTTCTCATCCAATAATCACGCCTATAAACAAAACAACCCCGAGTATTACACATCACCATCATCTCTTCTTTCTAAAAACAACCACACGCGTGATTAACGCGTTTAATTCGATTAAATGCCCATTAATAAACCTTCCTAAACAACTCATATGAATCTGTATAAATACTCGACTTTAAACCAATTAGACTCGCACACAGGCTCTGAAAAGAGCGATTAATAAACCCCCACTCTCAATTCCTCTTAAAACTTCGTGTTTATCAAGCATTCCTCGCAGTTTGACTTTTGCTTTGACTTCGATTTAGAAGGCTCTCGCGTCTGGTAAATTTCAATTCCTTGTTCTATCATGTTAATCGGCCTCTGTTCATTGTTAACCCTATGGTTAATTACGAATTTATCGTGTGTTTGATCGGTTTAGATTTCTAGGGTTTATATTAAGAAATTGGGGATAAATCAGTTCACAGGTTTTAAACATTTTGGTGGCATCTAAAAACAAATCATGCAGGTAGACCAGATGGTGGTGGGTTGCGTTTAAAATCTCTGACCCGGCTGGTGCTCAGGTTCGATACCCACCAGCTACACCTTTTTTTAAAAAAAAAATGTTTTCTTTTATATCTTATCTTTTAATTTGATTTTAAATACCAAATCTACATTATAAATTCTAAAAAATTTATCCTATGTTATATGAATATTAAACTTTGTTATACAATTTTTAGTTTTTCAAAAATCATTTGTTTGATATATATAATAAATATTACAAGTTATTCCATTTATAATTGTAAAATTCAATAAAAATATCTAAACGATTTTATAAAATTCCACAAAAATTATCCTAAACTTGTATAACAATAAACATTTCAAAAATAATTTTTATTTCTGAAAAACCGTTCGTTTTACATTTTTAATTAATTTTTGTTAGTTTTAATCATAAATAAATCATAATAAATTCATTTTTCATTATTTTTGCACCAAAATTTTACATAAATTATTTCTATTCATTTGGAACAGAAATACAATTTTTAATTTAAAAATTCTTTAATTTTAATATTTTTAAATATTAAAGTTATATTTTGACAATTTGAAATAAATAGATTAAATATTCTATTTTCAAGAAAATAATTTTATAAAAAAAATTATTTTCACACTTAAAACCTTATATTGTGACCATCTTTAACTTAAAATTTACAAAAAGACTTTTATTCATTTATTTACTAAATTTCTTATATTTAATAAACAATTTGATTATTAATCAAATAAATACTTATCCCCAATTCGAAGCCCTAGAAAATGCTTATAGACTAGATAGACTTAGACTTATTTGTTACCTTATACATAAGGTGATATTTGACAAACGTTGGATTACACTTATTCAATTCCACAAGACTTACCACCGTGCTAAGGTGAGTATTACTTATCCCCTTTTTTGCTTTTACAATTTTTGGGGTGATTCATGCACAAGTATACAAAACCTTCATATTCTTTTACACATACATCTTATTCATTTACAATTCATATACGTGTCTTGATTAACTTTGTGCTATGCTTGAACATGAACGTAGCTTACATACAAAATCATACATACAGACATAACTTATGTTATGGTGCTCTTTACATACAGACGTAACTTATGTTACGGTGCTCATTTAGACATAACTTATGTTATGGTGCTCTTTTAGACTCACACGTGTTGAGGTGCTCATTATCAATTTCATTGTACAAACTTTACATTTGATCTTTGTCTTGTTTGGTTACTTGCGTGTTTACATAATGCCTTGGTGATGCTAAACACATGAATTGTACTACTTTTCAAACTTATACTATACGTACAAAACTAAGTAGTACTCACCAACATCATATGTTGACAAAATTATTTTCGTGCATGTTTCAGGATAAGCTGCTTGACGCTTCACATAGGACCTTGGACTTAGATTAAATCAATCAATTACCTTTATTTTTTTTGTTGTCTTGTATTTAATTTCACATGTTGTAAAACAATATTCAATAATCATATTTTTACATTTTAGTACCATGAGCTTTTGAACAATCGTCACTACGTGGCACCTCGATGATTCCGCCATCGGTTGGGGTGTTACAGTATGGGATGTTTAAGCTCCACAGTAACCCATCCAACATCTTGACCCTTCATCAAAACAAACAACCAATCATCATTACTCTCAATAATAATAATAATAATAATAATAATAATAATAATAACAATAATAATAACGACAACCACCTGAACATCATTCGAACCACCACCCTACCCATCGAACCACCACCCCATCGAAGAACCACCACCATATCAGATCCCAAAAAACCACACGCCGTCATCAGATCTAGAAACCACCACCTAGTTGGTCAGACCCGATATCAAAAATCGGTGACCCTTCACCGTACCCTTCCTCTTTTATTTGATTCAACAAATTAACCATTTAAGCTTCTAAATCTAAACAAAGATTGGGGTTTTTACCTTGGTTCACCGAAGGCCATTACCAGACCTGTCGAAATTCCCATTGCTTAAGTCACCGCCATCACTACACAGCACCACCACTCTTCCACTGTCTCCGTCATCCTTCTCCTCCAGATTCTCTCTCTCTCTCTCTCTCCCTCCTTTGATTCTCTTTGTGCCTTTGATTGGTCAGCGGTTGTGGGTAATAACCGGAAACCAAGTCCCTCTGTTCTCATCCCCCCCTCTCTCTCTCTTTATGGTTTCTCTCTCTACAAACCATCTCTCTCTTGCTGCTTCCTGTATACTCGTGGGTGTGGCTCTGTTATTGTTATTATTATTATTATTATTATTATTATTATTATTATTATCATCATCATCATTATTCATCATCTCCTGGGATGAAATTCAAAAACGAGAGAGAGAGAGAGAGAGAGAGAGAGAGAGAATAAGAGATAGAAAGGAGTTAAGAGGAGAGAGAGAGTGTGTGTGGGGTGGGGTGGGTTGGGTTATTAATAATATGATAATGTTAAGTTACTGTAATGCCCCTCACAAATAAAACAAAATCAAGACACATGGCACCATATTATTGGCTAGATGGAGTTCTTTAGTTCTTGCATGAAATGGGGGTTCCTAATGGAACCTAATCCTATATATATATAAACTTGTTGATTAACCACAAAATTAGTTAATAACATTTGTTGCATGTTGAGAATATGTTTGAAGAAGATTCCGGCACATTACTCGTAACTTGTTGACATGGTCAGCTGTTATAGCCTCATATACATCACGGATAAACAAATCTAATAGTTTTAAGATGAATATTAAATAAATTAAGTAACAAACGTGGTTGGTGACCCATTGGTAAAAAGAAAATCTTTAGGAATACTAAATACACTGGTTTTTGGATGTCGTGGGTTCAAGTATGACAGACGATAAGATTAAAGAAATTTGGCTTTCAAAGTTGAAGAAACAATGAGTGCAAAGGGTGTTACGGTACTTACCTCACAAGAGGTACGTGGGGTGGTGACTTGTGTTTACTGCATGATATAATCCTTTGCTTAACACCGTGGATGGATCCGTGACCTGTAAATAATCAAAGGGCCGTACGAAAGGAGGCGACCGCCTAAAGTCTCGAGAGACCCGTGATAACAGAGAAAAAAATGGTGTTTTGGCCCGGTAAGTGTGAGTGTGTTCTCTGAGGATTAGAATCCGGTTGAAAGAGGTGAGAACTCCTATTTATAGGAGTTACACGGGTCGGTAACCATTTACCCATAACCTCGATGATGGGCTTGGGACCGGGTTATGGGCTTTCCTTTCTTTTGGCCCAAATAGTTAGATATGAACAAGGGATTACATGAAGTAAACTGGATAAAGAGAGAGAAAGAAGTACCGCCCGGCCATTGGTCCATGTTGCAAGCTGTCATTGGCTGGAGGCGGATATCTTCTTCCTGCGTCAGAGTGTGTTAGGCGGTGTCAGTCTGTGTCAGTCTGCTCCTTTTGGAAGACAGTCTGAGGTGACACATGACACCACGGGGAACAGTGCAACAAGTGGGGTTGAGAGAGGCCGCACCTTCCTTGCTGGCGCACCGTCCTGGCAGGCTAGGCCTAGGACACGTCAGGTTGTGAGTTGTCCGCGGGAGACCATCACTGAGTTGGGTGCATGGTCCCACGCGGGTAGATTGCACTCCACGTATGACCTCTAAAAGGATCGAGCTCTGCCGAGATTAAGGATCCGCGAAGAATTATCATCTTCTTGTACTTAACCATTTCAAATAGTTTCTGTAAGGATTGAGCTATGCCGAGATTGAGGCTCCGCGGAGAAGTGTCATCTTCTTGTACTTAACCATTTGAAATGGTTTCTTCTCTGCGGATGTCTTATTATGATGATGATATTGTGGGGTAGGGTCCGCCTATATGCTAGGAATTGGGACCCTACCCCTTCAAGTCCCCTAGTCCATTGTCTCTCCTGGCCTTGCGGAAAGGTCTGATGGGGCGCTGGACTATATGCTTGTGAGAGGTGGGTGGAGGCTCATCCATAAATATTTCAAAAATAAAATTTTATTTCAGAAAACCGTTTATTTAATATTTTTAATTACTTTTTGTTATAAATAAATCATAATAAATTAATTTTCAATATTTTTATACCAAAATTTTACATAAATTATTTTTGTTCATTTAGAACAGAAATATGAATTTTAATTTGAAATCTCATAAATTTTAATATTTTTAGATATTAAAACTATATCTTGACAAATAAAAATAAATATACTAAATATTCAATTTTTGAGAAAATAATTTTATAAAAATTATTTTCATATTTAAAACCTTATAAAATGACCATCCTTAATCAAAGATCTATAAATAATCTTTTATTTATTTATTTTACGAATTTCTTTTATTTATTAACAATTTATTTAAATTTAACGATTAATCAATTATCAATCCCCAAATTAGGAACCCTAGAAATACATGTAGACTAGAAAGACTTAGACTTATTTATTGCCTTAAACATAGGGTAATACTTGGCAACGTTGGACCACACTTATTCTATTTCACAAGACTTAACACTTTGCTAAGGTGAGTTTACGTAACCTTGTTTATGCAATTCTTTATACTTGAAACTTTATACTTAAGCAATTCTACATACATGTCTAGTTGTAAACTTTGATGCCTCATGACTTAGACAAAGACTATTAGACTTAAACTTAAACTTGCATAATCATTAACCCTGATCAAGCCAGCGGTATACAATGATAGATCTATTGGATTGACAACCCCACCCAGATTCGTTGACCATCTTTTATGGGGAGCGCGGGTGATTGTATCGTTCCAACGTTATATTAAGGTGAACCGTGGATACGGGATGGACCTAAACTTTGTCGGAAGATTGATTATGTGCATACTATACTTGTTGTTTATTCATGTAGACTTAAACTTACATTAGACATATGAATTTCTAAACTTTTATTCTTTTAAAACTTATTGCTTGACTTGGCTTATGTATTCTCACCAACTTCTAGTTGACTCCCCCCCCTCCATTTTTCCAAACTCAACAGGAAATACTGATGCTTGAAGTCTAGAGCTAGCATGAGGAGACATTTGAAGTTTTAAGTTTTGTTTGATTATTTGATGTATTAGATTTCATTCAAAACTCCGTTATGTATTTCAAATTTGGATATTTTACTTTGAATAAATTCTTAATTTAAAACTTGATTACCATGTGCTACTGAACAATCATTCATATGTGACACTTCGATGTTTCTACCATCGGTTGGGGTGTTACACAGGGAACAGTCCTGGTTCAAATTTGCCCTACGCTCGAAAGTGCAGCCGGTGGGAACTGATCCTCCCAAGTCCATGCACAACTGGAAGGAGAAGTTCTTTTATGTCAAGCGGGGGGGGGGGGGGGGGGGTAATCCCCGTTGAGATGCCCTGGAAGGTGCTTAGGGAGCGCTAGGAGCTCACCACGTATCCGGTGATGCAAGGTTACAAAGACCAAGATTGGTTTGTAACCTTCACTTCTAACGCCTCCCCCTTCGATGCCAGTCTATGTTAGGAGGCATTGCTTGTTATGCTGAGGATGAGCCGGCTGCGCTGGTTCCAGGAGATGAGCCATACATCCTTGATAAGGGTAAGTGTTATCCTTGCGCATCACTTTTATCTTCATACTTCTTCAATCTGCCTATTGCCTCCCGAAAAGTTATCATCTTTAAATCTACAAACTACTTGATTGAAGTAACTATAGGAATATATCTACCTAGAACGGAACCAGTCAACTTTCTGGTAAGTTTTCTTGTTTTTATAAGTAGTTCCAAGGCTCACTACTTAGTAGCTAGTTGATTACATTTGGATACGAATGAACCAGTTGTCTCGGATTCTTTCATTCTTAGAGCATCGTCAATCTCAATCTTCGGTTGTTCAATTTTTTCTTCACTGACTCGCTTAACTCCTAAATATCATTTAACAGGTCGTCACAATGTTTATGTTTTCCCCGTTAAATTCATCACAACACTCATATCACAAATCGACTTGATTATTCTTTTCTACATTTTACACACTCCCTGATAAAGCAACACCCCAAAAACAAAATAATGGTCATTTTATAAGTGCCTAACAAACATTATCCTCTTAAAATAAAAAAACCCCATATGTCCGTCCACACATTGCCACGCAAAGCCATCAGCCACACGCACACCATACAATAACAAGTCATTCAAACCGAGTCATCGCGCTTTGTCTCCTACTCCCCTTTGACCTTCATCTCCCCCCTTTTGTTCTCCCAATAATAAGTTTCCAAGGATTCTTTTCGATCTTTTATACAAATCCCATCTCACCCCTTTCATTTCACTCATACCCACATGGATCAATCAGTTCTTGATGATATTATTCAGAGGTTACTTGCTGTCAAAGGTAGACCTGGTAAACAGGTCCAACTCACTGAACAGGAGATCAAGCAACTCTGCCTTGTTTCTAAAGATATTTTCTTGCAACAGCCTAATTTGCTTGAAATTGAAGCACCCGTCAAGATTTGTGGTATCTTTCCTTCTTTTTTTGTTTTGATTTGTTACCCTTTCAATTAAACTATTAGAATTCATAGAATTTGTTTATAGTTGAATAGTAATAGTGTTTTGGGAACTTGATGTTACTTGTGGTTTATGCTATGAAAAGTCAACTCTTAAAAGTCAATGATGATCAGCTGCTGAAATTGGGTCGTGATTCCTGATTAGTAGTTAGATTTGATAGGATTATGATTCATGAAACTAGAGATAAACATATGTTATGATTTATGTAAACATGGGTAGATCTTGTAACTTTAAAGATTTTTGGAATTGCTTCGGATTATGGTTTTCATCGCCACAACAAACGCGTGTTACGGTGGTTGTTATCTTTCAAAGGATGTTAGGTAGAGTTTGGCATCTTAGTTGGAGACTGTATTGTTGTTATACATTTAGGAGATGATAGTTTTGACCCGCTTTTTGATTTAGTTGGGTTAAGCTAAAGGATTTAACTAAGTTAGAAACAGCTTAAACAGATTGAAAGCCGGCCGAAGTGTATTTCATAAAAAGTTTTAGATCACTTTATTAACAAAGTTAGATTATTCTTGTAAGTTGTAATAATATAGTTTTGAGGTCTTTATTATTAAATGTATACCAGACTCAGAACTACTGTTTTGACCTGCGTTTAAACGTACCCGTTTGGGCCTAAACATGTTTTGTCAGTTTTTTTGACAGATCTTATGTTTCAATGATTATTAGGTGACATACACGGTCAATACTCTGATCTTCTACGTCTTTTTGAATATGGTGGATTACCCCCTCAAGCCAATTACTTGTTTCTCGGTGACTATGTTGACCGAGGCAAACAAAGTCTGGAGACAATATGCCTTCTTCTTGCTTACAAAATAAAATACCCAAATAATTTCTTCCTGTTGCGCGGTAACCACGAATGTGCGTCTATAAACCGTATATACGGGTTTTATGATGAATGCAAAAGAAGATTTAATGTCAAGTTATGGAAGACTTTCTCAGATTGCTTCAATTGCTTGCCTGTGGCTGCTCTTATTGATGAAAAGATTCTGTGTATGCACGGTGGCTTGTCACCTGACCTTAATAATTTGGAACAAATAAAAAATTTAAGGCGGCCCACTGATGTACCCGATAGTGGTTTGTTATGTGATCTTTTGTGGTCAGATCCGTGTAACGAGCTTAAGGGTTGGGGCATGAACGATCGTGGTGTTTCATATACTTTTGGTGCTGATATTGTAACCGAGTTTCTAGAGAAACATGATCTTGATCTCGTGTGTCGTGCTCACCAGGTATGATTATCTTTACTCTCGTTTATTACTATGGTTAGTTAAAATTTGAACCTTTTTTTATATTTAGCGGTTCTTTGAATCTTTGTTTGTGTATAAAGTAGGGATGAGATCGGTACCGTACCCGTACCCGTACCGAAAATACCCGTACCAAATTTGAACAAAAGTGGGTACCGAGTACCGTACCGAATATATAGGTACGGTATAGGTATCAGGGTATTTCGGTACGGTACCCGTTTGGTACCATTTTGTTATTTTTTATTTTTTTAGCACTCGTACGGGTACCAAATTAAAAAATTTGGTACGGGTACCAGTATGATACATGTACCAAATAGGTAAAATTGATACGAATGCCATAAATACCATAATACGAAGTAAAACATATAATCAAATTCAGTAGTATATAGAATTCGGTACCAGTACCATTTTTACCCGTACTCGTACCCGTTATGAAAAACTCACGGGCCCACCAATATTTTGCTAACCAGTGAGACCAGGTGATGTGTAGCTTACATTACCGAACTTGAGACTTCTACCATAGGAGAATCATTGGCTTACCACTACGAAAAGCACAATTTTGTGAAAAAGGAAAAGAATGAGTAAATAATTAAATCTATTATACCTTTTAACTATCAGTTTTGTTGAATGGGTCAAGAACCTGATTATTTTAAAATGGATTACGATAAGATAATCAAAAGCGGGTTTTCTTTTCTCGAACAATAGGAACTGATAAACATTTGTAGGTGGTTGAGGATGGATACGAGTTTTTTGCTAACCGACAACTTGTAACTGTATTTTCGGCACCCAATTATTGTGGGGAGTTTGACAATGCGGGTGCAATGATGAGCGTTGATGAAACTCTAATGTGCTCTTTCCAAATATTAAAACCCGCGGAAAAAAAGTTAAAGGCGAACTCAGGTATCAGTCTTTTTGGAAGCACCACCACAGCTAAACCTGGAAACACTCCGGCAGGAATCAAGGTAATTCATTTGCAACCCAACCTTCGCAAATATTTTGTTTAATAGATATTCTATTTGAGTTGTACAACTTGGTAAATCACTTTATTAAAAATTTAGTCTTTTTTATTATAATAATAACAATATCGTTCGGTAATCATAATCAGTGAGTTAGTTATATATTAAAAGTGTAAAAGTGGACAAGAAAGTGTGTGTGAATCAACTCAACATGTCTTAGCATGTTTGTTTCAACTGGTTCTTAAAATTTACATGTTTCAATTTGAAGTCTGTACCTGTTTTCGCCTGCTACAGTATGGACCGATCTGGCCACATCTAGTATATGTATATATTTACTCATTTGGTAGATCATTCGTGCCACATCTGATGTATATCTATGTAAACTCACACTTGCGTGCTTACACATTGTCAAGGCAAGAGCCAATCTGGAACATTCATTTATTTGTATTTAGTGAAGGTTCTAACATAGTTATTAAAATATCATCTGCTTAAACATGCTTTCTAAATGAAAAAAAAAAAAAAAAAATTAGCATAATTACATCATTAGAGTAATTTACAATAGAGTAATTACTCTACAAGATTAATTACGTAATTACTCTACAGTATCTTTTTTTTTTTTAAGATTTCAGTACTAAAATATATGTTTAACAAGATTGAAAAAAAAAAAAAAAAAAAAAAAACCCGTATTCACTTCTCACGTTAAAGGCTATTTGTAGGATAAGACTCAGTTGTACAAGAACCTTCCTCATTAAAATATATCATTAGTTATGTGAATATAATTGAATTGATTTATGCATATGCGTGTAATTTTTGTGTATTCGTATATTATAAACATATACATATACATATACGTGAGCGAGTAATCATATAACCTTTTATAGTTATACCCTATCCGTATAATTTTTAATGATAAATGAATGGTTGTGTATGTATTGATTCAAATGATTTCCCGGTGACTGCTAGTTACATTCCTTGTGATTTGTAACGCAACATCTAACTTGAACTTGTGTTACTGTTTTTTCTATGCCACTCTCTGTTTGGCCTTTGCAGCAGTTTCTGGGTGGAAGATCATGAGATTTGCTGTGGAGTTGAGTCTTAAACAAATGAAGCTCCATTCGTTTTTGGTGCATGCTTAGACGCGTAACGCTTGAGATATATAAACTTGTAGTTGTTGGTCATTGTTGTAGTTTAATGATACGAAGTATATTGTCGTGATCAACCTCTTATGGTGTGAAGAACGTCAGGGCCCATGTTTTCATACCTATGGGTACCAATAAAACGAAAAGCGTTGGTATACCTTTTATTTTTCTTTTAGAATGTTAACATTTGATTATCATATATGGATTAGTTTCGGGTCATGTGGGTTTCGGCTAACGACCAATACTCACCAACAATTGGATCACGCTATCCAAATTACTTGAATATTCCGGATATGGATGACCCGGATAGTGAGGGATTCCAAACCATTTGGCATATTCGGGCTGGTTAGGTTATACAAATAATTAAATGTGGAGTTGAGTTGATAGGAATGGGTTATTCAACGATTGTGTTACATATGAAACGTCATTATGCTATCATATATTTTAGTTTAATTTTTTTAACGACCCATATATATAAAACGAATCGAACCAGTGTGGCACTGGATGTTACACGTACCCAAATTAAAATAGTGGTTTCCATAGCATGAAACTGAGAAAATGTGGCTTATTTAAAATCTCTTAGGGTGTGTTTGGTTTGCGGAATGATTTGGAGTTGGAATTTGTGAAGGAATTGGATTTAGAATTTAAAAATTCCAATAAGAATGGAAAATTGTAGGAATTGGAATCCCAATAAATTGGAATTTATCACTCTCACCCCCACCACCTGCACCGTTTTGACTCGTACCGGCTCCGAACCATTTTGACCGGAACCGTTCAGGTGGAAACAATATGGGTTGAAATGGTATGGATCAAAACGGTACGATCCGAAACGGTTAAGGTCAAACTGGTATGATCTGAAACAGTTTGGGTCAAAATAGTACGGGTTGAAACGGTTCAGGTCGAAATGGTTCGGGTCGAAATGGTATGTGCCAAAACTTGTACGGTCAGAAACGGTACGGGCCGAAACGGTTTGGGTTGAAACGACACGGTCTGAAACAGTTCGGGTCAAAACGGTACGATCCGAAAATGGTTCTAGTCGCAGATGGTTTGGGTTGAAATAGCAGGGTACAAAACTTGGAATTTATTGGGTCGAAAATTCCAATAAATTGACTTGAATTCCTTCTAATATTAAAATGATTTTGAATTTTTTAGTTAAATAAATTTGAAAGAATTTACACTAAATTCCAATTTGTTAACCAAACAAATCAATATTGGAATTCAAATTTCAATTTCAACAAATTTAATGAACGAGAGATGAAATTCAAATTATAATTCAATTCATTTCAAGCAAACCAAATACACCTTTAAATTTGACGGTACAATCAAAGTCTATATTAAGCCAACCAAGAAACACAAAGTCATAATAAACCTACGTACGAAGAGGATCGATACAAAACACACACACATTTTCATTAGCGTCCATGCCGCCCCTTCGCTTTTTTCTGTAAGAAGTCAATAAGTGTTTTCGGTAACGGTATTAAGTCTTGTGGACCAGACCTGAACGTTTGAAATGGCGTCGTAACTGTTGCAACACACAAATCAATGTTATATATAGGCAGAGTGGTCTTTATCAAAATTGATTATAACTTATAAGACCATGTGTAGTGGGGCTTTATATTTATAAAGCCCCCGAATGTGATTGGTCCACGTGGCTGCTGAGTCAGCGTGGAGAGAGAAACTGAAAAAGGGGTGTAGTGGTGGGGCTTTATTTATAAAGCCCCTATTAATATTTTATTATATCTTTTTAATTAAAAAAATAATAAAATAATTAAAGAAAGAGAGAGAGTGCTGATGTGGCTGCATTTGATTGGAGGGGCAATTTTTGATCCGGCGTTATATTAATAAAGCCCCAACACATTTTTGAAAAATGGAGCCCCCCCGTAGCGGTGTGGGGGGCGCTATTTTTGAAAATAAAGCCCCAATGGAGCCCCACTACGGGTGGTCTAAGCAATGCGAATCTTATTTTTTCGATCGGTTAATTATAAGTAATCTAGCAAATGGATTTTTGATAGCATGTACTCACATGTGCTTCTACTAGGTTGGACAAATTTCTTCCAGCTCTCGGTACTAGGAGTTTGCCAACGGCCTTTTTGTTGGGATTCAACGAATGACTCACGAGTCTCCGAGGTTGCGGAATAGGTATCATTGTCAGGTCTGTTAAAGTATCCAGCAATATCATCGTCGATTATGGAAGACGACGGGTTTGTGCCTGTTTGCATCTCCAATGCATCCTCAAGCTGGGCCACAATTGTGGACATCGAAGGTCGTTTCCATGGATCATTTCTCAAAGATTTACTAATGACTTCTGCAAATCTGTCTCTGCAATTCTGATAAATTTCTTTCACAATATTTCGATCAATAATTCTATTAAGGGTTTGGTCACTTATGTGTTGTTGGATCCATTTGGCCAGATCGGTTACATCCGGATCAGGGATGATCATACGACTCGTGACATGTGTCCCAGTCAACAGCTCCAATAGTACAACACCAAAGGCATATACATCTGTTTTGCTTGAGCATGTGTTGAATTTGCGGTAGTGGGGATCAGTGTATCCCGGAGTACCATGAACAAAAGTTGTTTGCGCTTCACTCTGGTTCCCATCTATAATTGTTGATAATCCCAAATCGGATATTTTGGCATTCATATTCTCATCCAGTAAAATGTTTGCACACTTTACATCAAGATGAATGACTGTTACCGAGTGCCCGGTGTGAAGATATTCCAGTGCACGCGCAGCCTGAATGCATATCTTAAGGCGTTGCACCCAATTCAAAATGCTGTTGGGAATACCAAATAGTTGAGTAGCAAGGTTACCGCTAGACATATACTCATACACTAGGATCATCTCGTCACGCTCGTTGCAATAGCCCATCAGGTTCACAAGGCGAGCGTGCCGACACATGGAAAGCACTTTGATTTCTGTTTGGAACTCTTGGACGCCTTGTTTTGATCTCCGTTTCCAACGTTTTACCGCGACAGCGGTCATATCCCATCCGGAGTATAGCATACCCTTGTATACCTCTCCGTAGCCTCCTTTTCCAATGAGGTTGGACTCGTCGAAATTTTCGGTAGCACTTTGGATGATATGCAAGGGGTATTCTTTGCAGGGACTTTCTGAAATTAGGGACATTTTTTGAATGCTAGATAAAGTGTCACTAGCTATTGATATTGGAGCAAAGAAACAAAAGGATTGGTGGTATTGGAAGCTAGCTCCATGTGAATGAATTATTTATATATGGTGATCAGCCAATAGGGGAGTTGAGCCAGTCAACCTTCATTGTATAGAGTCGCGACACATAATATCAATCACTATTGTTTTGACTCAAAAAGTTCAAATTCTACGTCAAAAAATCAAAATTGTGTTGTTAACCGATGATGTGTAATAGTTGACGGCTTCAAAACATGTGTTGCTAAAGAAAAAGAACACGGAATGATTTGGAGGGCTTCATAGGAGACTCTGTCAACCTTGATATACAGGTAAAGATGAAATCACTCGGCGCTCATCATTTGCTCAACACTTGTTCGGAAAATACTCGCTTGGTTGTAAATGAGACGATTGGCTAGGTTTGGTTTGTAAACAAACCAAGCACGAGCAAAGGTCCACTTGGCTCGGTTCGGATTGATATAATTTTTATTTATTTATTTATTATATATATAATTATATATACACACAAATTATATTAGAATTATATTTATAGTTGTATACATACTACTGTATTTGGTTTGGGTCAATATATATGCATACACAATTATATTAGGGAAAATGGCCAAAATAGCCCCTTGACCGGGCGTTTTGCGTAAATGGCCCCCTCCACCGTCTTTGGAGAGACGGGACACGGTTTCCAAAAGGGCTGAACCGTCTCCCGAGATCCTTTGGATTCCAACCAGTAGCAACCCAACACGTGGCGGTTACGATCCCGATGTCTGCCACCCGGCTCCCGTGGCGGCTTGAGACGTGTCAGCGCCGCAAAGCCGTCTCCGGTGGGGTCCCTGAGACGGTTCACCAACGGCTCAAGTTAAGCCGTCTTCGGCTCGGCTTATAATAAAATAATATATCCGATCCCACCGGAGACGGCTCCTGAGCCGGTTCGGGTACGAAAAAGCCGTCTCCGGTGACGTCTTATAAAATTTATCAACCGTCTCCTGAGACGTCAGCGGGTACGAAAAAGACGGCTTCCCGTACCGTCTTTTTACTGTTTCTGAACCGACTCGATGCCGGACATCGTACATCGACGGAGACGTTTTCGGTGATGTGACGTCCATGACGAACCGTTTGTTATAAAATTAGTAAATTTTGTAACAATTTTGTTTGAATTTTTTCTTGTATTCCTTATTTTTCTTTCCAAGTGTTAAAAAAAAGTTGTGTTTTTAAAAATGGTTAGTTTTATAATCTATAGTGGAGGCAGGTGGGAAGTTGTCAACGGTCGAATGGAATACGTTGTTGATAGTAGCTGTAAAAGACGTGGTTTTGAAATTGATTCAAATATCTCGTATCTTAGTTTTTTAAATGTAGTTTCCGATGTGTGTGAGATTCCAAACATTTCAAGGTTATCTTATAAAATGTCAGCTTTTGATGATGCAATCGACATTTTTAATGATCGTGATGTATCTTTTCTTTTTAAAGTTGCTTTGCAAAACCCCCATGAAGTATTGAAGTTGTATGTTGTAGATGAACCAGGTGTGGGTTCGTCTAGTAATGCTCATTTAAACGACGTACCTTCAAATGATTCAAAAGTCCCTGATCTAAATGTGTCTATAGAAAATTTTGATCATTACACACCATATGGGTGTTTTGGAAATTTCGATGATGAGAAAGCTGAAAAAGAAGAATTTTATGGAAGGCCAAGTCCTGAATTGTTTTCAGATATAACCAAAAGCTCTTTAGTTTTTTCTGAAGGTTCCGTATTTCGTAACAAAGATGAATTGAAATTGCAGTTAGGAAATTTTTGTTTGTCTGAACGTTTTTCCTATAAATTCGACAGGTCATCTAAAACGAGGTATGAAATTTCATGTGTAGTTGATGATTGTGATTGGCAATTTAGGTCACGTTCTGTCCCAACTTCAGACACGTTTTTTGTTACATTTTTTAACAACAACCACACATGTTCTAAAACTCAAACACATCCCCATCTTCGTCAAGCTAACCCGCAAGTAATTGGTAGCATACTGAAGCACCAATTGCGAGATACTAGACGTGTTTATCGTGGAAACGAAATAGTACAAGATTTTCGAGAAAGATTTAAGGTTGATATATCATATACTCAAGCTTGGCGGGGGAAGTGTCATGCACTTGAGCTTTTGCAAGGAAGTAGCAAACAATCGTTTTCTGAGCTTCCGTTCTACTGCTATAATTTGCGAAATGCAAATCCAGGGACTGTTACTGAGATTAAAACTGATGAAGACAATCGTTTTGAAATGCTTTTTATTGCCATTGGTGCAACGGTCAGTAAAATATTTTTACCTATTTTCATACCAACTTAAATAAATTATTGATGTTTTGGTTTACTGAAGTCTAAAATTTATCTGTTTTTCATTTTATTAAACAGATTCGGAGTTTTCTTCTGTCTTTAAGACCGGTCATTATTATAGACGCGGCACACTTAAAAGGTGAGTTTAAGGGAACGTTATTCCTTGCTGTTGGCATGGATGGTAACAACCAAATTTTACCCGTTGGATATGGTATCGGCAAATCCGAGGACGGTGAGAGTTGGACGTGGTTCTTATCGAAACTTAAAGAGTGTATCGGTGAGCACCCGGATTTGGCGATCATATCTGACAGAGCCAACTCAATAGATTTGGCAGTTCGGACGGTTTTTCCTAATGCATTTCACGGGTTGTGCTGTCGACATTTGATGGTGAACTTAAAGATACCAAAAAGCAAAAAGAAGGATTTAGAGACACTGTGGTGGAACACTTGTAAAGCTTACCGGGTGTCTGATTTTGAAGAAAGTTTTAACGCGCTGTGTGCAGCCCTACCACGGGTTAGGAATACTCTATTGAGTATCGGTTTACATAAGTGGTCAAGAGCACACTGTTCGGGGAAACGATATCATTATATGACATCTAACAGTGCAGAGTCAATCAACGCCTTATCTAAGGACGAACGAAAAGTTCCAATCACCCATTTGGTTGAATTTTTTAGACAAAAACTTCAACAATGGTATTACGAACGCCGAAATGAGGCTATTCAAAATAAACACGTACTGACTCCTTTCGCGGTAAAAAAAATTATTAAAAAGATTGAATATTCTAGAACGTGGAAGGCTTATGGCGTTGGGGTTAACACTTTTCAAGTTCTAGACGGTGGGAAAAATGGTTTTGTTGATCTGCCTAATGAAACATGCAGTTGTTGTGTTCCCCAGATATCTGGTTTCCCATGTGGCCACATGATTGCAGTATCAAAATTACTGAAGGAACAGGACTGCAGTCATTATACGTCACCTTGGTATAGCAACCAGTTATACAAAACAACATATGAAGAGGCCATTTATCCTTTACCCCACAGGTCTGAATGGGAGACGCCAGAGTATTTGATTCCTCTACAACCACCACATATCACAAAACGACAGTCGGGACGTCCTCGTGAAAATAAACGAATTCTATCGAGAGGCGAGGAACCTACGCCTGTATATTGCAGTCGTTGTAGAACTCACGGTCATCATCGTGACCGATGTTCAGCTCCTGTTGCCTCAGGATCAAAATCTGCTAGGCGTGGTTCAAAGAAAGAAAATCATCATCAAACACCGTCCCCCACTTTCGTTGAAGCAGATGACTTTGCAGAATATGTAATTCATAATACTTGTTCGACTGTTAACCTTGCTGATTTTTAGTGGTGCTATTTACTTTAATTTATTTACTTAACAATGTTTATAACATAAAACTTACAAATAACTTCGATATATCAAGTTTTACATCAATACATAAACTAGGTAGATAAATATTTAAATATTTGACGGTGCAAAACGACCAGCATAAATTTCATCTGCCATGAAACGTCTGAATCTCATGCAAGCATCATGTAGGCTGCCTTCTCTCCAAGTCAATGTAATGTTTTGAACAAGATTTCTCAGCAACATACAAACGATTACCCCTGAATGTCGACCAATGCGACTATTGGTGACAGGCCAGACAACATCCCCCGAAAATTGTAATGATTCAACTTCGTTTCTACTAGACTTTTGCCAGTACGTTATAGCCCCTAGAAACCATATGAAAGCAGATTCAAATTCTATAAGAATTTGATGAATTTTTCTATGACTGCAAAAAGTATCGCCGCAATCTATGGGACTACAGTTATTTGGGAAATACACTGTTACTTGTAGTAATTTCATGTCAACTTGTAGAACAAACCAGTTTTCATCGTCTATCGAGGCTGGTATATATACCTGAAAATTACAGTCCAAAACGAAATGTAGATTTTATACAGCACGATAAAAAGGTATAAAATATACAAAAAAAAAACAGTATTCTACCATATCAACTTCCCAAAGAGGTGGATATATTCTTCTCGAGCCGTTTGCGTAGCAATAAGCATGGTGATCTTGTTCAATAATTAGGTTATAGAAATTAGGGGGAAGAACAGTCCAAAGACCATAACTACATGTTGTTGGTCTTCTTTGTCGTTCAATGTCCCTTAACGACATCAATTTGTTGCACCATGCACGAACATGCTGTAAATAAATGTTAATAAAATCACAAAAAAATTATCATATCATATAACGTATAACGTAACAGTCGTAGTATTTACCGTTTTTTGAAGATATCCGCTTCCACAGTACCCTAAAATACCACCCCACCACTCTTTGTTTAATGGTGTACGCCCCATATAGGTTGTATAGCAACATGTGCTATCACCATCGTAGTAAAACTCAAGAACATTTGGAGCCCAAAAACTTGATTGGTTATGTGGATTAACCCAAATTGTGTTCTCTACGGGAGCAGGAATGTTAGTCATTATGCTATTAAAAAGCATGTGAAATGAGCTTCTATATAAGGACCTAGGTTGATAGGTGTACCAATATCGGGTGGAATTTGCAATTTTTGCCAAACGTCAAGGACTAAATTGGCAAATAACTCTTTCGTTTTTTATAAATATACCTACCACCAACCGTTCATCATCAATTGTGTAGAGGTTTATATACCATCACCATGTCTCAGTCATCATCTTCATCTTCAAGGTCTTCATCTAGACGATTTAGCAGGTCAAGAGAAATATGTTCATGCGGTGCAACTACACGTATACTTATCTCGAGAACTGATGCAAACCCGGATAGAGACTTCGTGTGTTGCGTAAGTATTAAATTTTAATATTTATCGTGTGCTTTTAATGATCATCAAATAACTGTTTATTTTTTTTAAACCACAGACTGCTGGTTGTGGATTTATTAGGTGGGTAGAAGCGTCAGAATGTTTCAGGTGCAAAAAAATCGTTCCAGGGTTGAGGCAATCGTTAGACGAGCAACAAGCTTTGGCTAGAAAATACCGTTTGCAGGCCAGATTGTTGAAGTTACTTTTGGTAGTTAGTTGGGTTTTGTTTGCATATCTACTAATGTAACACAAGAGGAGTAGTAATAATAATGACATTAGTAATATTAATGTAACAATTTCAGTTCGTCTTCATCGGGAGTCTGTCTATTATCTACCGTATCAGCTTCCGGCAAAACGTTCCTATAAAATTCAAAGGCCATCCTGTGCCGCATTTTTAAAGCTGTTTCTTGGGTGTTTTCATATTTATTATTTAGAGGTTCGTTTTTAATCAACCTCTCAATAAATATGCACACCCAAACCCCACAATCACCAAGATCTCCGGACTGTTGGGGTACATCTTTAGGCTCTACGACCTTGAAAGGAGGGGCGTACATGTACGGGTTTACGGATTCGTAGTAATTATTGGATCTTAGCCAAAGCTCAAATGCATAATTAGCATTGCATATGACCTCTGCTTTGGCCTTCTCCGCGCCCTTCAAACCAAGTAAACTGCAAAATATAGAAAAAACATTATCAAAATTAACACTATTACCTAATGAAAACCGGCATTAAAATGAATAGGTTCAACATTTACCTGTCGTAGATGGTAAACGTTCGCTGGCACAGGTTAAAAACTCCGAGGATCCAATGTTGTAAGCTTATATTCAACACAACATATACCTATTAAAACGCGAATAGTTTGAAACAAAATGTTAAAAACAAATCATAATATGTTCAACAAACAAAACTATGATTTAAATTTGAAAAACAACCTCGTCAACATCAGCGATTTTTGGAAACGGTTCGAATGACCCGTCAAACAAATCTTTAAAAGGCTGGTTATTAGTACCGCTAAATAAACCCCCCACAAAATATGGAGGAAGGATGCTCCAACGGGAGGTTGAGCTCCAAAGAGTCTCGTAGAGATGGTGTGTCCATCCATATATGTGCTATAATAAATAATTTGAATATTCAATATTAAACTGCGGTAAATATATTAATTAAATTAAACATAGTTAATAAAAGTAACAAATATTTAAAAATTATTACCTCGCTGCCTAACCAACCGAGTGAATCATCATCGCCGAAAAGATCTTCCCAAAAGCCATCCGGGAATATATTTCCCCCAAATAGTGCACAAGTTCTATGTTTATCCTTTTGTTTTGGATACCATTTTTTTATTAGTTTTATGTTTTCGTTTTCATCGTCTGATTTGAACTTCTTCTTTTTTGCACCTTTTATTGTTGTAAATGGGGAAAGCATACACGAGGATGGCTTTGTTGACCTTTGAGACCGTCTCAACTATTAAAGTGACAAAAGTGAACCAATTATTTTGAATTTAAATGCTAAACTATGAAGGAAAAAAATAAAATAAAACATACAGGCTTTTTTAGGCCGTCGGTGTCTGGTCTATATACATCACCCGAGCTAAACAATTCATCAACATTTTCATTGTGATGCGAGCTCGTCGGGCCTTCTACACCAGTCGGTTGGGATTTACGTACCTAAGATTTAAAAATGTTAATTATTTTAAACTTTTCAACAAATTAATACGGATTAATAATAATCATACGACAACTTTACCTCAGGCAGTAAACCTTTCAACTTGTTATTATAAAAGTTTTCCAACCTATCATCCATCAACGCTTTAAATTGCTCTATTAAATCATCGTTGATAGTGTAGGTTGTCGGAACAGTTTCCGACTTTCTTTTTTTGGCCGTCGAATCAACAGGCTCATCACCGTAAACCGTATGCAGATCATCGAAATTTACATCATCCGCTCCCGTATTATCAAAATTTACATAGGCAGACGGATGAAACTCGGCCGGCTTATTAAAGCACCCTTGAGCCCGGTTCCTTTGTGCTCGTAAAAAATGGGCACTATCAGTGTACCAGGCACAGCGCAGCTCAAAGTCATTCGGAAGTAGAAACCTAAACGGCTTAAGCCCTTCATGCTGAAGCACAACAATTTTTTTTTAAATTTTATCACTTATATTTAGCTTTTCAAAAAAAAATTCGGTAGAAAATGATTTCAAAAGATTACCATAGAATTTACGGTGATCTTACGATCAATGGTGCTCCTCCTCATTTTTTTTCCCGAACCCCAGGAAAGAACTCTGGGGATTGCATCACCAACAAAAAAATCTGGATCGGTTTTAAATTCTGGAAATATCTCAAATATCCAGATCTGCAAGTTTTTAAACAAAATTTAGAAATATCTCAAATATTTGTTAAAATTAATAATTAAAAGTAAATAATTCATACAAACTAATACCTTGAAAACCCAATTACAAGATTTTAAACTGAAGCCCTTTGTACCCCGCTTTTGAATCAGGTGCATGTTATTGATATTTTTAACCAAATCTTCCCAAAAATAACTTCCCCATGGAAATGTATTCAACACTACAAAGTCATCAACAAGATCGAGCACTAGATCATCCACGGTCGCGCTATTTTGGGTACCCTTAAACACCGATTCAATCAATACCAGGATACAAATACGGACAAGATCATCCTCCTCATAATCGCTCCAGTCACCGTTGAAAATATCAAGCACACTTTGATAAGATACCTTACTCACCTCAGGGAATATTCGTCTTTTAAACGATGTTGGGGATTGTGCGAGTTCCCAACCATCGTGACGGCCAAATCTTAGGCCCGTTATCAGACAAAACTGTTGTGGAGTGAATAGAAGACTGTTAGGACCGATTTGATAAAAAAGGCCGTCGATACTAGGCAGTCCCGTCTCAATCTGATGTTGTGCCACTGAGAGTAACAAATTACTTTCGCAAACATGGCTCATAACATCCAGAAAGTGACCGAAGACGGTCTCCCTAAAACGCGTCTTCATTGCCTCGGACATTCTAGTATTCATTTCTGTTACTTTGTTCCAGGCACTTCGGACTTTTATTTCGGTATCAGACTAAAAAAAAGGTTATAAAAAAATTTTTAGTAACGAACAAGGTAAATGAAAAATGATAAAAATACTTGAATGAAAAATGGTAGTAAACGCTTACCGCATGAGGTAAGCTCCGAGGAGGATTCGGCTGTTGTGGGTGCCGAAAAAACTCTTCGTACTGTTCCTCTTGTAGTATTTGATGTGCGTTCATCGGGTCGACAAAGTCACTCGGATTAAACATGGTCAAACGGGTTTGGTCAACCTCGATTAACGGACAACAAAAAAACAAACAAAATTAAAAATTAATCGATGGTCGACGGTGAGCACGTTCGTGGTGGACCACATGACCAAAAATATGTCGGGTGGTCCCGTTTGTGTTGTGTCGTTTTCAATGAAAAAAAAAAATTAAAACTTTAAAAAGGAACGTTAATATTACCTTTTTAATTATAAATGACCGTCGTCTGATAATTTGACCGGAGTCCTAGCAAACCGTTCGCCGGAAAATAGATGATAAACAAGAAAACCGGTAAAAGAGCGTTCCCGTCAACGTAGCGTCTTTCGGTGGAGAGACTTTCACCGAAAGTTTACTTTTACCCCCAAAAGGTAAACCCTAGTGGGACCGGGCTGCATGGGCCGAGTCCGGTTCCCAAGCCGTCTCAGGAGACGGTTTGACCAAGACGGGTTCGGTTCCCAAAGCCTCTCAGTCAACCCTCTGACAAAGCCGGGTCCCGGTTCCCAACCCGTCTTTTGAGCCGGTACCCGGAACGATCTGCTGAGCCGGTTCCGGTTCCCAACACGTCTTTTGAGCCGGTACATGGAAAGAACTGCTGAGCCGGTTCCGGTTCCCAACCCGTCTCACAAGCCGGGTCCGGTCCCCAACGCCTAACCCGTCTGAGGAGACGGTTCCCAATACTAACCCGTCTGACGAGACGGTTCCCAAAGACTCTAAGTCGGCTCCCAAGGAGACGGTTCCCATTGCTGTCAGACGGTTCCCGAGAGTGCATTTTGTGGGCCCCTAATCAATTAAAAATTTAAAAAACAAAAAATAAAAAATTTAAATAAATAATTTATATTTAAAATCATCTTTATATAAGTAGTTGTAAACGTAAAATATTTTGTCGTTAAGAAAGGTTGTTGGAGAAGTATCGCTCAAGAAAATGTCTGACGGCCGTGATAAAAATATAGCTCCAGAAGAATACTTTTCTCAACCAGAGAAACATTCATCGAGTTGGATACTAAAAAAATGGAGGCGTCCGAAGGAACCTGAAATTACCAAAGAAAGAGAATTTATCAGTAATCGACAAAGCTTACACGGAAACGTTATCGGCAAATGGGCTATACCGGACGATGAGAATGATAATTGGGCAACTAATGTTGTTGACTTCTACAATAAAGGCGACGCACCGTTTTGTTATTCTGCTGTTTTTTCAAGAAGTATTGAGCTTGACAAAAATTTTTGGGGAATTTTGTTGGGCTATCGTTCTAACGGCTACCTCACACCAACAGTAATAACTTAAATTTTAATGTTTTTTTTTATTTTTTTTTACTGAAATTGTGATTCAATTATTTTTCAGCATGTTGAAGGATGGGTTGGAAGACTGATGAACTGGAGGAGTAGAAAGCTACAAAAAAATGCTTCGCTAAATATGCGGTGGACAATTCTTCCACCAGAATTTTATAATTCGTTATTAGAATTTGTACCAAAAAACTTGGCCAACTATTGCAATGGCAAATTCAAACCGTTTCCTTCATTTTTCGACGTTGATTTTGTTTTTTTCCCCGTTCAGCTTGAAAATAGGGAATGGTTATTGGTGCGACTAGAGTTGGTGACGCAAGAACTTGTTATGTATGCTTGCGAAGACCTTCGTATCAGAGACAAATACAGAACCATTGTTCACCCAAAGCTGACGAAGATACAAGTTTATTTAGGAGCTTTACTAGTGAACATAAGATTCTGGAAGAAAACAGGTAATCCAGAAAAATGTATAACTTTCAATCTTAACGAAGACTATGTTGCACCACATAACTCCCTGTCTGGTAATGAAGCGGTATATCTTTGTATGCTGATGGAGCATTTGGTTACTGATAAACCAATTACTACGAACGGTGATCTAAAACAAACATGTTCGTCTTACAGACGATTCATGGCTGAAAAAATGTATTTCTGGAGGTGCTTACCACGTCCAAACAATTCTTAATAAAATGTTCTTATTTTGGAAGTTTATTTATTTTTTTAATTGTCCTTATTTATTTTTATTACCTACCATATTAAATATTTAATTAAATTAAATTATTTCACACTATAAATGTAACACCCCAACCGATGGCGGAAACATCGGGATGTCACGTATTGAGGATTGTTCAGTAGCTCAAGGTAAATAATAAATTTTATTATATGAATTAGATAAATTACATACAATTGTACTACAAAAATTCATACATCAAATTGAATAAAACTATGCACACATCTTCAAGCAAATCTTCAAGCAAGTAGAACCTGAAACATGTTAAGTTGAAAATATTTTTGGGTCAACAAAAGTTGGTGAGAATTACATAGGTTTTGATAATCGAATAAAACTTGTACAATTCAAGTGTCATGGCAAGTCTAGTCCATATGTGAAAACATACTAGAAGTAAATCGAGTGCATAATCAACCCTTGTGACTGTTATAATGTGGTACATCCCATACGCTCATGGTTCACTCGAATATGTTATGCGATAACAAACACCCATGCTACCTTGGTAGGAGGCACGTATCCGGGTGGGATTGTCAGTCCAATAGATCTATCATTGTATACCGTCGGCTGATCAATGTTAATGATTATGCTAGAATTGTGCTTACCCTAGTCATGTTCAAGACATAATGCAACATAGAAAAACACATAGACACTTTGATGATTGAATTGCATATAGAATGTTGTAACATGTTTCACCCCAAAAACGGTGATAAATAGAAAAGGGGCTATGTAAAACTCACCTTAGCAAAATGTTATGTCTCGTGAAAAAAATAGAATAATGTGTTGGGAATGTATGCGAGGTGAATCCCAAAGACTCAACAACGTAGCTAGTCCAAATTGAAGAAAAAGAAAAAGAAAGAATATCAAGCTTCCAATTCGCCAATTACAAGAGCTTATAATCAAAGCTTCAATTGTAGAAGTAATAGACTATAGAAGAAAAGTATGAGGGAAAGTTTGATCGGATTGAAACAATCGATTTAGAGGTGCAAAGTATAATGGGTCATAGATGGGTTTTTATACTAGTTTTGGAGTCAATTAGCCATTAAAATTTGGTCAACACCATAAAGTAAGGTTTTATGATGAATTGACTATTTGACTAAGACTTTGACTGTTTGACTAAGACTTTGACTGATCAATTTAAGGAGTGTGTTAAGTTTATTTTCTTCTGAAAAACTATACAAGATGATAGTTGGCTCAGTTGGTTGTCACTGTGTGTTGGTTGGCTGTGGACGCGGGTTCGAGTCCCGGTCCACACAAATCTTTTTTTGGCAATTATTTCCCTAAAACTATACTATTCTAAATTCATATTACGATTATATAAGCCCGAAAGTGACTCGAAATATTTTTAAAACGTACAAAAGTGTCGAGATACAAATAATTATTAGTTTAAGGTATTTAAAACATATATTGTTTAAAACAATACATTCTTTTTATCATAAAAAAAATTAGGGGAAATTCGCGATGTTACAGTCTCCCCTACTTTTGGAAACTTCGTCCCGAAGTTATTAAAAACACAGTTTTGAGGTTGATTAGGTTCGTCTGAAGTAGCAAGAAGCATAAGAATCTAGCAAAATACTAAACTTATGTTTTAGGAATCTTATAAGAAATGCATGAATTGATTGGCTATATGAAAAGCAAATGAACTACTAAAACCTTATTAGAATTTCACACTACCTTAACGTACCTGTAAATTCATGATTACGTTCCGGACCGCAATCACCAATTTACCTTACATTAGGGTTTTGTGTCCTTCTATGACTCTAAACACACATGTAAGTAATGCAAAATAACCTTGTGATTGAATCGTTTACAATGTATCCAAAAATGAGTCCAACTGTTGAGTAGGAAAAAGACTTCTACCAGTCAGTGAGTAAGAACCTCTACCGATTGTTGAGCAGGTGCGATAGCCTCTACCAGTCGTTGAGCAGGTTGTAGGGCCTCTACCGACTGTTGAGCAGGCATGATGACCTCTAACAATCGTTGAGTAGGTTATTTGGTACTCAACTAACTGTTGAGCAAGTACTTCATCCTCTACCAGTTGTTTGATTAAGTGTACCAATTATTTCACACATAAATTGCAAATTGATAATATGTACATATAAACAATCAAGTATCAAGCATAGCATGCGAGTTGTAATAGTGTTGTCCTAGACAAGGTTAATGACTCTAGGTGTGTCTATAGCAAATAGTTTATATTCCATGATTTCTAGTATCAAATGTTTAAATATGGTAGATAATCGAATCCTCATGTATAACTAAGGATTAAGTTTGATGCAACACACAACCAAGTTTCAATAGTTTGGTTATCATGGGTAACTAGTTCATGTTTGAGAAGGTGAAGGATATGAATTTAGTTCTTGAGAGGATGATGAAAAATCTTGAAGCAGAATCAAGGTTGTGAGAGATAGTGAATGTGAAGATAGTTGATAAAGAGTTTATTTTATAGTAAGGAGATTATGTAGTAGTGTAAATTTTGGGGTTTGGTTTAAAGGTTATAATCAAGTGTATAAGAAAACATGATTGTGATATATGCCAAATATTGTAAAAATTTGAACAAGTTGAAAATGAGTGAGTGTCGATGGAGAATTTAGAGACTAGATATTATTCCTATGGATAAAAAAAAAATCTTATTTTCAAAATTGGTTTTATACATAAAGCAAAAGTTGTTAAATAGTACAAGCTAAGTGGGCTTTGATTAAAATATTCCCGTTAGTTGGAGATTTCAAACATGACATTAGGTTTTGAAGATCAAGGTTCTATTAAGTGATTTTTAATAATTTAAAGCATTATATAGAAAATCGTTTGTTACGTCAATAAATAAACAATTGAATTTAAGTTCGAGGACATCTTTTGACAAAAAAATATGTACTTTGTAAAGTTACTAGGTAATGAAAATACAACAAGATTTAGAAATCTTTAGTTTGTGCTAAGGTATGAGGTTATAGTTTTTTAAAAATAAGTAACATGTGGAGAAATGAAATAATATGATTTGGGTAGGGTGTTGAATATTTAAAAAGTGTCTAAGATGGTAAGGTGATGTGTGATTGTGAAATCCATGGATTGTTATGAAATGAGATTGATTTAAGCTGTAAAATTTTGAGATTTTTGAGCTTAGTTTAAGGAAGGTGAGTGTAATCATTTATTCATTAATTAAAACGAATAAACGAAAACGTTGACTTATCAAAACTTCTAGATTCTGATAACATAGTGAAGACATGCTTTAGCCTATAAGTGAACACTCATCCCGAGAATTCCCAGGTAGGCATCCGGGTCCCTCGTCTGATTGGGATATATGCGCAATGCCAGTCCTAGACAGAAAACTCAGAATACAGGCGTTCACCCTTTCAGATTGCACGTGTTCGTTATTAAAATCTAGAACTTCGACGAGATCTCAAGGTGGTTCAAGCTAAACCTGAGGATTTGTCCTATTAGTCTAAGAGTAGATCTTGTGATGGAGAGCACTCGTCTTGTAGGGACTAAAGTAAGGATAAGAAGTAGGATAGAGAATATAAACAAGTAAGGTTGCAAGTAAAAGGAGCAAGTACTGGTTAAAATCCTATGGTTATAAACTAGATTGTTTTTTTTCTAATAACCTAATTCCCTATAACCATGGCTCTGATACCAATCTGTAACACCCCAACCGATGGCGGAAACATCGGGATGTCACGTATTGAGGATTGTTCAGTAGCTCAAGGTAAATAATAAATTTTATTATATGAATTAGATAAATTAAATACAATTGTTCTACAAAAATTCATACATCAAATTGAATAAAACTATGCACACATCTTCAAGCAAATCTTCAAGCAAGTAGAACCTGAAACATGTTAAGTTGAAAATATTTTTGGGTCAACAAAAGTTGGTGAGAATTACATAGGTTTTGATAATCGAATAAAACTTGTACAATTCAAGTGTCATGGCAAGTCTAGTCCATATGTGAAAACATACTAGAAGTAAATCGAGTGCATAATCAACCCTTGTGACTGTTATAATGTGGTACATCCCATACGCTCATGGTTCACTCGAATATGTTATGCGATAACAAACACCCACGCTACCTTGGTAGGAGGCACGTATCCGGGTGGGATTGTCAGTCCAATAGATCTATCATTGTATACCGTCGGCTGATCAATGTTAATGATTATGCTAGAATTGTGCTTACCCTAGTCATGTTCAAGACATAATGCAACATAGAAAAACACATAGACACTTTGATGATTGAATTGCATATAGAATGTTGTAACATGTTTCACCCCAAAAACGGTGATAAATAGAAAAGGGGCTATGTAAAACTCACCTTAGCAAAATGTTATGTCTCGTGAAAAAAATAGAATAATGTGTTGGGAATGTATGCGAGGTGAATCCCAAAGACTCAACAACGTAGCTAGTCCAAATTGAAGAAAAAGAAAAAGAAAGAATATCAAGCTTCCAATTCGCCAATTACAAGAGCTTATAATCAAAGCTTCAATTGTAGAAGTAATAGACTATAGAAGAAAAGTATGAGGGAAAGTTTGATCGGATTGAAACAATCGATTTAGAGGTGCAAAGTATAATGGGTCATAGATGGGTTTTTATACTAGTTTTGGAGTCAATTAGCCATTAAAATTTGGTCAACACCATAAAGTAAGGTTTTATGATGAATTGACTATTTGACTAAGACTTTGACTGTTTGACTAAGACTTTGACTGATCAATTTAAGGAGTGTGTTAAGTTTATTTTCTTCTGAAAAACTATACAAGATTATAGTTGGCTCAGTTGGTTGTCACTGTGTGTTGGTTGGCTGTGGACGCGGGTTCGAGTCCCGGTCCACACAAATCTTTTTTTGGCAATTATTTCCCTAAAACTATACTATTCTAAATTCATATTACGATTATATAAGCCCGAAAGTGACTCGAAATATTTTTAAAACGTACAAAAGTGTCGAGATACAAATAATTATTAGTTTAAGGTATTTAAAACATATATTGTTTAAAACAATACATTCTTTTTATCATAAAAAAAATTAGGGGAAATTCGCGATGTTACAATAAATACCCGCCAAATTAACAAATTCTTCACTACATCACATATTTTTCTTACAAAACATC
Source organism: Ambrosia trifida (assembly GCA_028751855.1). Classification (NCBI taxonomy): domain Eukaryota; kingdom Viridiplantae; phylum Streptophyta; class Magnoliopsida; order Asterales; family Asteraceae; genus Ambrosia; species Ambrosia trifida. The sequence goes on from CM054130.1 coordinate 115,021,160, forward strand.
AATCAAACCAAGTAAAATGTCTTCATGGACCGACGAGGAGATCCTTGGGGTTACACTGGCATGGCGAAATGTTGCCGAAAACACCCGAGTTTCAAACACCAGTCAAGAAATTCGTGCAACTCCATTTTGGAGTAGAGTATTTTTTCGAGTTTCGAACACTTGTCGGCGGTCAGACAAACCGTACGACACAAGATGTTATAGAAAAGTTTCACAACGTCAAGGCGGAGTGCACCGTATTCGAAGGGTTCTTCAACTCCAACAAAGAGGAGTCGCCAAACGAGTCCGAGGAAGGGCTCATAGAATTGGCGAAAATCGACTACTTTTTGGACTACGACGAAGAATTCGAATACCTTTCCGCGTGGCATTTGTTACGTGATTATATTTAAATTTAGGTTTTATTAAAAATAATGTTATGTAATGTTCTTTTTTTAATGTATGTTTTATTATTAATAAAGTGTTTTAATTTATTTAGTGTTTTAAAAAATGTTGTAATTTTTACTATGAAATCTATTGATATTCCCTATTGAATGCTTAACCCACCCGCATATGTCCTTCCTATATAAAGCAAGTAGACGGTTTGACATTACAGACCGTCAGTACACCGTCACAGATAAGAAACCCAAACCCAAAATCACAATGGCACCGAAACCGTGGACAGAAGAAGAAGAAATTGCCCTGTGCACTGCTTGGATAACTGTTAAAGAAAACCCACCACGTCGAGGGTCCATTTGGCCACTCGTTCTCAACGAGTTCAAAGTTTTGGTTGGAGGTTCAAGCAGGTCAACGGAGTCTCTCAACCGGAAGTGGACGGACTTGCAAAACAAGTGCCGTCTCTTCGAGGGGTTTTATCAAACCGCTATCCGTGAACTCCCACAAGACACTGCGGACCATGAAAAACTTGAACATGCCAAGATTGAGCACGAGTTTTCGGGCCGACCACCCTTTACTCATTTGTCGGCGTGGCAGATGATTCGTGATGTCGCCGGGGCTTTGGATTAGTTTTTTTTTTCTTACTTTTAATGCTCCTTTTATTTTAAGTTATAATAAAAAAAATGTTTATTTTAAGTTTATATTGTTTAAAGGGAGTGTTTTGTTTAACACCAAAAAGTAGAGAACACATGACCTTAAACAAACTTAACATAAACAAATAATAATAGGGATCCAATAAAAATACAACTAAAGTATTAAAACAATTACAATATACAAACAATTATAATTCACGAAGTCGTTCAACACGTCAAACACCGAGACATTTCCGTTGCTTGGAACGCCAAGATATATTTTCGCAGTGTACTTTATACCCACTGTCCAGTTTCATCTTCATCACCCTAAATACGTACATAAATATATGTACGGACAGATGCTTACCAACGGTCCGGACAAGTCAAAGAACAAACTCTCCTAAATATCACATCCGACCGTCTTGTACATGTAAAAGACGGATGATCCAGAAGAACATGATAGAGATTTAGGAAAAGGATGAACTTGCCAACAAAGTAGACTACAAAATCGTCGATGCAAATTACACGGGTTAACCCACGTGTAGATGCAACAACAATCCAAGTAGTATTATGTAGATGTAACAGCAATCCAACAGAAGCCTTTTTCGCTTTACTTCTCACTAACTCCGACCGAAACCTATCCATCACTTCAACCTTTCGCTCCAAATGTATTACCAAGTGGTTGGAGGTCAACTTAAGGCTAAAGAAAATGGGTGAAAGGATTTTTAAGGCCAAAGAAAATGGGTGAAAAACTTCGGATCAGAAGCTTTCCATAGAATGGGATTAGATAAATCCCAAAGGCTTAGGTTTAAAAAGTGCCATAATTTTTACCGAAAAAATATTCGGCTATTCTGAAGCTCAAAAACACGTCGAATAATCAAACTAAATTTGAAAAAAACATTTGAGAAGATTTTGTTTGATTTGGTAAAATATTTTGGCTTGGTAAAATATCTAAACGGGCTTGAAACAAACATTTGAGAAGATTTGGTTTGATTTAGATGTGTTTTTTTTTTTCAACCAAACCCACATATTTATACCCAAACAAAATTTGAAAAAAAAAAAATAAATTAATTAATGGGGCTGAAGACGGTTCAGCCAAAACGGATTCGGCTAAGCCGAGCCGAAGACGGCTTAACTTGAGCCGTTGGTGAACCGTCTCAGGGACCCCACCGGAGACGGCTTTGCGGCGCTGACACGTCTCAAGCCGCCACGGGAGCCGGGTGGCAGACATCGGGATCGTAACCGCCACGTGTTGGGTTGCTACTGGTTGGAATCCAAAGGATCTCGGAAGACGGTTCAGTCCTTTTGGAAACCGTGTCCCGTCTCTCCAAAGACGGTGGAGGGGGCCATTTACGCAAAACGCTCGGTCAAGGGGCTATTTTGGCCATTTTCCCATTATATTATATACTTACTAGCCCATATAACCTAATGATAATTTAACACTAAGTTTAATAGTGCAACCATAAGCTATGAACTAACAATCTTGACTTCTTCCTCCATTAGTCGTCCGTCATCAATCATCTCAGGAATATTGTCACCCTTACACAGCCGGACCTCAGTCCTCACCCGGTAACGGGAACACTGAATAAAACATCACTAATTTATGGTTATTCAAATCACTCACTGCTCGCTTGGAAAAATGTTTGCGTCGAAAATGTTCATTCGGTTTTCAGCTTGATTGTAAACGAGCCGATCGACTCGGTTCAGTTTGTAAACGAGCCACGCATGAGCAAAAGATCGCTTGGGTTCGGCTAAGCTAGTGAACAACCCTATATGCAGGGATGCCGAAGACATCATATTACTTGAGAATCGGGATAATCACTTTCAGCTAAGATTTTTTTTTAACCTTTGTTTAGATGTTACTAATCTTAACCCAAATTCTTTATATATATGTTGATCGACGTGTTACATATATGTAGCTCATCTACATAAAAAAGTTGATAGAAAAATTAAAAAAAAAAAAAAAGTTAAAGGATTTGCTTAGTTGATATAGTGGTTCTCTAAGTTTTTAATTATCTTATTTATCTCTAATAATCATTACCCTTGTGTAAATCAAAACTAAAATCTAAGACCCATGTCAACTACATATCCGTTACTTTCCTTTTGAATATTTTTGTGAAATGTAAAAAAAAAAAAAAACTTTTTCGGCATAATAGACGAAGTTGTTGCTTGTTTTTTCAGAGGTAAATGTATGCAGTCTGCAAATCACATCTGCAGAAGAAAAGGTGGACCAAACCTTTGTAGTATGTAAGAAGAAGAGTGTTTGTTTTTTACTGTCTGCAGCGTAACCCAAAACCATAACTGAGATCAATCCAAACATGAACCACCCACAACCTAGCCCGTGAACCATACCCGTGATTGTCCATGAACTACCATAACCATAACCCACCATAACCATAACCTTTGTAACCTTCAAAGAGAAATGAGGAGGTGGATGGGGTGAGGATGGAAGAGGAGGCGACGGGGAAAAGGGACAGGGACAGGAGGGGTGGAGGAAGGCGGCGGCGGATGGGGAGAGGAGGCAACGCGGAGGTGGAGGTGTGGAGGGAGGCGATGTCGGAGGGGAGGGAAGGGAAGGGAAGGGGATGAGGTTGGCAGTGGCGAATGGGTGAGGAGGAGGGGGAAAGAGGGAGGAGAGAATGAGTTTGAGATGGAGAATACGAAGCGAAATGGCGTAGAAGATTCTTGATCTGCGAAGATAGTCGATGATCCGACAAAATACTTCATACTTTATCTACCTCTCCCAGATATGCACAATTGTTGTGTTTCTTCTTGAATTTTAGTTCTGCCATTTCTACACACACATAAACAAACACGAAGTTCATTAGACGGACAATCGGATAAAAATTTGAAATTTTTTGACCATTTAGGTTTTCATTAGACCTTTCATGGGTACGAATGAAAAACATTTACCCCCGAATGAAACAATAAAAATCTCATTCGTACCCTTCAAAGACACGAATGGATTTAGGGTAAATTTGAAAAATCAAGCCGGTTGTTTTGATCATTTTAACCACCGAATCTTATTGTATTTTGGCCTAAAACCAACGATCAACCTTAATCAATCCTCAATTTTAATTAACAGTCCATAATCGATTGTTTTTAAGAAGAGGAAGAATAAGGGGAAGAAGAAGGAGAAGAAGGAGGAGAAGGTGGTGATTGATGTTAAGAAGAAGAGGAAAAGAGCTTAGAAAACTTTTGTCCATGTCTACACCAAGAAGAGGACACGCAAAGGTTTTGTAATGAAAGGTTTTCCAAAAACAAACACTCTGCAGACCAAAACGTCTATGCGTGATCTGTGAGACGCAGAGAGAAAAGGCCATGAAGCTCTTCTAGCAAAAAACAAACACCCCCGAAATCTAATGTATATGAGAGTGACTTTTGAAAAGGGTTTCTAGGTTCTAAGCACTTCAAGAACAACCAGAAGTCCCAAGTGTCAACGAGTATATGCCTCAGATATCAATATTTAAATTGAAATTTAAAAATTAACATTTTTTAAAAATTAAAATTTTGGGTAGAGCATACAAAACATACTAACCGCACCATTATATTGGATACTCGCCAAGTTTCAAGTGCTTGCAAAGTCATTACATTCCACTAAGGCTTACTCATATTGAGTCGGTAATTGGGACAGTGAGCCAACATGCTCATCGCCCATCGATGCTGAAAAGGTACACTATCTACTCACTCTCGTCGGTGAGCTCGGTAACTTCTCTCTGCGTGCGGATAAATGCTCAAATATATTGTAACTAAAAGAATTTAATATCTTCTATTTGGATTCACCTTATAAACTCATCTTCCCCGAACAAGACCAAACTCACAAACTCACATTCACATGTATATAATTTCCAAAAGTTTGCAGCCTAAGAGGGTGTTTGGGATTGAGTTTGGAGATGCAAAAGTGCTTTTGGTCAAAAGTGCTTATTGGCTTATGACTTTTTGAAAAGGAGTTTTAGAAAAAGTGTTTGGATTAGCTTTTCATTTGATAAACGTCAAAAAGTCAATAGATTGTTTTTTCTCTAAGTGTTTCGCTTAACTTATTGTGAATATTGGTTGTATGGTTGGTAGATTTGTAATTTTTTTCCAAAAGTCAAAAGCCAAAAGCCAAAAGACAGGATTTCTAACTTTTCAAAAACAGTTTTTCTACCCTTAAAAGCCAAAAGCCAAAAGTCAAAACAGAAAGTGTTTTTGGGTTACACAAACAACTTATTGACTTATTGGCTTTTTGAAAAAGCCAATAAGTCAATAACTTGGTTTGAAACTCAATCCCAAACACCCTCTAAATAGTCCCTTGCAACAATTTTCATCCCTTCTCCTGGCAAATTGTTTTATCCCACTGGTCGCAACACCACCCTCCATACCATCCCACCACCCTCCTCCTCCTCCATCCCTGACTCATTACCTACCAATAATGTCCAATAATCTATTCCAGGGCCTTCCTCCCCCTTCTGCACCACCACAACCACCTTTACCGGACCAACCGGTATCATCTCCATCGGATCCGGTAATCCCTAAACTTTCTCCAACTCCACCTGCCCCTGCCCTCAAGAGCGCCCTTAAACGTTCCAAACCCTCCGATTCCGAACCCCAAGGTAACAATGATAATAATTAGGGTTTCCAACTGTGACACCACTTATTATATTAAACTGATATCAATTTCACTTCCTTTTCAAAATTCTACATTAATATTACCTTTTGTTTCGAAAAACTAGTTATGTAACTAATTATTATAATATGTACAAGGTATTCTCGTGTAATATTATTATATGTGTATATTTAGTTTTAGTAGACTTGTAAACGAACCAAATGAACATGAACAAGGCTTGTTCCTCTTGGTTCGTTAAGAAAATGAATGTGTTCGTGTTCTCGACTGTGTTTGTTCGTTAATAGTATAAACGAATGGTTCAAGAATGTAAACGAACGAACGTAAATGTGCTTACATGAATTAAAGTAAATATTATTAGCGATGTCTTGGGATTAAAGAAATAGTACAGTAGGGTAAATAGTAATGGGTGATATAATTTTATGAACTACACTAAATCGTAATGGGTTAAATAATGTTAAATGAATATATTAGTGAAAGAAATTAAATTGACAATAAAAATTAATGAACACGAACGAAACAGACATAAATGACGAATATAAACGAGAACGAGACATGTGTTCATAACGAGACATGTGTTCATGAATTAGTTCGTCTAACTAAATGAACAAAAATTTATTGATGTTCGTTCATTTGTTAAATAAACGAACATCTCACAGAACGTTCACTGAACATTCGGTTTGTTTACAATCCTATTATTGAGACTCTATGTAGACCTATTAGATGCACAAACGACATACATTTATCCTTACTGATTTTGGTTTCAGCTACTGCTCCAAAGAAAAGTTTGAGGTTTAAAACGATAGCGGATACTTCCGAAACGCAAGTGATAGATGCTATGAAAAAGATAGGTTCACATATAAGCAATGTTTCGAAATTCGGAAAGGCGTCAAAGCTTGCAGTTCAGCTGGTTCAGGCGGGAAGTGTTAAGGCAAGTAATATTGATTACTTTTTTGCAATACTTGAAGCGGCGATGTCGTCTCCAACCACGTGCAATGATGCTCTGGTGAGGGGAGATTATCATGCGTTGTTTTCGGCTGCACAAGACGTGAATGAAGTAAGAAGAGAAGTTTTGTTTGCTTTTGTTATGTTTGTTTGTAGTTGTGTGTGCCTCATGTTTTTATGATAATGTTGTTGTGCAGTGTTTTACTCAGAAGCAGCAAAAGTCGTTAAGTTTGTGGACTATCAGAGCTGTACTGGCGAATGATCTGTTTACTGATGATAGTTTTGTGGTATGCACTTTTCCTCATATGACTGATATATAAAAATGATCCTAGTTATTTTTTGATTGAAAATACATGCGTGCATTCATAAATACAAATCCTAACTTACATTTAACATTAGTTAAAGTAAACAAACAGCTCATGCTCAGAGCAGATTCCTTGGTAAACCAACAATGGGGAGACCTTCACTCACGGTCGTAGGAAGTAGGAACTTAGAGAGCACACTTTCGAATAACTAGTTTTCAAGTAAGATATGAAATTGGGACCAATAGTGAATAGTCATTGGCATCAGAATATCAGATTTTGTTCCATAAACACGAGCCGAATTACACATCATAGAATGCCCTGCACGAGAAAATGAAAGACAATCAAGAAATTACTTATGAGAATTCTACAATAGCTATTTTGGCGTTTAGTGCCCTGTGTCCTTAAGCTAATTTGGTGACTTTAAAGTTCAAGATGATCTCCTTGTTCATTGAAAATTCTATTATTGCTGTGACTGTGAATATTATAGTATAAACGAGGACCTTTTGATTCTAAGAATGCTTTTATGTATCTGTTTTCTCCCCCTTAAATGATATTGTTAGTACTTAGTATTCCCTCTGTTCTCTCATTTTTTTACTACCAATAGTTTCAGACGACAGACAAAAAATAGTGCACAATGGTCAATGGTTGTACTTGATGTCACATTTCTTAACAAGCAAACATAACCGTCATAAGTAGCCAGTTTGGATGTTCCTTGCCCTAAATTCTGCCAGTTTGTTAGTGTTTCTGGCACTTTCTGGTTGCAATTCCTCTTGCATGTTGCTCTTTTAAAAGACTAGAATGAAGTGCTTAATGGTTTGTGATTGCTAGCCACTCTTATGCTTATCATTTATTTAACTATAAATGTGATGGATTATGTAAAGGCTGGACAATGGGTCTGATTTGGACGGTTAAATAGATTTATTAGTGCTTGTCAGAACTGATTGGATCTGGTTCAGTTGGCCAGTGGCCACAAACGTTTATTGATAATGAGTTATATAGATAGTTAATGTGTTATATGATTTCAAACACTATTATTATTACGTTGAGAATGTGAACTTTTTCTTAAAACAATATCGGCAGTTTCATGCATTGAATACACACATCGGATGACTTTTGACCTTTAAAGATGAAATATAACCCAAAATCTCAAATTATCACAATTAATGTAAATGGATCAAATTTGTCAAATCCAATTGCTGTAGCCTTGGCGGGTGTTTGAATTTTCCCTGACAAAAGAAAGTATAAGTAAACTACTGATGCTTCTCTCAAACATTTTCCAACATCTTTGTAATATGTAACTAAAAGTATATTTCATTGATCCTTCATTCTGTTATCTCTTCAGTTTTCAAAGGCTTGCGGGAAAATCAAAGATGCTATTTCTAATCTTCCTGTAGCAACAAAAGATGAGGACATTGAAGAGGCTGCTGCCTTGAAAGATGAAGCTGAAACAGAATCTCAGCATGCTTCCTTGAATCCAATACCTGAATCAAGCGCCGATCAAGACGAGTCTGACCCATTTGGATTGGATGCTCTGATTCCAAATTCTTCAAAAAATGGAAAAGTGAAAGTGAAAGCAGATGCTGAAGCATTATCCAAATTAAGAAAAGAAGAGGATGAAGAAACAAAGAGATTCTTGAAATCACAAAGAGAGGGATTGATTCTCTGTTTGGAGATTGCAGCAAAGCGTTATAAAATCCCATGGTTAGCGTAATTTTCAATCGTGTTTTTGATTTATAAGCATTTTATTTTAGATTTAGATTAAAAGTGATATGCCTTCTTCCCAATCTTTAGACAACATAATTATTTGTTACTGCTGGTTCGAGATGGGTAATTTCTTGATATGGGTCAGAACGGGTTGGGCTGGGTTGACCATGAAACACTTTTTGTCCAAATATTTCTCAAATTTCTAAAAAAATAGTTTAGGTGGTTTTATAGATTATTTATTCACTTCTGGAGTTACGGGATTTTTAAGTTACGATCCCTCTTAATACATCTGACCCTTGTTAAAACCTATATCGCTTCTTTCAGAATTAAATTTGTTGATTATAGTTAAGGGAGCAAGGACGAGGGTATGCTAGGGGTGTTCACGGTCCGGTTTTGGCGAAAATTCTGGGCTGAATCATTAACTTCAGTTTTGGAGAATGAAAAACCAAACCAGCTGTTTTTACTGGCTTGACGGGTTAGCGGTTCAGCTTTCGCTGTTTGACGGTTTGATATGCTTTTATTAATTTCTTTTAAATCATTAAACTGCATTGAAAATTTTAAAATAATAAATATGGTTCCTGATTATAATACATACATAACTACATATTCCTAAAATGATTATATAAATATTAAAGGTTAAACAGTTGGTTTGGTTTGCACAGCCGGGTTGAAGTTTCAAACCAAATCTTTAAACCCTCAAACCACGAAAAGCGAATCTTTGGACCTCAAACTGGCCAGCTTGTTTTGGTTTTCTTGGTTTAGTTAGTTTCAACTGTTCTTGAAGACATCTATAGTTTATATTCCATGCCTGCTATATAAATATATGGTTAATTAAGTTGTGTTTGCTTTCAGGTGCCAAACAGTGATAGACATAACAGTGAAACATGCTTTTGACAATGTTAGCAGATTTACATGTAAACAGAGGAATGCAATTGAGAAACTGTGGACTTCTGTAAGAGAGCAACAAACTAGAAGAAAGCAAGGGAAATCGGTGTCCGGAAAACTTGATGTGAATGGTTTCGAGTGGCTGCAGCAGAAATACTCGACCGAGAAAATAAGTATACGCCATTCTGTTGGTGGTAATACTCGCCGCGCTGAACAATGGCTAGGCTAATTTTGAGAAATAATATTGGAAATCGAATTATTCGAAACACTGCTCATCAAGTTGTATGCCTGGTTTTTGTGCATTCAACTGTGTTGGTTGTATTGACTTGTATCATTTTATAAGACATTTTCTGACAGTTTAGAAGTTTATGTAACATTCTTTAAATGCTAAAGTCGAAAATAGTACCCCTTTCAATCTAAATTAAATTTTAAATTAACGAGTACCAAAGAATTTTTGTTTACACCTAGTAGTGCAACCGTGGGACTGTGAAGAAATCTACGGTGGTGTTAATAGCGGTGGTCGTTGTCGATGGTAAAACTAAAACAGGAGAAAAGTTAAGTGGCGATGGGTGTGTTTTAATATGTGGGGTTCAAGGGCTTATAAGCAAATGATGATTGACCGTAACAAACCAATTGGATCCAATTATTCGGCCAATTAGTTTAAAAGAGATGGAGAATTTGAATTTAAAAGTGTGTCCTTGATATTAGATATGGATGACGATCACATCTATGGTTCTTTTGAAGGCATAGACTTTTATTTAAATATAATATTGTTTTATTTCATGTTGATTTTCAAGGCCAGGAGATATAATTAGAACTAGTTTTATATACACCGCGCTATGCGCGGCGTAGAAAGCATGGCCGGCTAGGAGGGTGAGCCGGGTGGTCACCGGCTCCGGGCCCGACCCTTAAATGGGCCCGAACATCCAGCTCAGCTGGTTTGAGGTAGGGTGGGTTTTCCCTTTGGGGTTCCCATCCTGGGGGGGAGGTCACAGGTTCGATCCATGCACACCACAAAAAAATTCCCCGTGACGGTTTGAGCTTAGGCAAGGAGAACACCGGTGCGTGGGTAGGGATTCGAACTTGAGACCAATAGGTTAGAGTTATATAAGGATTTTCATTGATCTAAACCTTTCAAAAAAATATATTAAATTCTATATTTAGGATATATATTTGTGTTTTATACATTAAAATCTTGTTAGTGGAGTTGGAAAAACCATGTTAATTTAATGTAGAGGTCTCAAATTCAATCCTTGGCTCTAGCACTATACTCAATTTTTTTTTATAATTCATTCCTCTTTATAAAATTTTAGGCCCAAATTCTTTTTCGCCTAAGGCCCAAATTTTTTTTGACATTTTCGGAGACGGCCCTGGTAGAAAGATACAACCGATTGAATTTTCCCCTGCGCGACCCTTGTGTTAGTTCAAACCGTTGTAGCAAACTAACCTTTGAAGCGCCTTCACGGCCGTTAGAACCGCCACTTTTAACACCGGCCTGCCGAGGTTAGAATTGAACATGGTAATGCCGTTAACGCCGCTTATCTAGTGCTGAAGTCACCTCTGTCAGTTAGCTATCTCAGCCATGACCACGATCAGGAAACTTTAAATCCAGTGATAAACGCATAGATTTAGCAATTAGCAACACAAAAGAAGTTCATTCTCTTATTTTGGTTTTATTTAATTTAAAAGTAATAACAATAAAGATTTGTTTATGTTCTCGTGTGGAGTAAAGAAACACAAAAGACAAAGCACCATCTTGATCTTATATTCTTAACTCCATACCACTCCAAAGTCTCACCAAACCCAACCATGGCTGTAATAATAATTGACGGTTCGACCGTACGCGCATTTTGTGAACAACGAACCACACCTCAAGAGCATCTCAAGGTCAGAGATGCGGGAAGGCGTCAAATCCACGCGGTTGTTCGAAACCCACCTCAGCATGGACACTGTAACGACGCCGAAGAAGTAACACGTGTCTATGACTCCGGTTTCAAGAGCTTTGATGGAGACCATAACGGTACCGTTGACACAGAACAGTGCAAGTCAGAGATGATTAGATGAAGAAGATAATGCTGGCTGTGGCTTGAAGAGAATATATGGTTATAGGTCGGAGCTCGGACCATCGTAATAAGGAACCGAGCCAAAAGGTAATAAGGAGCCTAGCTCTAGATCGAAGCTCGGTCCGCTTAGAGACCGAAGCCAAAGGTAAACCGAACGCCCAGCTTCGGCCAGCAGGCCCATGGGCCCAGGCTCGCCGAAGCCCATTTAGGAAAGTATAAATACCCCCCCCCCCCCAGAATTCCTCATTTGGTAACTTCACTAATCCGTACTTTCTTGTACTTTTCGTACTTACTTTCCCACTTCTTAAAACCATACTTATTCTCACGCCGGAGGGTGGTCACAGAGGAGCCCTTCCTCTCCCCTGTGGCGAGCTTAACGGTGTTCTTTTTTGCAGGTTATTCCCAGATCCAGTTACCAATCTACCCTTCGTGTATTGCCACTCAGATCTAATCCATTCATTCAACAAGAGGTGACTTTTTTCCTCTTCAATTGGCGCCATCCGTGAGTTTGCTGTGATTCTTTCCTTTTTCGAAAGAACAGAGTAACTATCACCCATGACGGCACGTTCTGAGGGATTCACGATCGAAGACGTAACAGCGACTGAGACGAATGATGATCAGATGGTCATCATTTCGTCAGCACCAGCTATTACCTCCATTGGAGCACAGGGAAGCACTCAACAGTCATCTCTCTCTGTTGGTGCTTCGGCCATAAAAACAAGTGCTCCACTGGTGGAGTTCGATGACGCCTTCCTCCAGAAAAACCGAGAGCTATTGCTGCGACTGAAGGAACAACAAAGTAGGGAGGTCGTAATGCAGAGCATAAAAGCTAACTTGTTCGCCAGTGGAGGATCTGCTGCTTCGGCAGAAGCAAGTCCCGGCCTAGGATCTTTCGCTACTTACTCCACAGTAGTCACCGCCGTACAAACTCAAACTCCACATGGGCAACAAACACCTTTAAGTTACACCGGACCGATGCAAGTTAGCATGCTCGCTCCGGAGAAAACGCTAATTCCACCACAAGGGGATGACGAACTAACGGCTCCGTACCGCCCATCCCATATGACGTCATTTTCCAAATTTTCTCAAAGGGTTGCAATAGCACGTCTCCCAGCCAAGCTAAAAATGCCAGCTACCATTAAAACATATGCAGGGACATCAGATCCAGATGACCACGTCTTTGCATTTGAGGGGGCAGCTGAAATTGAACTATGGCCCATGCCAGCATGGTGCCACATGTTTGCCCAAACCCTCACCGGGACGGCTAGGGTATGGTTCGACGGGTTATCCGCCGGAGAGATCACCAATTGGATCGAGTTCCGAAAGATGTTTTTACTAAACTTTGCAAATCAGAGACGATGCTCTAAGGACATCACGGAGGTGCACAACATCCGAAAGAAGGATGGTGAGTCCTTGGAGGCTTTTATCGATCGGTTCAGCAAAGAAAGTATGCAGATTCATGGAGCAATGGATCCTCCGGGTATCCGGCTTTTGCCACGGAGTTCGAAATAACCAGTTAGTGGAGAAATTACATGAAGATTTGCCGAAGACAATGGAAGTACTTATAGAGAGGGCCAGAGCCTTTGCCAGAGGAAAGAGTGCTTGTGGGCAATCCACCAAAGGAGATTACAAAAATTCCGGAGGTCGTAACACATGGAAGAAAGGTTCCCATAATGCAGAACGCAACAGCCACTGGAACAAGAACAGACAGCAACCGTACGAACGAACAGATCGGGGTCATCCCTCTAAGTCTCAGGGTTCCGGAAGGACCAGTGGTACAACTGATTTAACCAAGACCCCTCGGGACATTCTGTTAACAGAAAATTTGCAACTCCCTGCACCAGCTAAGCAGCGACCATCGGCCGACCGAAACTCTAAAAAGTACTGCAAGTACCACCGAGCCAAAGGGCATAACACCGATGATTGCTGGTCCCTTCGGCAGGAAATAGAAAAGGCTGTTCGTTCCGGGAAACTTTCTCACCTTATCAAAGAGGTGAAAGAAGGAAAACCCGCGGCAATCGCCAACACCAATAACCAAGCAGGAATCAACATGATTCAGGCTACTGCACCACATGGCGTGAAACGCTTCGTCTCTCATCTTGCTCCATTCATGAGTCAGGTTGCTAAATAAAGTTATACATAACAACATTGTTGTTTTCAAAAAAGAGAAAGAGTCTTTAAAACCGGAAGTGTATGATTACCTTTATCTCTAAAACAACTTGTTTTTACGACAGGTAATCTCGTTCCCTGAGGTAACAACAGACCAGTTTCTGGAAGGACCAACAATCATATCGGCTATCGTCGCCAGACATAAAGTTCAGAGAGTTTACGTCGATAACGGCAGTGCTTCGGAAATAATGTACTATCATTGTTTCCAACGATTGGCACCCGAAACTCAAAGAAGGATGGTACATGTACTTACAAATATCTGCTCCAAATCAAATATACACTTCAATCAAAGAAACGCCTTTCGTCCTTCGGCATAATAACAATAAGTTTTAAATGACAACAGGTTTCCATGCCATTAGTCAGTTTCTCGGGAGAAGTGATCCAACCCATGGGACGAATCACTCTCCCAGTAACCCTGGGCACCGAAGGGCGCAGCCGAATAGAAATGCTAACCTTCTTGGTGGTTGGAGCACATTCTGTACACAACGTCATTTTGGGACGACCAAGTATGTGTGCTTTCGGAATGGTTGCTTCTTCCATCCATGGAGCCATCAAGTTCCCAACAGAAGACGGGATAGCAACTGTGCATACCGAACCGATGCACCACGTAGCTGAAATTCGACAGGCTTCGAGCTCCCAAGTCACACCAATCACTCAAGAGTTATCAGAAAAATGGTCGATTAACCCATGTTTTCCGGAACAAAAGGTAGTCGAACGATTATAGGGTTTTAAGTAACCTCATGAAAACTCTTTGATTAACCATTTCGAAAATTGGCAGGTAACCGTTGGGGCACAGCTCCCACCTGATTACAAAGTTGCCTTATGGAACCTCCTAACCGAATCTCTAGATTCTTTTGCATGGCAGAATTCGGACATGAAGGGGGTACCCAGGCATCTGGCCGAACACAAGTTAAACGTATATCCAACGGTCCGACCAGTGCAACAGAAGAAAAGAAGCATGGGGTTGGATCGGAACAAAGCCATCGCCGAAGACGTCCGGAAGCTTCTAGACGCGAGCATCATTCGAGAAGTTCAATACCAAACCTGGGTATCGAACCCAGTCCTAGTAAAGAAGCAAGACGGTGGTTGGCGAATGTGTGTTGATTTTAAAGACTTGAACAACGCATGCCCCAAAGATTGTTACCCGCTCCCCGAGATGGATGTCAAGGTCGATTCACTGGCTGGCTTCCGGCTAAAATGCTTTCTCGATGCATATAAGGGCTACCATCAAATTCAGATGGCAGCCGAGGATGAAGATAAGACCGCTTTTATCACAGCCGAAGGGTTGTACTGCTACACAAAGATGCCTTTCGGCCTCAAGAATGCCGGAGCCACTTACCAACGGTTAATGGACAAAGCATTTAAAAATCAGATCGGAAAGAACATGGAAGTGTATGTAGATGACATAGTAATAAAAAGCAAAGACGAAGCGGGCATGATGGCTGACATTCGAGAAACGTTTACTTGTCTCCGAAGTATTAATATGAAGCTAAACCCGGAAAAATGTTCCTTCGGAATGGAGTCTGGAAAGTTTTTGGGTGTCATGGTGGCACGAGAAGGAATCCAAGCAAACCCTGAGAACGTCAAGGCAGTGATGGAGCTGAAATCTCCAAAGACGGTTAAAGAGATTCAATCATTGAATGGAAGGTTGCCCTTCATGACCGTGCTAAAAAACCTTGCCCTTCATGACCGTGCTAAAACCTTGCCCTTCATGACCGTGCTAAAAAACCTTGCCCTTCATGACCGTGCTAAAAAACCTTGCCCTTCATGACCGTGCTAAAAGGTTGCCCTTCATAGCCTACATCGCTTCCTTTCCAAGGTAGCCGAAAGAACCTTGCCCTTCATGACCGTGCTAAAAAACAACTTCGGCAAGAACGATTTCAAATGGACCAATGAAGCCGAGCAAGCGTTCGGAGAATTAAAACAATGTCTTAGTCTGTTGCCAACACTCACCGCGCCGAAGCCGAGTGAGGTACTCACTGTTTACCTAGCAGCATCTCAAGGTGCCATCAGTGCAGTTCTCACGGTACAAAGGCATTTAGCTCAAGTACCAATTTATTATGTCAGCAGAGCTCTCCGAGACTACGAAACCAGATATCCCATGTTGGAGAAACTGGCGTTAGCCCTGGTCCATGCTTCGAGAAGGTTGAGAAGATACTTCCAGGCACACGAAGTAGAAGTCCAAACTGATAAAAACATCCAGCATGTACTCCGAAAGCCGGAGGTCTCCGGCCGATTAGCCAAATGGGCCATCGAACTGGGGGCCTTCGACCTAACTTTCAAAACAAGAGGTGCCATGAAAGGACAGGCTGTGGAAGATTTTATAGCTGAATTACCAAGCGAAGAAGATCAATCAAAAGAGCAAGACCAGGGAGATAACGAGCAAACGGAGGCATGGTCCTTATATACAGACGGTGCATCCTGCACTGAAGGATCCGGAGCAGGTCTCGTATTGATCAGTCCAGATAACACCAAATTTGCTTATGCCCTCCGGTTAGAGTTTCCAAGCTCGAACAACGAAGCTGAGTATGAAGCACTGCTGGCTGGCCTCCGGATAGCACGAAAGTTCGGAGTAGAGAATCTCAGAATTCATACCGACTCGTTGCTTGTGGCTAATCAGCTGCGAGGTGAGTATGAAGCAAGGGAAGCAAACATGATGAAGTACTTCCAAAAAGCACAAGAGCTCGTAACCGCTTTCCAAACATATAAGATTTTCCACGTCCCAAGAGAGGAAAACACACAAGCCGATGCTCTCAGCAAACTCGCATCAGCTAACGTGGCTACCTCAACTCAAGACACGAAAGTCGAAACATTGGCAAAACCTTCGATTGAAGAAAGCGAGGTCCTGCAAATTGAAGCCCAAGAAGACACATGGATGACCCCCATCACGAAGCACATCACCGAAGGCTGGCTCCCGGAAGATAAAGCAGAGGCTCGAAAGCTCAAGGTCAAATCCCTACAATACCAAGTTCAAAATGGTCAACTGTACCGAAGAACATTCTTAGGCCCACTCCTACGGTGCCTCTCTGTGAACGAAGCAGCATACGTTATCAAAGAAATCCACTTCGGCATATGTGGCATACATGTCGGACCAAAGATGGTCGTTACTAAGGCAATGAATGCTGGGTACTATTGGCCCAATATGCACCAAAGTGCCGTACAAGAACTCCGAAGCTGTCAAGAATGTCAAAAGAACGCCCCGGTCAGCCTTCGAGCCAAAAACGATCTGATCCCAGTAACGGCAGCTTGGCCGTTCCAAAAATGGGGAATCGACATAGTCGGACCATTCCCCAAATCCACAGGGGGGGTCAAGTACCTGCTGGTAGCCATCGACTACTTTACAAAGTGGGTTGAAGCCAAGCCAATGGGGGACATCACAGGACATCAGGTGAAAAGATTTGTGTGGGAAAATATTGTTTGCCGATTCGGGTTGCCACTCTACATCATCAGCGATAATGGAAAGCAGTTAGCTGAAAATCCTTTCAAGAAGTGGTGCTCGGACCTACACATCAAGCAACTGTTTTCGTCAGTTGCTCACCCTCAGGCCAATGGCCAGGTGGAAAGGGCCAATCGAAGCATTGTAGAAGGAATCCAGCGACGATTGGGGGGAAAGAAGGCCGGTTGGGCAGACGAATTGCCCAATGTCCTATGGGCACACCGAACAATGCCAAAAACAAGCACCGGAGAGTCACCCTTCAGTCTGACATACGGTACCGAAGCAATGATCCCAGTTGAGATTGGCATGGTCAGTCCCCGAAAAGCCGATACATCTGATAACGATCAATCCCTCCGTCTGAACCTAGATCTCTTAGAAGAAAGAAGGGAGATGGCCTGCGTCAAGGAATCCCGATACAAGAGAGAACTGGAAAAATACTACAATGCTAGGGTGAAAAAACAAACGTTCAAAGTTGGAGACTATGTCTTCCGAAGTAATGAAGCAAGCCGAGCTGAACCCCTAGGCAAATTATCGTCTAGATGGGAAAGCCCATACCAGATAACCTCCGTCAGAGGAAAGGGTTCATACACACTAGCCAAGTTAGATGGAACTCCAGTCCCCAGGACATGGAACGGAATCCATTTGAAGAAACGTTACATGTGAAACACGAAGCTCGAAGCTAGTGTCCAAGTCTTGTTTTCAATAAATTTCAGTTTGTTAGTCAGGATGTGATATACCCCGAATTTTTTCTTTTTTCATTTTGCTTGTAACTCGGGATGATGGTTACCCCGAACTTTGTTTTATCGAAGGTGGGAAGTGTTTGTCCCACTAATAATAAGTTTCTTTTTTCCTTTTTTGGTGTAATTTATTCATGGCATCGGCCACTCATGCTTAAAGCAAAATAAGTACCAAGACTAGTCAAGGTAGTAAGAAACACTGTGGAAAGGTCGGAACAAGTCGTCCTAACAAATTATTCTCTAATGTTCCGGCCCCACATAAAAGACAAGCAATATGTTGGAACCCATGATGATAGGCATAATTAGTCAACATGAAACCCACAGGTCAGACGAGATTAGACACAAGAAAGGTCGAAGCATTCGAATCTACTTTTCAAGATGCCTCGTAAAAAAAAAAAAAAGAAGGAACCATGAACTATGTCTATCTCGCACAAACACAAAAAAAAAAAAAAAAAAAAAAATAGTACAGCATGCAAACGAATAAATTTCATATCGACGTCGAAAATTATAATTCGCCTTCTACTTATTAAAAACGCCGAAGGAAGGGCTCCGGTGGACGGGCATAACAAAAACCGATGCCTTAACCAAGCGTACAAAAGATCGACAAACGATCTTACAAACAAAAAACTTGCAAGTATAAAATCGCAATTTGAACCGAAGCATATGGACGCATATCATGGTTCGATACAAAAAAGGGTTAAACAAACCTTTAGCTTATGACAGGCTGTTCGAAGCCACCCCCCCTTTTTACGCCGAAGCGGGGATTTCTTTTCGAGGCACGAACCGAACAGCTATAACAAATTCGAATATAATTTGGGGCCAACACAAACCCCTAAACACAAGATTATGACATATTCAAACACGTAAACATTGTTAAAAGGACTACATTCGATTGTTTCAACAAAATATACAATAAAACGTGCCGAATCAAAGTGGTTCGGCTATTCGTTCATAAAGCAAAAAGATATCAAAGGCCATTGTGGCATATGACAGACAGACGTTAAGTTGAAGGAGGAGGATTGAACATATCGCCAGAAAGACCAGCGGCTTTGATTGTCTCAAGAGGTTCGGAGATAAGGCGCCCAACATGCTGAAGAAATGGAAATTCCAAGGTATCAAACTTGTCCAATGCACCATTCAACATTTCTTCAGCGTTCGGTTTTAGCTTCGGCACCTTCTCGACAGGAACTGCCTTCGACGAGTAGTGGTATCCAGCCTTAATACCAACATTAACGCCACAAGCATTCATGGCATTGTTGATGGCCCCCACAGCCGATCGAAGCTCTTCTCCCGTATGAATCCTCCGAGCCACAAGGAGCATGCCTTCGGTTAAAAGCCACTTCTTGGTCTCCAACAGCTCCTTAACCTGATCAGACAACCTGGAATTTGACTCCGTCAAAACCGAAACTTGCCCCTCCATCCTAACCTCCATCTCCTCCAGCTGGGTCCGAAACTGGGACGCTTCCTTCTCGAACAACATTTTTTCTGAAAAAGAAAGAAAAGGTCAATAAAAAACAAAACAAGCCGGACCAACAATACAATCCGATCAATGAATGAAAGGGATAGGAAACTACTACCCTGCAAAGCTTCGTCCCTCTCAGCCTTCAACGCTTCGGCCTCTTTCTGAGCTTTATCTCTCTTCTCCGAAGCTGAAGCCATAGAGGCATTATTTGATTTCACTTGAAGCAACGTCTGGTTCAGCTTCTCCTCCAAAACACGCTTCTCTCCCAACAAAGCTTCATACTTCTTACCCCAAACTGTAACATCTTCGCCTCCGAGCAGCGAGCTTAGCTTCTCCTTCTCTATCTCAAGATCCACCCACCGTCGATACACCTCCACCACAATACCATTTGACTGTGCTTGATTGATCATCAAAGCATCAGCCAAGGCCAAAGGAGCCGTATTTCGAAACTTGTGTTCTTCGGCTGGGGTGTTGATATTCAGAAGCATGGTTCGAGCTGTCAAGGCATCAAGTATCTTATCCCCATTCTTTAAATCCCAGTTGGGAATAAACTTAGCTTCAGCCACCGAAGGATCCAGCTCCATCGAATCTACAATGACAGGGAAGTCATCCACTTTAGACTCTGAACCAAACCACAGACGCTCAAGGTAATCCTTAGGACCTTCGTCGTCTGAAGTAAAGTACAGAGGGAAACAATCTATATCATCATCATACTTACCAGCAGGGCTAAAAGGACCAGCAAAGTGTGGATGAGAATGAAGCGGCGAAGGATTGGGGTGTCGATCAATTTCCACTGGAGGTTCGTCTCGAGCAGACTTCCCACCATCCAAATGATCCGATAGAGTCTCCAGAAGAGTAGATGGAGCGGCCTGACCCCCTGAAGATGCTTCGGGTATAGCGGCCAGAGGGGTCTTCGTCCTTTTCGGCGTTCCCCTAACTTTCTCTCCCAACCCTCCCTCCTCATGGTCTTTCCTTTTTCTCGATGACTTCTTTTTATGCTTCGACAAGTCCTCCGTCGCAACAGAAATAGACGCACCCTCAGGTTGCTTCCCCGCATCTCGTTCAGACGTCGCCACAGCTACAGACGACGAAGAACCACCAACGTTCGCCGAAGCATCCACATCCGGCTCTCTGATTTTAAAAGACGGAGCCTTCAAAACTTCAAGAAAGGGTTTATCTCCTGGGTTATGTTGAAGAGACGTGTACTCGATGTCATCATCATCAAACGACTCCAGATGAAGCATATCACGAAGAGACATATCTAAACAGAACAAAAACAAGGCATTATTAACAAAAATCAGAATGTCATAAAAAAATAAATCATAAAAACCATAAGACGAACCTATGTTGTTTCGTCTAACGATAGGCCACTGGTCCGAAAACTCCCAAATTCCTACTAACACAACCAATCACCAGCACATGCTCCGGCAATCTCCTTATATCAAACTTGTTATTCACCAATGCGGCATAAAGGGTCTTATCTACAGTAAAGCCCTTCGGCAAATCACCATCTAAGGGATCCTCTTTCTTCCTCCACACCATGTCTTTGGGAAGACACAAATCATCTAACCAAAACCACCTATCCTTCCAATCCTTCAAACTAGATACCTCCCAACTGTTAGGACAAAGAGGATTGGTGAAACCACTTTTGGAAACCTTAGTCTAATTCACTTCTGTCATTTTGGCTAAGTATAGAAGTACTGAAGAGAAGACAAGAAACTGCTGAAGAGAAGATATGAGAAGTGCTGAAGAAGAAACTTCATCAGAAATTCTGAAGTCCAAACCAGACAAGTTCACTTCAGAAGTACTGAAGACAAACTACTCATCAGTAGTTTGTCATTCATCAGCACTTAGCATCAGATATTTTCCACCGCCTTTTGTATCAGTAGTTTATTGTTTATTATTACTTTTAGCTGTAATTGTTAGTTTCAATGTTGCAACTTGTGCAACTTGTTTCTGATGTTTCTGTACTTGCTTAATGGGCAAGATACATGTATGTAAACGTCTATAAATAGGAGGCTTCAACCTTCTATTTTAGACATTGATTTTAATAGAAAAATCCTTCAAACACTTTCACTGTTCTATTCCATTTCAGTATTTATTGTGAATCTGTCTAAGTATCTAATTCTCATTTACTGCTTAGATTCATAATAAATACTTGTCATTATTAGTTTCAATCATCAAGGGGGAGTAATAACTCCTCTTAAGTATAAAAAGTGTTGCTTTAACTTATACATTCCGCTGTGCTTACAATCTGATATACAAGAGCTTGCTAAACACTTAAGTGTCAAAGATAGCAAGTTCTTACTTAAACAAAGAGCATACTGATCCAACAATTGGTATCAGAGCATTGGTTTATCTGATCACATATCAATCTAACAAATTGAGAATCAGACACAAAGCTCTTATTGATACTCAATAAAAGATCAAAAGTTCACTTTTTATCAACATCCATCACTTAAAAGAGTCATCTGACAAATCAATACTCTTTAAAATGGATCCACATAATACTGGTTCTGCTACTAAACCTGCCATGCTTGTAAGAAATGAATACAACATATGGCAAAAGAGAATGGCACATACCTTGTCACAAACCAACACAGGTTGTTGGAGATCTGTGATATATGGTCCTCACAAACCAGTAAACATAAATCTTGAAACTAAAGTTGAGGTTCCTAAAGAACCAAAAGACTATACAGATGATGATTTCCTAAAACTTGAGCTAGATGCAAAAGCATTCTCTATGTTGGCAATGGCTCTCCCAAATGAGATATACTCTGGCCTTTTACATTGTGAAAGTGCCAAAGAACTCTGGGATTGTCTTAAAGAACAGTTTGGAGGAACTGAAGAGGTGATTGCCAACACCAGAGAGATCTTAGCTCAACAATATGAGACATTTGCTCACATTAATGGGGAAACTTTAACTCAACAATTTGAAAGATTCTCCTCATTAATATCTGAGCTAAAGTTAAATGGTCAGACCTATACAACAGTATCTATGCTACATAGATTTTTAAGGTCTTTACCAGACAAATGGGAAACATACTCCATTGTTTTAAGATCCTCACCAGATTTTAGCTCCCTCACTCTTACAAAACTCCATGGGAGATTACTTACTTTTGAGAGAGAAATTGATCAAAAGAAGAAATTGCAATCATCTGGTAAAACTGCTGATGACTACCTACCAGGTAGTACAGCACTTTTGGGACAAGACTCACCAACTTGTTCCTATGGATCTTATGACAACATTGACATAACAACTGGGATCTCATTAGAAAGATCTTTCCCAGGTTATGACAATGATGACCAAAGTCAAACTGCTGATAATCTATGTTTTATCATGGATGATTTGAAAAACTTTAGCAGTGATGACTTAGAAGAAATGGACATTTTACACCAACTGGCCATGCTAAGCATTAAAACTAACAAGTTTTATAAAAGGTCAGGAAGGAAATTTCCAGGATTGACCAGTAATACAAAAATTGGTTTTGACAAATCTAAACTGAGATGTCACAAGTGTCAGAAGTTGGGACACTTTGCTAGAGAGTGTAGAAACTCTAGCTTTAACCAATCACAATCTGGAAATAACTTTAACCCCAATTATAATAGGAATAATGGAAGTCAAGGGAGTGCTCATTTTGTACAGGCACAAGCTCCTCAACAGCAATACATGCCACAAGCTCCTCAACAGCAATACATGCCACAGGTACAATATGTTCAAATGCCTGCTCAACAGATGTAGAGCCAACAATCAATCCCTCCATTTCCAGCTGCTCAACAACCTCCACAGCCTCAACAACCCTCTCAACAAAGTCTTTTCACCTCAGGGTATGTTGACTGGAGCAGTCTCCCTTTTGACACCACAGAGTGCAATCCTGATGCAGACAACAAGGTGTTTGACATCAACTGGGGAGAACCAGACAATGGCAGAAAGAACTTTGCCTTAATGGCATTTGAAGGCTGTACTTCAAAATCTGCATTGTCACAGGTATCAAAAGAATATTTGACAAAACTTTGCTCAAATTCTTGCAAAGAAACTTTTGCTCTCATAAGAGAGACAAATGTGCACTTACAAGGAAAAGCCAATGATTTAGAAAGAAAATACACTCAGATGAAGTGTGATTTAGAGAGAAAACTTACTGCTAAAACAAAAGAAGCCTCTAAATTAACTAACTCAGCTATTGAAACCCAAGCACAAATTAAAATGATGATAGAAGATCTTGGGAATGTCAGAAAAGAGCTTGCTGACACCAAGATCAGTTGTGAAAATGGGTGGATTCCTGTAAGGGGTACCAGCTATTGCTAAACAAACAGAGTGCTTCAAATGTTAAGTTTGGCATAGGGTACCATCATGTTGAAACACCAACAGATTTCTCTCCCAAAACTACTGAAGATGGGAGAAAAATTGTTTCAAATGAAACTTCTGAAGGGAAAGACTGCACATCTTTCCATGAAAACTTTCTAAACAGAAATCCTTGTATTTTCAAAGAAAGTACTTCAGAAGTATTAACAAAATCTGACAACAAGTCATCAGTAGTTTCATCTACATCAGGAGTTGAGACCCTGAAAACTACTGATGAGCAAAATCTTTACACTAATGTCAGAAATTTGCCTTTAGATCAAAAACAAAAGGCAAAAGAGTGTGAAATTTGTGGTCTGTTCAACCACAAAACAGAGTTTTGTAGATACAGAAAAGGAATTCAGTTCAATCATAAAATTAAACAACAGGTTGTGGGAAATCAAATCAGAAATGATTATGAAAGAACCTTTAAACCCAAGAAATAACAACCTGAAAACATCTTTTCTCAGAAAAAGATAAAATCTCAACTAAAATCTTTTTCTCAAAATTCTTTGTCAGTAGTTAGACCTGAATCATCAGCAGTTTCACAAACTGCTGAGATTCAAAAACTAATGAACTTGGTACAACTACTGATGACCAAGGTTGATGGTGGTCCTGAAAAGGATACCACCATGGTTCTTAATGAAAAATCCATTGCCAAAAAGACATGGATTTCTCAATCTGGTCAAGAACAAACTGTAACTGTTCTCAAGAGCAAACCCAAAGCCAAACAGGCTTGGGTTCCTAAATCTAACTAATTTGTTATTGTGTGCAGAGAGTTTCCAGGGGCTTAAACAGCATATGGTATGTTGATAGTGGGGGCTCTATGCACCTGACTGGATGCAGATACCTGATAAACAATTTTATCAGCCAAAGAGAAGGATCTGTATCCTTTGGGAACAATGCTAAGGGATATGTGCTAGGACATGGCAATGTCTCCTCTGGCAAAATACAGTTTGACAAGGTCAATCTGGTTGAAAACCTTGAATACAACTTGCTGAGTGTGTCACAAATGTGTGATAAAGGATATTCTTCCTTTTTCACAAAGACAGCTTGCAAGATCATCTCACCAGAAGGTCAGAAGTTGATAGAGAAGATTATTGAAGATCATACTTTGCTGATTGCCAAAAGATGTGGCAATGTCTATGCAGTGGACATTAAGAAAGACAAAGTATTGAACAACACTGCCTGTTTCTTCTCAAGGGCATCAACTTCAGAAACTGATCTCTGGCACAGGAGACTTGGCCATGTGAACTTTAAAACCATAAATAAAGTCACAAAAAATGGGCTTGGTCAGAGGTCTACCTTTGAAAGTATACCAGTGTCAAGAACACTGTGTATCCTGTTTAAAGGGAAAACAGCATAAGTCCTCCTATAAGTCTATTGAAGAATCAAAAACAACTGCATGTCTTCAACTACTCCATATGGACTTATTTGGACCTATCAAGATTATGAGCCTTGGTAAGAAGAAGTACTGCTTAGTCATCATTGATGACTACTCAAGATTCACATGGGTATTCTTCTTATTCTCCAAGGATGAGGCTGCTGAAATCATCAAGTTCTTCATTCTACAAGTGGAGAAACAATATTCTCTACCTGTCAAAACCATTAGGAGTGATAATGGGACAGAGTTCAGGAACAAAACTCTGGATGAATTCTGTTTGTCTAAAGGGATTATTAGACAATACAGTGTTCCCAGAACTCCTGAACAAAATGGTGTAGTAGAAAGGAAGAACAAAACCTTAATAGAGGGAGCAAGAACAATGTTAGCTGATTCTGGACTGCCCTTGTACTTTTGGGCAGAAGCAGTTAACACATCATGTTATGTTCAGAATAAAGTTCTTGTGGTCAAGAGACATTCCAAGACTGCCTATGAAGTTCTTCATGGCATGAAGCCCCTTATCTCCTTTTTCAGGGCTTTTGGGTGTCAATGTTTCATCTTGAACATCAAGGAATCTATTTCAAAGTTTGCTGCCAAAGTTGACTCAGGTTACTTTCTTGGTTACTCTTCAACTAGAAAAGCCTACAAGGTTTTTAATTCTCACACCAGGATAGTAGAAGAAACATTGAATGTCAAGTTTAATGAGTCAAAACACACTCTTATTCCAGCACATCCTGCTGAACTTTTTGACCTTGACAACTTCCATTTTGGACCTAAGAAGGCTGTTACTTCATCAAAACCTACTTATTATGGTGAAAAAAGGTTTGATGATGAGGATCCCACACCATGGACTCCTCAAACAGTTATCAAGTCAACTTCAAAATCATCAGAAGTTCCCCAAACTTCTGATCAAACAAGTACTGAGGAACAAACTCAAAATTCTGGTTCAGTAGATCCAACTACTGAAGATCAAGAAACATCTGAACCAGATATTATAGACCTCAGTAGTTTGTTTGAAGAACATGAGCCACCTACACCTGTCAGTGGTTTACAACAACTGATTGAACACAGAGATCATCCACTTGATCAAATCATGGGTGATATAGCTTCAGGTGTTCTTACCAGAAACCAGCTCTCCAACTTTTGCCTATTTTCAGCCTTTATCTCACAGTTGGAACCAAAGAAGTACCAGGAAGCCCTCAAAGACAATAATTGGGTGCAAGCTATGCAAGATGAACTGCTTCAGTTCAACAAGCAACAGGTCTGGGAAATCTGTCCCTTACCTCCAAACAAGCAACCAATTGGCACAAGATGGGTTTTCAGGAACAAACAAGATGAAGCTGGTATGATAATCAAGAACAAGGCAAGACTGGTAGTTCAAGGGTACTCTCAAGAAGAGGGAATTGACTATGATGAAACCTTTGCTCCAGTTGCAAGGCTTGAGGCCATCAGGTTATTTCTGGCCTATGCCATTTCCAACAAAATTAAAGTTTATCAAATGGATGTAAAGAGTGCATTTTTGTATGGAAAGATAAAAGAGGAGGTGTATGTCTGTCAGCCACCTGGGTTTGAGGATCCTTCTCATCCTGAGTGGGTGTACAGACTGGACAAAGCTCTTTATGGACTCAAACAGGCTCCAAGAGCCTGGTATGATACACTCTCCACCTTTTTACTCAAAAATAACTTTACAAGAGGTGCCATTGATAAAACTCTTTTCATTAAACATGTTGGAAATCATGTCCTACTTGTTCAAATTTATGTTGATGATATCATTTTTGGTTCAACAAACACAAAACTGTGTGATGATTTTAAGAAACTCATGCAATCAAAATTTGAGATGAGTACCATGGGAGAACTGCAGTACTTTCTGGGACTGCAGATCAAGCAACAAACAAATGGAACTTTTATACATCAATCAAAATATGTTAAAAAATTTTTAAACAAATTTTCTTTAAAAGACTGTAAATCATGTTCCACTCCCATGACACCAATCACACAAGTTGAACCTGATGATCAAGGAAAACAGGTTGATCAAACCATGTACAGATGCATGATAGGTTCCCTTTTATATCTAACTGCTTCTAGACCAGATATTATGTTTTCAACATGTGTCTGTGCTAGATATCAATCAGCACCAAGGGAATCACACCTTATAGCAGTCAAAAGAATTTTCAGATATCTGAAAGGAACTCCAACACTTGGAATTTGGTATCCTGCTTCAAGCAATACCAAGTTATCAGCTTTTTCAGATAGTGACTATGCAAGGTGTAAGATGATACGAAAGTCAACATCTGGTGGTTGTCAATTCTTGGGTAACTGTCTAGTGTCATGGCAATCAAAGAAGCAAACATCTGTTGCAACTTCAACTGCTGAAGCTGAATACATTACAGCTGCAAGTTGTACATCACAGATACAATGGCTCCAATATCAACTTCTTGATTATGGAATCAAAGAAACCAAGACACCTTTGTTTGTAGACAGCAAATCTGCCATTAGCATCATTCAAAATCCGGTACAGTTCTCAAAAACCAAACATATTGAGATCAGGTACCATTTCATAAGAGATTGCTATGAAAAAGGCAAGATTGAGGTGAAGCATGTAGCAACAGCTAATCAAATAGCTGACATCTTCACAAAACCCCTTGACACATCAACATTTCAGAAGTTAGTATCCATGCTTGGGATGCTAAATTTGTAAGTGTTTATTTTATTATTCTGCACATATTTTTCATTTTTCACTTACAAAAAGACAAAAAGTCTGAAACAAAACTTCTGAAAAGAGAGAAACTACTGATGAACAAAACATCAGTATGGGGATAATTTCTGAAAAGTGTATAACTTCTGATAAAATAACCTTCGGAAGTTATGAATAAAGTATTTACAAAACATTTCTCATCAGCTGTTAAAACTACTGAAAAGAAAATGGGAACTACTGATGAAGATAATCCTTCATCAGCAGTTTAGTAAAAAAGGGCAAATCTGACTTTTCCCATAATCAGAAGTTTTGACCTAGTCGGTTTAAAACTTCTGATAAAGAGATTTTTAACCGAGGCGGTTTAAAAACTTCTAATAAAGAAGATTCAAGCGGTTAAAAACTTCTGATAAATATCTTTTTTCAACACTTATCCTTTCAAACTCAAAAATTCCCTCCTTCTCTCTCAAAAACTCTCTCAAAAACCTAAACCTGCAAATCAATTGTTCGATCAAAACCCAAACCACATGGCTCTCGTTCTAAAACAGGGACACAATCAAAGGGCCTTTCTTGAAAAACAAGAAGGCTGGTCCCAATACGATGAGATCATTGATCTTGTCGTAAAATCCCAATATTTTACTGCTCTCACAATCGACCCACCAATATATACTGAAACTCTAAATGAGTTCTGGGCTAATGCTGAGACGGTGACGGCTGATGATGAAATTATTTCCCTCAACTCAAGAATAAAAGGGAAACCACTGACCATCACACCGGCCACACTGGCAACAAGACTGGGCCTGAATGATGTAGCTGCCCCTGATCATGTTGCTAACTCTGATATTCACCTAACCATGACAAAGTGTGGTTATCAAGGTACTCTCTCCCATGCTACTATCTTCAAAAAATATTTTGAACCAAAATACAAGCTTTTGTTTCATTATATTATTATGTGTTTGAGTCCAAAGACAGGGTCCTATGACCAGATGCCCTCTACTTTTCAACCAATATTTCATTCCATAGTGAATGAAACCAAATTCAGGGCATCAAAATTATTTTTCAATGAGTTGGTGTTACATCATAATAATACCAAGAAAAAGTTTTTGTTATACCCAAGGTTCATTATGCAATGCATAATAGGGGAACTGGGTAATGAGGTGCTTGTGGGAAAAGTTTCAACTTTAAATCCATTAACCTCACAAGCATACTCTAGGCATAACAAACCGGCTACCTGGCCAGAAGATGATCAGGGAGAACAACAAGAAGTCCCCCTAAAGCCCACATCTTCCAAACTCACACCACCAAAATCTAAAAAGCCCAAGCCAACAAAAACAAAAACCCACCAACCCAAAAGAAAAGCTGTTCAGGAGGATGAGATGCCTGAACATGCTCATGAGCAATCTGCTCTTCAAATAGGTGAGAATGAAACACCCTCTCAGTCTCATCCATCTCAAACCCCACCAAGAGCACCCATAACAATCTTATTCAAAAGAAAAAGACTTAGAAAAATAATTACAACTCACTCTTCTTTTGAAACTGCTGACCAACCTATTCAACCTATTGCCCAAACTTCTGAACCAGGCTTCAACCTTCTATTTTAGACATTGATTTTAATAGAAAAATCCTTCAAACACTTTCACTGTTCTATTCCATTTCAGTATTTATTGTGAATCTGTCTAAGTATCTAATTCTCATTTACTGCTTAGATTCATAATAAATACTTGTCATTATTAGTTTCAATCATCAAGGGGGAGTAATAACTCCTCTTAAGTATAAAAAGTGTTGCTTTAACTTATACATTCCGCTGTGCTTACAATATGATATACAAGAGCTTGCTAAACACTTAAGTGTCAAAGATAGCAAGTTCTTACTTAAACAAAGAGCATACTGAAGTGGGAAATCCTCAGAACCAAGAACAAGAGGTTCATGAGAGAACTGAGTTGGGCTCAGCTCATGATTTAACTGAGACAGTCCTCAATGAGGACAACATCAGGGATTCAGATGATTCCATTAATTTGGATGATGTTTCAAAAACCAAAACTACTGAATTGACGGCACTTTATGAAGGTCCTGTTTCAGGGGTATCCAAGCTCAAGAAGCTAGTCACCCCTGAACAGGTTAAAGTCCACTCAATCCCTAAAACCCCTAGAGTGGCATCCTTTGTACAACATGAGGATCTCCCAAAAACACACCCTTCACATCAAATGCCTACCCAATTCCCTGGGCAAACAAGCATAGACATGAACCAGCTATGCAGCCCAGAGGGTCCCCTGTACCACATGATGAACACACTCATCAAGAATCACTTCCAAACATACACAGCTAACTTGGAGCTGTCAATCAAAAACCAATTTGGAGTGATCAAGACAAAGATAAATGATCTGTCCAACAAGATTGAATTCAACAGCAAACAGATTGTTCATCTTCAAGGTCAATTCTCCCAACCCTCAACCTCTAAACTTGATGAATCCAAAAAGGGGGAGAAAATTAGGGAACCTAAGGAGTCATTCGAAGCCAGGATAAGGGCAAGAGTGGCTATCCTTGAAAGAGATCAGAAGAATCAAGCCAGAAAGGAAAAACTGGCCAAACAGTTTGGTGTCTCTATTCAAGAAATAGAGGATGCTGAAAAATCTGATGAATCCCAAGGGCATAATGAAGAAACCTCTGATGGCCAAAGTTCTGATGAAGAATCAGAAAGTACTGAAGACAATCCTTCAGTAGTTGACAAACCATCAGCAGTTGTCAACCCATCAGAGGTTAACACTTCCAAATCTCAAACTGCTGACCCTTCCAGAACAACTGCTCCCATTCAACCAACATCTGCTCCTATCAGGCCTACTACAACAGTTACAACAATGACTGTGCTAAACCCTTCTCCAATCTCTCAATCAGCTGAATTACTAGAGAAGAGTTTAGTTGCAGCCCAGAAGAAGGCCAGAGAAGATCTGATCTGGAAAACTCTGGAAGAAAGGGATGATTTAGACCTGAGCCATGAAGAAAAACTTCAGGCCTATGAAGCTGAACTACAAAGGCAGGCTAGCCTTGATGAGATTGCTGAACAAGACAAAAGACAACAACTGATGTCTTACATCACAAAGAACAGCAAGACTAAAGCCTACACACTCAAGGGACTCTCTATGCAAGAGATAACAAGAAGGGCACAACTGATTGCAGACAAACTGGCCACAAGTAAAGAAGGAAAGGCCAAGAGAGCCCAAATGATAAATGAATTAGTAGCAGATGGCTATGGTTCAAAAGCCTCAGTATCCAGATGGAAAGAAGAAAGACTGATGGATACTTATCGAAAATACAAGGCTGCCAAGGCTGCAAATCCAGAGAAGTTTCAAACTGCTGATCCTTCAAGATCAGTAGTTAGAACTTCTGGTATATCAACAAGAAGGCCTGCTACTCAAAGAAAGAAAGCAGAGGACAATGTCAAAACTGATTTCAAAATGGTACTACTTGAAGGAAGTTCAGTAGTTAATTCAGATTTTGACATTGAGGAGAAACCTCTGTTAACACAATTCAGGGATCCTTCCACTTTTGCCTACCAAATCCAAAAGACTATCAAAGAAAAGATGCATACCAAGGTAGTGACTGAACACCATCTCCCAACTATTCAGATGCCTGATGTGCAACAGCAACAAGGAAGAGACTCCCACCTGAGGTTTACTGAAACAGAAAGCATCCAACACTCAGGATCATCAACCCAAGGGACAAGTCTGGTTCCATATACCTCTGACTTTAACAAGTCAAATGTACCTATCATCAGATGGTCACTTACCGATAACAACTCAGTATTATTGACAAGAAGAGACCTTTCAAGCAGGGCTTACAAGAAGATTAGTGATCTAAAGAAACTGTCAACACAAGACCTGCTCACAATTCAACATCTGGAACCACAGAGAGGATCTCTATCTGATGGACAGTTAAACCAGCTCAAGAACACCATGTACAAAGAGATATGGAAGATTGTTCAAGACAGAAGAAGATCATAAGGAATTAGTAAGGTTTTGGGTTCATCAATCCAGGGGGAGATTGTTAGGACAAAGAGGATTGGTGAAACCACTTTTGGAAACCTTAGTCTAATTCACTTCTGTCATTTTGGCTAAGTATAGAAGTACTGAAGAGAAGACAAGAAACTGCTGAAGAGAAGATATGAGAAGTGCTGAAGAAGAAACTTCATTAGAAATTCTGAAGTCCAAACCAGACAAGTTCACTTCAGAAGTACTGAAGACAAACTACTCATCAGTAGTTTGTCATTCATCAGCACTTAGCATCGGATATTTTCCACCGCCTTTTGTATCAGTAGTTTATTGTTTATTATTACTTTTAGCTGTAATTGTTAGTTTCAATGTTGCAACTTGTGCAACTTGTTTCTGATGTTTCTGTACTTGCTTTATGGGCAAGATACATGTATGTAAACGTCTATAAATAGGAGGCTTCAACCTTCTATTTTAGACATTGATTTTAATAGAAAAATCCTTCAAACACTTTCACTGTTCTATTCCATTTCAGTATTTATTGTGAATCTATCTAAGTATCTAATTCACATTTACTGCTTAGATTCATAATAAATACTTGTCATTATTAGTTTCAATCATCAAGGGGGAGTAATAACTCCTCTTAAGTATAAAAAGTGTTGCTTTAACTTATACATTCCGCTGTGCTTACAATCTGATATACAAGAGCTTGCTAAACACTTAAGTGTCAAAGATAGCAAGTTCTTACTTAAACAAAGAGCATACTGATCCAACACCAACCAACACACTCCCGGTCCTCCTTCTTTACCTCCGACTTTTTGTCCTTCGACTGCCTCTTCTCGAAGGTATACCAATTACCCGAACGGTTCAATCGGTAAAAATCCCTAAAAAGGTTCAGGTCGGGTACTACATCTAAAGACCGACAAGACAACTCAAATTGGTTCACCCGGCTCAGGCCAAAGGGCGTCATTTGAGAAATATGAACCTTGTGAAACTGTAAAACCTTCATTAAAAAACGGGTAAAAGGGACTCGATAGTTTGCATAATTACACACCCGAGTGTAAAATGCAAACTTCCCAGGGGGAAGAGGATATACAGGAGTTCTCGGAGCGGGAAGGGTGGGGTGAAGATCTACAGGGATCCTAAACTCCTCTACAAACTTGTCAAGATTCGCTTGACTAAGAACGCTAAACGATATAAGCATATTATCTTTAGGCATGATTAAAAGAATGATATAGATAAGATTACACACCTTATAGCAGCAAGGAAGACGCTTATAGAAAAGGAAGAAGACGATCTTGGCCGGAGAACTGGAGAATTAGGGAAAAGATGGAGAATAAAGAGAAAAAGTAAAAACAAAATGAGTAAAAACTCACTTATAAAGAGGAAAAATGACGGTTGGAGTAACCGTCCAATCAAAGGCCATCAACTGACCCCCTCGAGCCAATCAAAAAGGGCATTCGCTATAGTAACCGGAAGGTGAGGGAGTAAAAAAGGGTGAATGACAACAGCTGTCACCCACTTGCCTGGGTGAAGGACAAACAGCTGTCACACACCGAACCAGATAAGGTACGAAGGAAACTCAAAAGTCGAAATTCCCAAAAATAAAAATTAATTGCAAAGTCCTTTTTTAATACCAAAGCATTCAAAAAGACTTCCGGGGACTTGAAGAGAATATATGGTTATAGGTCGGAGCTCGGACCATCGTAATAAGGAACCGAGCCAAAAGGTAATAAGGAGCCTAGCTCTAGATCGAAGCTCGGTCCGCTTAGAGACCGAAGCCAAAGGTAAACCGAACGCCCAGCTTCGGCCAGCAGGCCCATGGGCCCAGGCTCGCCGAAGTCCATTTAGGAAAGTATAAATACCCCCCCCCCCCCCCCGGAATTCCTCATTTGGTAACTTCACTAATCCGTACTTTCTTGTACTTTTCGTACTTACTTTCCCACTTCTTAAAACCATACTTATTCTCACGCCGGAGGGTGGTCACAGAGGAGCCCTTCCTCTCCCCTGTGGCGAGCTTAACGGTGTTCTTTTTTGCAGGTTATTCCCAGATCCAGTTACCAATCTACCCTTCATGTATTGCCACTCAGATCTAATCCATTCATTCAACAAGAGGTGACTTTTTTCCTCTTCATGGCTGATGACCTTGGGTAACACCGTGAAAACGGCGGAGCCGACGGAAGCGGCAGACAGTTGTGGTGGCTCGTGAACGGCGGTCGTTTGCCTTGTTGCTATAGCAGCAAGATCGAGTGAAAAGCACAAAGGGCAAGAACGTAATTTCAGTGGAGGCTAATATCGTAAATATCAGCGGTACTGTAGCACCGACGTGATTGAAAATGATATATATAATAATATTGGGATATTGAAACTCAGTCTTAGCAAATATATTGTTCGACTCTGGTTTCTGGGCGAAGTCTTTGTTTCTATTATTACGCAATGTTTGTATATATTAATCATCTAGCGTTGTAGTTAATATACCCATATTATGGGTATGTTTGGCAAGGAGCTTTAATCTTTTAAGAAAAAACTCATATTTAATAAAAAACCTTGTTTTGTTAAAGGATCTTGAAACTTTTAGGTTGGGAGAAAAAGCTCTATAGTGAAAGGATATGTTTGGTAAAACTAGCTGGTAGTTTGAAGTTTTTTAAATATATTTTGATGTTTGGTAGATTAGCTGAAGCTTTTAATAAAATGTATAAAATGACCAAAATGGGCATAATTAAAAGCTTATAAAGAAGGTTTTTATTTTATTTTTAAAATATAAAAGATATTTGTGTCATTTACTAATTAAAAGTTTGTAGCTAGTAGAGCTTATTCTTAAACGTTAGTACTAGCTTTTCACTATAAAGTTTTTTCTCCTAACTTAAACGCTTCCGGCTCCTTCAACCAAACAAGGCTTTTTATTAAGTAGGAGTTTTTTCTTAAAAGCTTGAAGCTCCTAAAAGCTCTTAAAAGCTCCTTGCCAAACATACCCAAAAGCTAACAGTACTAGCGTTTAAGAAAAAACTCCTACTAGCTACAAACTTTTAATGAGTAAATGACATAAATATCCACTCTATCATAAAAAAAAAATTAAAAAAGATACAAGCTTTTACTTAATGCCTATTTTGGTCATTTTATTAAAAGCTCCAGCTACTTTGCCAAATACCAAAATATATTTAAAAAGCTACAACTACCGACTAGTTTTGCCAAACATACCCTATATCACAAATTTAAGCAATTATTAGCGTTTTTTATTTTTTATTTTTAAGACTAAATTACAAGTTTTGTCCTTTACATTTATAACGGATTTCAAAGAATGTCATTTACATTTAAAATTGATGAGTTATCTACTTTATTTTTAAAATCTTTCACGTTTTGTCCTTTAACCCTTATTCAATTTATTTTTAACGTTAAAAACACATCACGTGAGGTGCACACGAGGGCATATTAGTAATTTCCGCCTTTTTCAGTTCCTCCCAACTTTCCCCCAAATTATAAGATACCACACCCTAGTTCATACGTATTCCATCAAATTGATTCTAAGGTTCGTCACCACAAAGAGCCATAGGTAAGAAAACATCAAATCCAACACATGAAGAAAACAATATCCCCAAAGAAGGTTTGAGAAAAGACTCGAAAACACGACACGGGAAAAAAAAAGATAAAAATAAAAATAAGAATAGGATAAAAGTGAAGACTCGAATCAACATACAAATTCTAAACATGTGTTTTAAACCAAATTTCAATCAGATGGCTTCTCTTTCATCCAACCTATGTCCAACCCGTGTGTGTTAGAGTAGAGTTTGTGAAATAGGTGAAATCGCAAGTCGAACTTACGGGTTTTGATGACTTGGACAAAAGAACCATGCTGACTGGGACATGGCTGTTACGTGGACATGTACCCGCAAGTTGAACTTGCGGGTTTACTGCATGGTTGCAAGCTTATTTCAAATCAAGTATCAACCACCATGCTATACTAACTCTTTCTCTCTCTTTGAAGATAGCCACATGGGTATACACTTTTATATGTATGTAGTGCAGGTTACATTCTATCTAATTTTCTAGATGATCTTTCACTCTCATATTTAGAAAAAGAAATAGAGTGTATGTTTCTGTCATGAAATAGTACTAGAAAATAGACCAACGACTTGCATGAAAGCAACCTAGTAAGTCAATTCTGAATAGTACAGGCCACACGCCCTTGAATTGACTATCAGATTTTATGCAGAGATCCGAGTGAAAGGAGTCTTGAAACCGGAACCCTCACTCGCCGAAGGTTCCATCTTTTCCAGATCTTTCGAGGTAAAAGGTGAAATCGAGTCATAGATGAACGCATTTGGCATAGATTTCACGTTTGGGCTTGACGGCTTCATGCGCCAAAGTCGTTATTAAAACAAACAAACGACCGAGATCGCACCACAAGCAATAGTCTAGGGCCTTCCCATAAGGCATCCCATTCCACGACTCAGGTAGTCATACATATGGGTGCAATGAGTAAGCTTTTGAGCTCATCTTGATTAGTCAGGTACTGAACGCACTGACCTGGCAGCTTGCATTACTATGGTGTCTCCATTAGTGTCTGTCAAAGAGAGGGGATTTTGCTCTAGCGCGAGTAATGCTACTAAAGGATAACTGGGAACACCAGTATCGACCCAAGGTCGAAATGGTTCCACTATTCCAAGAACCCCGCAACGACACCAAGACAAGATAAACTTATCATCAGAGGGATAAAAACATGAATCGAAGGGCTGAGTCGACCAACCATCTCAACACGGTAGGGTAGCACCTTTATAGAATAGACAAGGTCATATGCCCTTCAGGATTCAGGGTTTCATAAACCTCGGAATTATGTACCAGGGACTCCACCAATGCACACGCCACGGTTGGGTCCACAATGGTATTTCCATAATCATCAGCATGACACGTCGACATGTATTTCCGGCTTTAGACACATTATTCATACCCCTTCTCATTTTATCCAACTCGTCTTCAACTTTATTGAACCGTTCTTCATACTTCTTCTTCTCATTCTCCATGTACTGTTTAACAGTCTTGGGTAGGTAAAAATACTGATGTGGCCTTACAAATCTACCCATTTCACGCACATGCCCCCGCTGTTCCTTAGTACCTAGGGCCTATGTAAGCACATCATTTGTACCGCATGTGACCTCTCCAAAACCTTCATCATTTAGCATCTTGTCCTACAATGTGAAACCAATTCATGAAACATTTAGTAACAATATATACTAAGCTGATAAACTGATCTATTACCCTCATATCAGCCAAGAACACATCAAATAATTCAAATTGAATGTGAGAAAAAAACTTACAATTTTATCAACTACTACTTGGACATGTTTATCGAAACCTCCTGATTTTCGCTCTCTAGCTTTTTTCCACAACATTGGCCTATCAATCTCCTCTTCTGTCTTCCCAGTTTCTGCTATCTATATAATCAAGAATAACAAAAGTGAGTTAACAAAAATTTCAACAAGTAAACTATTCAATTAATTTAATTCATACCAGCTCAGCTTGAAGTGTGGCATATCCTTTTCGGCTCAAATGATGATTGTATATATTAAGTGCATGAACTTCCTTAGCTTTTTTACTTTTCTCCTAGATTAAAAACACACACCATTAAATTAATTCAGTCTGGCATATCCTTTTCGGCTCAATCTATATTTTGTCGTCGAATTCTAATATCTGATCAGACATAACATTTTGTATAACAAGTTTTTGCGACTGAACTGCACCAGAACACAGAAACTATATTTCGCTAACTGATTAAAGAAATAAACGCTGAATGATGATTTTACCCCTATGAGTTATCTAACCGATTGATTCAGCCGTTTGTTCTGTTTTTTCTATTTTGCTGCACTATATTAGTCATAAGCGTCCTTTCTTATTTGATAAGTGTGTACTAGGCAGCGACTACACCAGCAGTTTACAGGCTGTGACTGTGATCATTGATAATCGATTTTACCCCTACAGGCTGCGACTGCACCAGCAATTTACAGGCTGCAACCGCACCAGCAGCGCAGGCTGCGACCCCTATGAGTTATCTGACCGATTGAGGATAATAATACTTTGGTGTTTATTGTTGATATTCGGGCTAATAAGAAGATTAAAGCTGCTGTTAAGAAGATGTATGAAATTCAGACTAAGAAGGTTAATACTTTGATTAGGTATGTTTATTAATTTAGCATTGTTGAATTTTGTTTTACTGTCATTGAGTTTGTTTGTGGTTGCTAATTGCTATTAAGGATTTAAACTGAACAAACTGATTAAGTGAACGGTTAGTTGTATTGGTTCGTGTTCGTTTGTTAAAGAAAGTTTAACCATATGAAAATTAAATTGGTTTTACATTGATATTGGTGTTAAACAATGTAAATAAATAAACAGACAGACATATGTTGAAATTCTCAACCCGTTTGATTCGGATTCTTATAATCTGTTTTTGAAATTCTCGTCACGCTTATATAGACCGTTTTTATCTAATCTGTATGCTTTTAAAACTCAACCTGTGCATTTGATCTGTTTGATTTGTATAACTGTGTTCTTTTAAGAGTTTTGAATTTTCATTACACACGCTAGTGGTAAAACTCAACCTTTATTGACCCGTTTGATATGTATTCTGTTTGTTGGTGTGATGCAGACCTGATGGAACGAATAAGGCCTACCTTAGGCTAACTCCAGACTATGATGCTTTGGATGTTGCAAACAAGATTGGAATCATCTAATCTATAAAGGTAAAACGGTGTGTGCCCGCCGAGACAGTTTTGTTAGTTTCATGTTTTCGAATACTACTTAAAGTAAATGTGATTATTTTCAATTTGGATTCAACTTAAAGTATGACCATTACAAGATCCCGTAGACTGCATGGACATTAACAATTCTATCAAACCTGTATTCACACATTTGACTGTTACCAGTCAACTGTATGGGTATTAACACATCTATCAAACCTGTATTGAACCATTTGACTTAAACTTATACCAACAGTCAACTGCATGACTCATAAAACTGAAAATATACCATAAAAACTGACAGTATACCATAAAACCTAAGAACGAAACCTAACAATAAACCATAAAAACTGACAACTTCCATATCAGTCCGCCAAGTGCCAGTGTTCTAATACAAAATAACATACATGAAAATAAAACATTGTCTCCTAAATATGGAAGTCGCGACTGCACCAGGTCCATGAACAGACTGTTCAGTATTCACTGTTCAGACCAGGTTTAGCCACATCAGGAAATCGAGTCAGTCTGCGACTGCACCAGCAGCGCAGGCTGCGACTAGGTTTACAATACGTGATGTGTTTTGTTAGCAGAGGGTTTTTGTTAGTAGAGGGTTTACAATATCTAACCACAGCAGCGCAGGCTGCGACTGCACCACTAGCGCAGGCTGCGACTGCATCAGTAGTTATTATCAGTCTGTTCAGCAGTGCATGATTCTATTTCCTTTTTTTTTTTTTTCTAAAACTGGTCGTATGTAGTAATACAACCAGGTCCATGTTTTAGCAATTGGCACATAGCCGCCTATGCAAATCATACAACTTAGTGCCTAAACACTCTATACACAGAAGCAGAAACTATATTATAGTTCTAATAAATAAAAATCTAAAATCACAAAGACATGTAACAAACCTGCCATGTTTTTGTAGTTCTTTGCGACACAAATACTTTCCATTCGCTTTTCCCACGGACAGACGGTCTGGAGGAGGATTGAGTAGATTATTCTTCTGCTTAGGGTCATTTTTTTGTACCTCAATATGATCCTTATACAAAGTATGTTTGAAATTTCACCACTTGGACCCAATTGATTGTAAAGTTTGAATCCGGCTCTTTGGGTCAACGTCATAATTTGCCTGAAAACATAAAGCGTAAAGAATATTATTTTCAACAGAAAAAAAATATTATTTTCAACAAAAACATAGATAATTAATTTGAAGTTAAGGTTATACGTTACACTTACCAAAACGTACTGCCATATTTCTTCCTTGTTATCAGCACTAACGTCGTTCCAACTCTCATAAGTTATAGGAATCATAGATCTTGCAACCACTCCCTCAAAAGTAGAAAGTTTTGTTGTCGTTTCTCCAATTGGGACACCTCTGGAATTGTAAGTAACTGGAGGTTTCCCTTTATGATTTGTTTTCTTTCTTTTCATCCATATGTCGGACCTCTGTGTGATTTCTCATCTCCTTCGTCATGATCCGAACCTGTTGGATCAGTTTGCTCTTGTTTGCTAAGTAAGAACTTGCTATCTTGACACTTAAGTGTTTAGCAAGTCCTTGTAAATCAGATTATAAGCACAGCGGAATGTTATAAGTTAAAGCAACACTTTTTATGCAAAGGCAGAGTTGTAACTCCCCCTTGATGTTTGAAACAAGATAAATGACAAAGTATTTATTATGAATCTAAGTTGTAAATGAGAATTAGATACTTAGCAAGATTCACAATAAATACAGAAATGGAATATAACAATGAGAGTGTTTGAAGGATTTTTCTGTTAAAAATCAATGTCTAAAATAGAAGGTTGAAGCCTTCTATTTATAGACGATTACATGCATGTATCTTGCCTAAAAAGCAACAACAGAAAGTCCAGTTACAAGTTGCACAAGTTGCAACATTGAAAGAAACAAATAAAGCTAAAAGTAATATTAAACAATAAACTACTGATGCAAAAGGGCGGTGGCAAATATCTTCTGCTAAGTGCTGATGAAGGACAACTACTGAAGAGTAGTTTTGTCTTCAGTACTTCTGAAGTGAACTTGTCTGGTTTGGACTTCAGAACTTCTGCAACTTCAGCACTTCTTCATATCTTCTAATCAGCAGTTTCTTGTCTTCTATTCAGTACTTCTATACTTAGCCAAAAATGACAGAAGTGAATTAGACTAAGGTTTACAAAAGTGGTTTCACCAATCCTCTTTGTCCTAACAATCTCCCCCTGGATTGATGAAGCCAAAACCTTACTAATTCCTTATGTGTTTCTTCTGTCTTGAACAATCTTCCATATTTCTTTGTACATGGTGTTCTTGAGCTGGTTGTACAGATCATCAGACAGAAATCCTCTCTGTGGGTCTAGATGTTGAATTGTGAGCAGGTCTTGTGTTGACAGTTTCTTCAGATCACTGATCTTCTTGTAAGCCCTGCTTGAGAAGTCTCTTCTTGTCAACAGTACCGAGTTGTTATCAGTAAGTGACCATCTGATGATAGGGATCTTTGACTTGTTAAAGTCAGAAGAATAGGGAACCAGACTTGTCCCTTGAGTTGATGGTCCTGAGTGCTGGATGTCTTCAGTTTCAGATAGCCTCAGGTGGGATTCTCTTCCTTGTTGATGTTGTTGCATACCAGGCATCTGAACAGTTGGGAGATGGTGTTCAGTCACTACTTTGGTATGCATCTTTTCTGTGATTGTCTTTTGTATTTGATAAGCAAAAGTGGAAGGATCCCTGAACTGTGTTAACAGAGGTTTCTCCTCAATGTCAAAATCTGAATGGACTATTGAGCTTCCCTCAAGTAGTGCCATTTTGAAATCAGTTTTGACATTGTCCTCTGCCTTCTTCTTCTGAGCAGCAGATCTTCTAGATGCACCAGAAGTTCTAACTACTGATCTTGAAGGATCAGCAGTTTGAAACTTCTCAGGATTTGCAGCCTTAGCAGCCAAGTATTTTCTATATGTATCCATTAGTCTTTCTTCTTTCCATCTGGATACAGAGGCTTTTGAACCATATCCTTCTGCTACTAGCTCTTCTATTATCTGGGCTCTCTTGGCCTTTCCTTCTTTGCTTGTGGCCATTTTGTCTGCAAGCAGTTGTGCTCTTCTTGTCAGCTCTTGTATAGAGAGTCCTTTGAGTGTAAAGGCTTTAGTCTTGCTGTTCTTGGTGATATAAGACACCAGTTGTTGTCTTTTATCCTGTTCAGCAATCTCATCAAGGCTAGCCTGCCTTTGTAGTTCAGCTGCATAAGCCTGAAGTTTTTCTTCATGGCTTAAGTCCAAATCATCCCTTTCTTCCAGAGATTTCCAAATCTGATCTTCTCTGGCCTTCTTGTTGGCTGCAATTAAACTCTTCTCTAATAGTTCAGCTGAATGAGAGATGGGAGAAGGGTTTAATACAGTCATTGTTGTAACAGATGTAGGCCTGATGGGATCAGATGTTGGTTGAGTGGGAGCAGTGGTTCTGGAAGGTTCAGTTGTTTGAGGTTGGGAAGTGTTGACTTCTGATGTGCTGACAACTGCTGATGGTTTGTCAGCTACTGAAGGATTGTCTTCAGTACTTTCTGATTCTTCATCAGAAGTTTGGTCATCAGAAGTTTCTTCATTACACCTTAGGGAATCATCAGAACTTTGGGTCTCATCTTCTTTCTCAGCAGCTTCAATTTCTTCAATAGAGACACCAAACTGTTTGGCCAATTTTTCTT
The DNA here is from genome assembly GCA_028751855.1 of Ambrosia trifida. Classification (NCBI taxonomy): domain Eukaryota; kingdom Viridiplantae; phylum Streptophyta; class Magnoliopsida; order Asterales; family Asteraceae; genus Ambrosia; species Ambrosia trifida. The sequence goes on from CM054130.1 coordinate 115,063,277, forward strand.
TCCTGGCCTGATCTTTCTGATCTCTTTCAAGGAGTGCCACTCGTGCCTTTACTCTGGCTTGGAATGACTCCTTAGGTTCCCTGATCTTCTCCCCCTTTTTGGATTCATCAATTCTAACCCTTGAAGCAGAGGGCTGGGAGAAGTGTCCTTGAAGATGAGCAATCTGTTGACTGTTGAAGTCTATTTTGTTTGACAGATCGTTCATCTTGGTCTTGATCACTCCAAATTGGTTCTTGATTGACAGCTCCAAGTCAGCTGTATATGTTTGGAAGTGATTTCTGACGAGTGTGTTCATCATGTGGTACAGGGGACCCTCTGGGCTGCATAGCTGGTTCAGGTCTATGCTTGTTTGCCCAGGGAATTGGGTAGGCATTTGCTGTGAAGGGGGTGTTTTTGGGAGATCCTCATGTTGTACAGAGGATGCCACTCTAGGGGTTTTAGGGATTGAGTGGACTTTAACCTGTGCAGAGGTGACTGGCTTCTTGAGCCTGGATACCTTTGCAGCAGGACCTTCAGAAAGTGCCGTCAATTCAGTAGCTGGAGTTTTTGAAACATCATCCAAATTAATGGAATCATCTGTATCCCTGATGTTGCCCTCAGAGAGGACTGTCTCAGTTAAATCATGAGCTGAGCCCAACTCAGTTCTCTCATGAACCTCTGTTTCTTGGTACTGAGGATTTCCTACTTCAGGCATTAAGCCTTCATCAGTAGTTGCCACATCTGAGGTCTTAGCTATGTTACTTCTGTCCTCAGATCCACCACTGGGTGGTAACTGAGTAGTAGCAGCCTCAGATGCCCCAAGAGTCTCTAAATTTGGGCTTAAAGACTCTGGTCCACCCTCATCTCTTGGGATAGGGCTAATGATGTCCACATCCATGTCTAAAGTAGTAGTTGTGTCCCCTGTTTGTTGTGGTTGATGGGGACTGACATGATCAGATGGGACATTCTCTCTTAGCCCAGAGAGAAGTTTGGCAATTTCAATTGCCTCTTGTTCAGAAATTTGTGGGGAAGGTTCAGTAGTTTGGGCAATAGTTTGTTGTTCAGCAGTTTCAAAAGAAGAGTGTGTTTGATATGTTTTTCTAAGTCTTTTTCTTTTGAAATGAACAGATATGGGTGCTCTTGGTGGGGTTTGAGATGGATGAGACTGAGAGGGTGTTTCAGTCTCAACAGTTTGAAGAGCAGAATGCTCAAGAGCATGTTCAGGCATCTCAACCTCTTGAACAGCTTTTCTTTTGGGTTGGTGGGTTACAGTTTTTGTTGGCTTGGGCTTTTTGGCTTTTGGTGGTGTGGGTGTGGAAGATGTGGGCTTCAGGGGGACTTGTTGTTGTTCTCCCTGATCATCTTCTGGCCAGGCAGCCGGTTTGTTCAGTCTTGAGTATGCTTGTGATGTTAAAGGGTTTAAAGTTGAAATTTTTCCCACAAGCACCTCATTACCCAGTTCCCCTATTATGCATTGCATAATGAACCTTGGGTACAACAAAAACTTTTTCTTGGTATTATTGTGATGTAACACCAACTCATGGAAAAACAGTTTTGATGCCCTGAATTTGGTTTCATTCACAATGGAATGAAATATTGGTTGAAAAGTGGAGGGCATCTGGTCATATGACCCTGTTTTTGGACTCAAACACATAATTATATAATGAAACAAAAGTTTGTATTTTGGTTCAAAATATTTTTTGAATATTGTTGCATGGGAGAGAGTACCTTGATAACCACACTCAGTCATGGTTAGATGAATATCTTTGTTAGCAACATGGTCAGGGGCAGCTACATCATCCAGACCCAGTCTTGTTGCTAGTGTGGCCGGTGTGATGGTCAGTTGTTTCCCTTTTATCTTTGAGTTGAGGGAAATGACCTCACCACCCATTGTAACCGTCTCAGCATTTGCCCAGAACTCATTCAGAGTTTCAGTGTGAATTGGTGGGTTAATTGTGAGAGCAGTAAAGTATTGGGATTTGACGACAAGATCAATGATCTCATCGTATTGGGACCAGCCTTCTTGTTTTTCAAGAAAAGCTCTTTGATTGTGTCCCTGTTTTAGAACTAGAGCCATTGTGGTTTGGGTATTTTGATCGAACAGTGAATTTTCAGGTGTAGGTTTTGAGAGAGTTTTGAGAGAGAAGGAGGGATATTTGTGAGTTTAAAAGGATAAGTGTGTGAAAAAGGTATTTATTAGGAGTTTTAACCGCTTGAATCTTCTTTATTAGAAGTTTTAAAACCGCCTTTGGTTAAAAATCTCTTTATCAGAGGTTTTAAACTTATTAGGTCAAACCTCTGATGATGGGAAAAGTCTGATTTGTCCTTTTGACTTAAACTGCTGATGAAGGATTACTTCATCAGTAGTTCCCATTTTCTCTTCAGCAGTTTTAACATCTGATGAGAAATGTTTTCATAAATACTTTATTCATAACTTCTGAAGTTTATTTTATCAGAAGTTACACACTTTTTCAGAAAGTTATCCCTATACTGATGATTTTTGTTCATCAGTAGTTTCTCTCAACCTGTTTTTGTTTTTCAGAAGTTTTGTTTCAAACTATTGACATTTTGTAAGTGAAAACCAGAAAAAAGATGAAAAAGGTTAATCTGAAATCCACCAAGGTAAACAGGATGGAATCAGGGGTGGAAAAAGGAAAAATAAAATTTTTCATTTTGATTCCACCATGGTAAACAGGATGGAATCAAGGATGGAAAAAGGAAAAAGAAAAATTTTGATACATATCAGTAGTGATTGATGTAGAAGTTTGCTGTAGAGTTGGGTAGAATCAAGTGTTAACTTGGATTCTAACTGATATGCAGAAAAAAAATAAAAATAAAATAAACACTTACAAATTTAGCATTCCAAGCATGGAAACTAACTTCTGAAATGTTGATGTGTCAAGTGGCTTAGTGAAGATGTCAGCTATCTGATTAGCTGTTGCTACATGCTTCACCTCAATCTTGCCTTTTTCATAGCAATCTCTTATGAAATGGTACCTGATCTCAATATGTTTAGTTTTTGAGAACTGTACCGGATTTTGAATGATGCTAATGGCAGATTTGCTGTCTACAAACAAAGGTGTCTTGGTCTCTTTGATTCCATAATCAAGAAGTTGATATTGGAGCCATTGTATCTGTGATGTACAACTTGCAGCTGCAATGTATTCAGCCTCAGCAGTTGAAGTTGCAACAGATGTTTGCTTCTTTGATTGCCATGACACTAGACAGTTACCCAGGAATTGACAACCACCAGATGTTGACTTTCTTGTCATCTTACACCCTGCATAGTCACTATCTGAAAATGCTGATAACTTGGTATTGTTTGAAGCAGGATACCAAATTCCCAGCGTTGGAGTTCCTTTCAGATATCTAAAAATTCTTTTGACTGCAATAAGGTGTGATTCCCTTGGTGCTGATTGATATCTAGCACAGACACATGTTGAAAACATAATATCTGGTCTAGAAGCAGTTAAGTATAAAAGGGAACCTATCATGCATCTGTACATGGTCTGATCAACCTGTTTTCCTTGATCATCAGGTTCAACTTGTGTGATAGGTGTCATGGGAGTGGAACATGATTTACAGTCATTTAAAGAAAATTTGTTCAATAATTCTTTAACATATTTTGATTGATGTATAAAAGTTCCATTTGTTTGTTGTTTGATCTGCAGTCCTAGAAAGTACTGCAGTTCTCCCATTGTACTCATCTCAAATTTTGATTGCATGAGTTTCTTAAAATCATCACACAATTTTGTGTTTGTTGAACCAAAGATGATATCATCAACATAAATTTGAACAAGTAAGACATGATTTCCAACATGTTTAATGAAAAGTGTTTTATCAATGGCACCTCTTGTAAAGTTATTTTTGAGTAAAAAGGTGGAGAGTGTATCATACCAGGCTCTTGGAGCCTGTTTGAGCCCATATAGAGCTTTATCCAGTCTGTACACCCACTCAGGATGAGAAGGATCCTCAAACCCAGGTGGCTGACAGACATACACCTCCTCCTTGATTTTACCATATAAAAATGCACTTTTCACATCCATTTGATAAACTTTTATTTTGTTGGAAATGGCATAGGCCAGAAATAACCTGATGGCCTCAAGCCTTGCAACTGGAGCAAAGGTTTCATCATAGTCAATTCCCTCTTCTTGAGAGTACCCTTGAACTACCAGTCTTGCCTTGTTCTTGATTATCATACCAGCTTCATCTTGTTTGTTCCTGAAAACCCATCTTGTACCAATTGGTTGCTTGTTTTGAGGTAAGGGACAGATTTCCCAGACCTGTTGCTTGTTGAACTGTAGTAGTTCATCTTGCATAGCCTGCACCCAATTGTTGTCTTTGAGGGCTTCCTGGTACTTCTTTGGTTCCAACTGAGAAATAAAGGCTGAGAATAGGCAAAAGTTGGAAAGCTGGTTTCTGGTCAGAACACCTGTAGCTATATCACCCATGATTTGATCAAGTGGATGATCTCTGTGTTCAATCAGTTGTTGTAAACCACTGACAGGTGTAGGTGGCTCTGGTTCTTCAAACAAACTACTGAGGTCTATGATATCTGGTTCAGCAGTTGCAGCTTCTTCAGTAGTTGCAGGTGTTGAAGCAGATGTTTGAGTTTGGCCTTCAGTATTTGTTTGATCAGAAGTTTGGAAAACTTCTGATGGTGTTGTAGTTGACTTAATGACTGTTTGAGGAGTCCATGGTGCAGGATCCTCATCTTCAAACCTTTGATCACCATAATAAGTAGGTTTGGAAGAAGTAACAGCCTTTTCAGGTCCAAAGTGAAAGTTGTCAAGGTCAAAGAGTTCAGCAGGATGTGCTGGAATAAGAGTGTGTTTTGACTCATTGAACTTGACATTCAATGTTTCTTCTACTATCCTGGTGTGAGAATTAAAAACCTTGTAGGCTTTTCTAGTTGAAGAGTAACCAAGAAAGTAACCTGAGTCAACTTTGGCAGCAAACTTTGAGATAGATTCCTTGATGTTCAAGATGAAACATTGACACCCAAAAGCCCTGAAAAAGGAGATAAGGGGCTTCATGCCATGAAGAACTTCATAGGCAGTCTTGGAATGTCTCTTGACCACAAGAACTCTATTCTGAACATAACATGCTGTGTTAACTGCTTCTGCCCAAAAGTACAATGGCAGTCCAGAATCAGCTAACATTGTTCTTGCTCCTTCTATCAGTGTTCTGTTCTTCCTTTCTACTACACCATTTTGTTCAGGAGTTCTGGGAACACTGTATTGTCTAATAATCCCTTTAGACAAACAGAATTCATCCAGAGTTTTGTTCCTGAACTCTGTCCCATTGTCACTTCTAATGGTTTTGACAGATAGAGAATATTGTTTCTCTACTTGTAGAATGAAGAACTTGATGATTTCAGCAGCCTCATCCTTGGAAAATAAGAAGAATACCCATGTGAATCTTGAGTAGTCATCAATGATGACTAAGCAGTACTTCTTTTTACCAAGGCTCATGATCTTGACAGGCCCAAATAAGTCCATATGGAGTAGTTGAAGACATGCAGTTGTTTTTGATTCTTCAATAGACTTATAAGAGGACTTATGCTGTTTTCCCTTTAAACAGGATACACAGTGTTCTTGACACTGGTATACTTTCAAAGGTAGACCTCTGACCAAGCCCATTTTTGTGACTTTATTTATGGTTTTAAAGTTCACATGGCCAAGTCTCCTGTGCCAGAGATCTGTTTCTGAAGTTGATGCCCTTGAGAAGAAACAGGCAGTGTTGTTCAATACTTTGTCTTTTTCAATGTCCACTGCATAGACATTGCCACATCTTTTGGCAATCAGCAAAGTATGATCTTCTATAATCTTCTCAATCAACTTCTGGCCTTCTGGTGAGATGATCTTGCAAGCTGTCTTTGTGAAAAAGGAAGAATATCCTTTATCACACATTTGTGACACACTCAGCAAGTTGTATTCAAGGTTCTCCACCAGATTGACCTTGTCAAACTGTATTTTGCCAGAGGAGACATTGCCATGTCCTAGCACATATCCCTTGGCATTGTTCCCAAAGGACACAGATCCTTCTCTTTGGCTGATAAAGTTGTTTATCAGGTATCTGCATCCAGTCATGTGCATAGAGCCTCCACTATCAACATACCATATGCTGTTTAAGCCCCTGGAAACTCTCTGCACATAAAAGCAAATTAGTTAGATTTGGAAACCCAAGCCTGTTTGGCTTTGGGTTTGCTCTTGAGAACAGTTACAGTTTGTTCTTGACCAGGTTGAGAAATCCATGTCTTTTTGGCAATGGATTTTTCATGAAGAACTATGGTGGTATCCTTTTTAGGACCACCATCAACCTTGGTCATCAGTAGTTCTACAATGTTCTTTAGATTTTGAATCTCAGCAGTTTGTGAAACTGCTGATGATTCTGGTCTAACTACTGACAAGGAATTTTGAGAAAAAGATTTTGGTTGAGATTTTATCTTTCTCTGAGAAAAGGTGTTTTCAGGTTGTTGTTTCTTGGGTTTAAAGACTTTTTCATAATCATTTCTGATTTGATTTCCCACAACCTGTTGTTTAAATTTTTGATTGAACTGAATTCCTTTTCTGTATCTACAAAATTCAGTTTTGTGGTTGAACAGGCCACAAATTTCACATGCTTTTGCCTTCTGTTTTTGTTCTGAAGGCAAATTTCTGACAGTTGTGAAAAGATTTTGCTCATCAGTAGTTTTCAGGATCTCAACTCCTGAAGTAGATGAAACTACTGATGGCTTATTGTCAGTTTTTGTAAATACTTCTGAAGTACTTTCTTTAAAAATGCCAGGATTTCTGTTTAGAAAGTTTTCATGGAAAGATGTGCATTCTTTCCCTTCAGAAGTTTCATTTGAAACAATTCTTCTCCCATCTTCAGTAGTTTTGGGAGAAAAATCTGTTGGTGTTTCAACATGATGGTATCCTATGCCAAACTTCACATTTGAAGCACTTTGTTTGTTTAGCAGTAGTTGATACCCCCTACAAGATTCAACCCATTTTTCACAAGTGATCCTGGTGTCAGCAAGCTCTTGTCTGACATCTCCCAGGTCATTTAGCATCATTTTGATTTGTGCTTGGGTTTCAATGGCAGAGTCAGTTAATTTAGAAACCTCTTTTGTTTTAGCACACAGTTTTCTTTCCAAATCACATTTTATCTGTGTGTATTTTCTTTCTAAATCATTGGCTTTGCCTTGTAGGTGCACGTTTGTCTCTCTTATGAGAGCAAAAGTTTCTTTGCAAGAGTTTGAACATAGTTTTGTCAAAGATTCTTTTGATACCTGAGACAATGCAGATTTTGAGGTACAACCTTCAAATGCCATTAAGGCAAAGTTCTTTCTGCCATTGTCTGGTTCTCCCCAGTTGATGTCAAACACTTTGTTGTCTGCATCAGGATTACACTCTGTGGTGTCATATGGGAGACTGCTCCAGTCAACATACCCCGAGGTAAAGAGGCTTTGTTGAGGGGGTTGTTGAGGCTGTGGAGGATGTTGAGCAGCTGGAAAGGGAGGGATTGATTGTTGGCTCTGCATCTGTTGAGCAGGCACTTGAACATATTGTACTTGAGGCATATATTGCTGTTGAGGAGCTTGTGCCTGTACAAAATGAGCACTCCCTTGAGTTCCATTGTTCCTATTATAATTGGGGTTATAGTTATTTCCAGATTGTGATTGGTTAAAGCTAGAGCTTCTACACTCTCTAGCAAAGTGTCCCAACTTCTGACACTTGTGACATCTCAGTTTAGATTTGTCAAAACCAATTTTTGTGTTACTGGTCAATCCTGGAAATTTCCTTCCTGACCTTTTATAAAACTTGTTAGTTTTAATGCTTAGCATGGCCAGTTGGTGAAGTATGTCCATTTCTTCCAAGTCATCACTGCTAAAATTTTTCAAATCATCCATGATAAAACATAGATTATCAGCAGTTTGACTTTGGTCATCATTGTCATAACCTGGGAAAGATCTTTCTGATGAGATCCCAGTGGTTATGTCAATATTGTCATAAGATCCATAGGAACAAGTTGGTGAATCTTGTCCCAAAAGTGCTGTACTACCTGGTAGGTAGTCATCAGCAGTTTTACCAGAAGTTTGTAATTTCTTCTTTTGATCGATTTCTCTTTCAAAAGTGAGTAATCTCCCATGGAGTTTTGTAAGAGTGAGGGAGCTAAAATCTGGTGAGGATCTTAAGACAATAGAGTAAGTTTCCCATTTGTCAGGTAGAGACCTTAAAAATCTATGTAACATAGATACTGTTGTATAGGTCTGCCCATTTAACTTTAGCTCAGAGATTAATGAGGAGAATCTTTCAAATTGTTGTGTCAAAGTCTCCCCATTAATATAAGCAAATGTTTCATATTGTTGAGCCAAAATTTCTCTGGTGTTGGCAATCACCTCTTCAGTTCCTCCAAACTGTTCTTTAAGACAGTCCCAAAGTTCTTTGGCACTTTCACAATGTAAAAGGCCAGAGTATATTTCATTTGGGAGAGCCATTGCCAACATAGAGAATGCCTTAGCATCTAGCTCAAGTTTTAGGAAATCTTCATTTGTATAGTCTTTGGGATCCTTAGGAATCCCTTCTTTTGTTTCAAGGTTTATGTTTACTGGTTTGTGTGGACCATATATCACAGATCTCCAACAACCAGTGTTGGTTTGTGACAAGGTATGTGCCATTCTTTTCTGCCATATATTGTACTCATTTCTCACAAGCATGGCAGGTTTGGTGGCAGAACCAGTATTGTGTGGATCCATTTTTAAAGAGTATAGATTTGTCTGATGACTCTTTTAAATGATGGATATTGATAAAAAGTGAACTTTTGATCTTTTTATTGAATATCAATAAGAGCTTTGTGTCTGATTCTCAATTTGTTAGATTGATATGTGATCAGATAAACCAATGCTCTGATACCAATTGTTGGATCAGTTTGCTCTTGTTTGCTAAGTAAGAACTTGCTATCTTGACACTTAAGTGTTTAGCAAGTCCTTGTAAATCAGATTATAAGCACAGCGGAATGTTATAAGTTAAAGCAACACTTTTTATGCAAAGGCAGAGTTGTAACTCCCCCTTGATGTTTGAAACAAGATAAATGACAAAGTATTTATTATGAATCTAAGTTGTAAATGAGAATTAGATACTTAGCAAGATTCACAATAAATACAGAAATGGAATATAACAATGAGAGTGTTTGAAGGATTTTTCTGTTAAAAATCAATGTCTAAAATAGAAGGTTGAAGCCTTCTATTTATAGACGATTACATGCATGTATCTTGCCTAAAAAGCAACAACAGAAAGTCCAGTTACAAGTTGCACAAGTTGCAACATTGAAAGAAACAAATAAAGCTAAAAGTAATATTAAACAATAAACTACTGATGCAAAAGGGCGGTGGCAAATATCTTCTGCTAAGTGCTGATGAAGGACAACTACTGAAGAGTAGTTTTGTCTTCAGTACTTCTGAAGTGAACTTGTCTGGTTTGGACTTCAGAACTTCTGCAACTTCAGCACTTCTTCATATCTTCTAATCAGCAGTTTCTTGTCTTCTATTCAGTACTTCTATACTTAGCCAAAAATGACAGAAGTGAATTAGACTAAGGTTTACAAAAGTGGTTTCACCAATCCTCTTTGTCCTAACAGAACCAGAATTCGGTTCCATGTCAGAAAAAATCTCCCGTTTCAACATTATCAGAAAAAAAATTAAGTAATAAAAAACAAATTCCATGTAGTTTGTTATCTTCAACATGATCAGAACTAAAGACATACAAGAATATAAAAAAAAAAACACAACATAATTAGAAAACAAATTAAGTAATAATACACAAATTTCATGTAGTTTGTTATCTTCAACATGATCAGGAATTAAAGACATACAAGAATTTAATAAAAAATACAAAAACTAAAGTTTAAATTAATATGCCCTTTCCATCCATACGCCTACACGAAAAATCATTATCAAGGTCTACTAAGGCGGAGTCTTGTGTAACATCACCAGCAACATTAAATTCCAACATATCCTCAGTTTCATCACTTGCTCCATACTTGTACATCTTATGTGGTGTGAAGCCAACAACACACAAATTATCATCTTGTTGACCTTGAACATAAAAAACTTGTCTGGCTTGACTAGCTAATATGAAGCGTTCAGAATGGTGACCAAGCTTGTTGAAGTTTACCACGGTGAATCCAAAATCATCCTTTTTTACTCCACGACTATCAGCCCAATCACACATGAAAACAGGAACGGTAAACATGCGATAATCAAGATCCCATATCTCCTTTATACGACCAAAGTAAGTAGCAGCGCCATACACGGGACTGATGTCTTTTGCATTAGCAATCTGCATAGCATGTGCAACTAGAGATACTCCACTACATTGAGTTGTTTTAGATTCGCCTCGAGTTGTTTTATGGAACTGATACTCATTTATGGCGAAACCGCTATATTTATTAACAACAAAAGTAGGCCCTTTGGCCAACCAACGAACATTGTCACAGATATTTTCTCCGCTACCCAAACGTTTTTCAACCTATTAGAAAAAGAATTAATGTAAAATGTTACTAGAAATAATATGGTAATTCTAACAAACTTCTTTTAAAAAATAGACCTCATTCTTAAGCCAGCTAATAAATGTTCGACTGTGTTGGTTTTACAACCATGTACTATTTCGAGAGGCGCGAGGGTTGAGATCCTTCAATTCCAACATATGTTGCCTGAAGTATATATTGTAGATGTTAGAAGAAGCTTTATGTATTACATACAATACAAAAAGTATATAGTTTTATGCGATTCTCACTCTATATACGGCTCCACAACAGCGCTGTTTCTTAGTACATAAAAATGAGCTTGATCACGTAACTGAGCATCCACAACCTCCCTTGTAGCCCCCGATAAAGGCCTACCCGTGCGGATTGTTTCATCAACACGTTCATATGGATTGCCAATTGATTTCATGTTTTTTAAGTAATCCGAGCAAAATTCTAAGGCTTCCTCTGCCACATAACATTCTGCAATGCAACCCTCGGGTCGATAATGATTTCGTACATACCCTTTAAGTGTTTTCATGTATCTCTCAAATGGGTACATCCACCTAAAATGAATCGGGCCACATAATCTCACTTCTCTAACTAAATGCACCATCACGTGAATCATGACACAAAGAACGAAGGAGGAAAATACTTCTCTAACAAACACAAAGTTAATACGACGTCACTTTGCAACTTGCTTAGCTTGCTAACATCGACTACTTTACTACACAACTTATTGAAAAAATGACACAAGCTTATGATTGCTTTCCTCACTTTCTCGTGTAACACCCCCTTGATTGCAAAAGGAAGAAGTTGTTGCATCAATACATGACAGTCATTAGACTTCAAACCATTCATCTTGGAAACATCATCGGACACAAGATTCTTAAAATTGGAAGAATACCCGTTAGGTACTTTTATGTTAGACAATGTATTATAAAATAGATGTTTCTCCCTGGTATTCAACGTGGAACATGCAGGCGGAAGCAAAAGGCGTTTCCCTTTTTGTTGAGGTTGTAGTTCAGGCTTAATACCCAAATCCTCAAGATCTTGTCGTGCATTTAACCCATCTTTCGTCTTGTGAGGCAAATTCAACAGTGTCCCATAAACACTATCACACACATTTTTTTCTATGTGCATAACATCTAATTGATGACGAACAAGCAACTTCTTACAATAGTCAAGTTCAAAAAAATTGTTTTTTTATGCCACAATTTAGCTCTCTCATCAATACTATCTTTTTCCTTCTTTGACGTTTTCTTCTCTGATGTTTCCATCTTTGACTTTTCAATATTTAACTTCCTTTTCTTTAACTTTACTTTCTTTGACTTTTTTTTCTTACCCCATATAGTCTTAAACCCCACCAGACGGTTGTAAATTTCTTCACTTCATAATGGTTTTTTTATAGCCTCATTCTCTTGTAGATTATTGAAATCTTTTTTCCTTTTACGGAAAGGATGATTAATCGGCAGAAATCTTCTATACCCGAGAAAACCTTTTTCGACTTTGGCAACCATTGTGAACTTGTATTCTCTGAACATATTGGACAAGCATAATAACCTTTGGTAACACACCCTGAAAGATTACCATATGCGGGAAAGTCATTTATAGTCCAAAGTAATACTGCTCTTAGATTGAAGTATTCCTTCTTGTAGGCATCAAATGTCTCAACGCCAGTTTCTCACAAGATTTTCAGATATTCTATCAATGGTGCCAAGTAGACATCAATATTGTTACCAGGTTGGCTTGGCCCTGATATCAATAAGGTTAACATCATGAATATTCTTGACATGCACAAATGAGAGGGTAGATTATAGGTTATTAGGATAACCGGCCAACAACTATGTTTGGAACTTAATGACTTGTGAGGATTGATACCATCAGCGGATAAGGCTAATCTAAGATTTCGATTCTCTTTTCCGAATTCTTTCCACGTGTGGTCAACAAGCTTCCAAGAGGGAGAATCGCGAGGATAGGTTAGCTTACCATTATTGGCCCTACCTTGTGCATGCCAAGTTAAGTCATGTGCAATTTTCGGTGAGGAAAACATTCTTTTAAATCTAGGAATTGGAGGAAAGTACCACAAAACTTTTGAAGGCACGTTTTTTGTATTCTTCTTCCAACTTAGAAGCTTCCTTGTGATCTTTCCAGAATAGAACACAATCGTTTTCACATGCATGAATCTTTTCATATTGTAGACCTACTACTTTTAGAAACTTCTTGGCCTCATATATCGAGCTAGGAATTATATTGTTGGATGGCAAGATATCTTTTAGGACACCCAACAAAGCATCAAAACTAGCATCGAACCATCCAAATTGACCCTTTAAATGTTGGAATTTCAATAATGCACTAAGTGCATTATGCTTTGACCCTAGGTAAAGTGGCTTATCACATTCTTCAAGAAGTGATTTCAGTGATTCGGGTTCTTCCTCTACATACGTGAAGGCATCATGTAGCATTTCCTTTGTATGATCAAAGTCGTCAGGTCTACATTTATCAGGGAAGCTAGAATCACGGTTGGGAAGTGATTCTCCGTGGAAAGACTAAACCTTATAATTTTCGTGGAAACCGCGGGCAAACAAATGATAACTCACATTATCAATTGACTCGTAACGAAAATTGATACAATCTACACAAGGACATGGAATAACATCCGATTTTGGATAATTAGATTGTGCAAACTCTAAAAAAGCCTTTACTCCTTCTTCATATTCATTTGATAATCTATGAGACGAAATCCATGATTTATTCATGACTTTTTGTTAGTAGATCTAGACTAACATAAATAAAGAATAAATAAAACATAAATAAAATAGTAAAATAGAAACAACAAACAAAACTAAGATCTAATATGTGGAACTCAAACACATAATTAAAAAACGGTACAAAATCTAATATGTGGGGGACACAAGGGACCACATAATTAAAAAACAACAAACAAAACTAAGATCTTGTCGTGCACAATATTTTTAGCCATATCCTTTGTATCTTCTATTATATGCATTTAACTCCCATATTCTTAAAAACCTTATTTTTTCTTTTGTATCTTCTATCATATGCATTCAATACACGACAATTGAAGTGAAGTGACGAGCTAGGGTTCGATTGAACTTACTGAAGTGAGGAGATAGGTTCCATTGCTGAAGTGAGGAACTAGGGTTTGATTGCTTGTTACTGAAGTGGGCCTGACATTGTACATGATGACTGATTAGTAGCACATTTCAACAACTCTAACAATAAACCATAATAATTGAGGAAGAAGTATGATAAACCCTAACCTTAGAAACGCGATGATGGCTGAAGTTGAAGACGCGATGATGGCAGAAGATGGTTATGCCATCTAGGTTTACAATCGCGATGTGTTTTGTTAGCAGAGGGTTTTTGTTAGCAGAGGGATTTTTAGCAGAGGGTTTGATTTTATGAAGTGTTTTGGGAATAATAATAGAGGAAGAGAGCTGAGAGGGCGCGAGCTAGATGTGTGGGAGGGAAATGAAAAATGTGAAATATTGTCACTAAACATGACACCCAATTCTCATATTGTCAAGTTTTTTTAAAATCTTGACATTAGATTGTTGACACGCAAAAAAGAGTGTCATTGTTTGACCATTTTTTTTAAAAGACGACGATTTTTTAATGACACGCTTTTGCGTGTCATGAGTTCTCGCGTGTCATTAAATGTGTGTAAAGATAGGTAATTTTTCTAGTAGTATTAGTAGGAGATATTCTCTCCATGATATTAGCCATTTTTTGTATATTTATACTCACTCCTATTTTAAGTAATGCAAACAATCAAGATTAAACATTATCTCACAAGCCTTGCAAATTTTAAAATCTCTGCCGCAAGGGGTGAGTTTTATTTGCTAATTATTATCTTCTATAATATATAAATAAAAGTATTTGTGGGACACTTGTCACCTTATGATGGCTTCTTAGATTTTTTCCCGCTCATTTATTCCGGGTCAAGATTCGGTGCTCCATTTTTATTATAATCCAACTCCCTTTTCGAATACCCTAACAAACTTCCTTTACACGCTTATTTCCTGGTTTTTCTAACAAACCCCTGACTAAATAATAGATCTTCTCTCTCAATTGATGCTATCAAGAATCAAAATCTTCCTTTTCTTCTTCAACTAATAGGTATCGAACAACTATATATTCCCTCACTATTTGATGTTTTAATTTTTGTTTCTTTTTTCGATTAGATCAGGCTCAGATTGAAGAGCTTCTCCTTGGTAATGGCCGAGAACTCGAAACCGTTAATTGTTGCTTTCTAGGATTAGCCAGGTTGCAATATTGATAGTGTAGAGTGTTGGTTTTCCCAATTTGCAATTCTGATATTTGTTGGATTGTTGGTTGTTATGATTTGCAATTCCAAACTAGCCTACTTGCCATTATGATTAAATATTGTTGATTTTTTTGTGTATTGATTTGCAGACTTGCACTTCTATACGGTTGGAGCTTTGTATATCATTATGGATAATTGATTATAATATATTGTTGATTATTTATGATCGATTATTATCATTTATTTATTTTCTTTTGTTTTTAAACAGGAATGAGATTACACAAAAGCCAAACTATTAGCCCACCAAAGAACTGAAGTTATTGATTAATTGTTATTGTTCAGTGATATTTGTGATTTTTATTAATTTTAGGTACAAGCTAGAAGCTTTTGCCGTTTGATACAATTGAGAAACTGGCTTTGAAAGTTTTGAAGATTGAGTAAAGGTGTTTGATTTGTGGTACAACTTCTGCCATCTGTTGTTTTATTTTTCTTTGATGTGTATAATGTGTAATAAATCTTGAAAATAGATTCAGTATAAATATATTTATACACAAAAAAACGTACAATTTTTTTAACTCTGTCGCTGTCATTTTAGCTTATAATTGTATGTCTGGCGGTACATGGGACGATTGGCTGCAACGACTGCAGGAACTAGGGTTCGAGTGAACCCGCTTCTTCTACAAGGTTCTGACTGGCCTATTTCCGGCCTTTCCTCATCTCCCTTGATGACTGCCTTCATCTGGCTTAGTCGCCAGCAAAAGGAGGTAAAAGTCTATGATAATTGTGGTGTAGATTGTCGCGTGGCGTGGCGTAATCGTTGATGGCAAGTGTGATGTTCGGCACTTGCGATCCGTGTTGCAGCCATGGCGGTCCAACGACTATGTATGTGAGATGGTTTGATTTGTTTTTATGATGATGGTTTCGTCGCCTATTCTATGATAAATATATAGTATAGTAAGGTTGTGTAATATTAGACGTATTTTTTAATCCATGAGTAGACAAAAATTGCAAAAACTACAAAGGCCCTAAATGTGTTAGTAGTAAATTCATTTGTTATATTAGGTTAATTATCGCCATATCATTATAAGAATTAAGACATGATACTTGCTTAGAAAATGATTGTGACTCTTATCCACCTTATTACAGACGAATTCATTGAGTTTGCCTTTAGGTTTTTATGTCTTTATTTTCAGTGTTAACTTTTTGACTTTTTATACATATGAATTCTATATAGGTATTTAGATTTCTTTGAATTTTTGCTTTGATCCTTTAGTTAACAGTTCAATTTATTGTTTTTAAGTCTTTAATTTTATGTGTAAGACTTAAAAGAATGTTGGTGATTAAATTTTGCTCCTAAGTAATTTGTATATTGGTTGCTGGATCGTACGTTGTTTTCGCATGCTCTTTATCAACGTAGGAGTTAAAAATAGCTTGAATTTTTCTGACATTTTGTACTTGAATTGATCAATGTATATTAGGTTGGTTGTTATTTTATAGTTGGCTTCAAATGCTCTTTTACTATGGATGTTACGGATGAATATTTAATCAATGATGACTCCACCTGTTACACCGATTGTGTTCAAGGAAATCAAAAGACTCACTCTGATGCAATTGCACCTAAAAGCCATTACAAATCAAGATGACATGAGTGGTGAACACATGCAAAATGAGAGTTCTCATGTTTATAATTATACACACTATTTGTTTCACAACCAATTTTATAGAGTTATTTATAAAGAGATTGGTGAACTCAAAATTGTTGGAGATGTTAACAAATTGATTGGAAATATTTCACCAAAGATAGAAAAGATGCAGTAACTAAAACTGTTACAATAAGTTCAATGTTATAACACGCCTTATGCACGAGGCAATGGGGGTGTTAGGTAAAACGCATCCGGTAGAGTGATGAGTAGTGTTTACACAAGGCGATAGGTGAAAGGCCTTGGGCACGCCATCTATTCAATTTGTTTATATTTTGTCCGTCAAATTGCTTTTGGTTTCAAAACTATTAGTTTATTTAATTGTTAAAAAACAGGGAAGATGTTAAGAAAACATACATTAATAACAAATTTGTTAGCCGCAACTTTGTGATATAAAGTATAGACTTTTGTCATCTCTTACTTTTGAAAACCAAGCTTTCGATGATTTTGAAAATTGGTATATAGAATAACGGCAAACATATGTGATTATATTATTTTTGTTGATTTTCAATAATTATCAAACTTATATTGTTTAACCCGTGTACTACACGGGTATCTAACCTAGTATATGAATAAATGAAACAACCATTTTGGTTGTGTCCATCTTGTTTTTTTATATATATGTTTGTCAAGTCAAGATAGTTAGTTATGTGCTTAATTAATCTACTTATCATTAGTATCATCAGTTTGGTAATCATGTCGTTATGGTTTATTAGTAGCAAAGCTGAAAACTCACTCTTTACATTTGAACGTGGTCACGATAATCTTTATATTTATTTACATGTCTATGAAATTATCCACACCATTCTGTCACCCATCCATAACGTTGATTTCATATCTCACTTGTCTATATATTGTGTATGCAATGGATGATCTTTGTCAGCTCTGATATTTTCCTAGGCTTATTGCCATTCGTTCCTTTTCATGCCCATTTTTGCCTAGAATATATTTTGCTCAAGTCACTCTTATATGCGTAGATATGGTCACCTACAACAGTAGTTGTAGTACATTACGATACTAAATCAATATTAATGGTGCTTTACCTTATACCTATATAATCACATCTAGATGATGCATTACAGTATATCCATTTTATACATCCTAATGATACATGTGCTTGAAATGTATTATTTATGTGTATGATAGATGACAGTGAAACATATATGAATGCACTTAATTAAATGTATTATTCAACTAGGTCATACATGTTGGAAAAAAGGAAAAAATATATTTTAAGGGTCATAATATTAGCATATCCTTGGTCAACGTAGGTGATTGACATCCCAAAGTTATAGCCGTATTTTGTGTATAACCGTTATAGAGTTTCCTATTTTGAGGTCATGTGAATTTGTATTTATTCTATTCTCTGTATTCGGTATTATCAAGAGAGTGAAAATAAGAAAAAGTTTCTCCTACATCTATATGTCTCTGGTTATCATTTGCTATTATGGTATCAGAGCGGTGAAACGATTCGTGTACCAATTCACAGTTTGCTCATCACCAACCTTTATAAACCTAGCCTAAAATCACCATGTTTTCCGACGGTGGTTTAGCCAATCAAAACAACTCCGATCTGTCCATTCAACTAGCAAAATCTCAAAAACAAAACGCTAAACACAATATGTCCGACAATTTAAACATTAGCCACGGTCGGAGTGAACCTTCATTGTCTTCATCTCGTATTGACAAGTCAGGGTTGAAATGTACCCACTGTGGTAAAACCCGTCATACCAAAGATCAATGTTTCGAGATTGTTGGTTTTTCGAATTGGTGGACCGACGGTCACAAAAAAAACGGCAAAGATGTGAAAAAAATAGGAGCTATTGTGGACAACAACTATACTGCAAGTCAAGAAGGCTGCTCCACCAGAAAGAAAGGAGGAGGATTTGGTCGATTAGTGGCTACCGTATCGGAAGCGGCGGTTGCTTCTAATGAAGATGGAGGCGACACAGGTAAAGGGCTTGAGATGTACAACTCAAGTCCTTCTATTAATGTTCCTTGTTTTTCCCATAATTGCCATTCTCCCTCGAGTCTTTTCAAGCTTGAATATTTTTCCCTTAAAGTTCAAAATTTAATTAAAGATACCCCTTTAAATCTTGAACTACCAAAACAAAACCTTCAAAACCCAACTTTACAACAGAAGGTTATGGTTTGTAAAAAGGAGATTAATGATATTAAACACATGGGAAAAGTTAATGTCGCAAAAAATAGTGGTGGTCTAAACGAGTCTTGGATATTTGATTGTGGCGCCACAGATACCATGACATATGACCCTTTAGATATAAAAGCCACGTCAAAACCAATTAAAGATCATATCCAGACTGCGAGTGGAGAAATTATTACAGTTAAAGGGGGAGGGACTATTGAATTATCACCAACTTTGAAGTTGTCGAATTGTCTTTATATTCCTTCCTTGTCACATAAACTCTTATCCATTAGCCATGTCACGAAAGAATTAAATTGTTCAGTTTTAATGCATCCAACTTTTTGCATCTTACAGGATATCAGTACGGGAGCGATCATTGGGCGTGGCACTGAGCGCCAAGGGCTGTACTATGTGGATGAAGTGATGCATCAAGGGACAGTGATGTTAGCTCATGGTAGTGCTGAGAGAGAAGCATGGTTATGGCATAGGAGGTTGGGACACCCATCCGCTGGGTATTTACATCTTCTATTTCCAAAGTTATTTCCTTCTAAAAGTACGGAAAGTTGTGAAACTTGCATTTTGGCTAAAAGCCACAGACATACCTACAAACCCAATAATACCAGAGTTAATGTTCCTTTTTCATTAGTTCATTCTGATGTTTGGGGTCCAGCAAAAGTTACGGGGGGGCAAAATTTTCGGTATTTTGTTACTTTTATTGATGACTGTACCCGTATGACATGGATGTATTGTTTAAAAAACAAATCCGAGGTCTTTCAAAAATTTACTATTTTTCATACCATGGTAAAAACCCAATTCCATAGCCTTATTCAGATTCTCAGATCAGACAATGGAGGAGAATTTGTCAATGACTCCATGAAACAATTTTGTCAATCACAAGGGATAATCCATCAAACTTCATGTTCCTACACTCATGAACAAAATGGTGTGTCTGAACGAAAAAATCGAATCTTGTTAGAAATAACACGTGCCTTATTAATCGAGTCTAAAGTCCCTACATCATTCTGGCCAGAAGCTATAGCTACGGCCACATATCTCTTAAATCGCCTTCCAACCAAAGCTCTTCAACTCAAAACCCCAATTGAAACTCTAACCGAATTTACTAAAATCCCTCCACCACTCACTCTTGAACCTAAGGTATTCGGTTGCTCTGTCTTTGTCCACTTACCAAAAATCAACCGAAACAAACTCGGACCATGTGCAGAAAAGTGTGTATTTGTAGGGTATGGGTTGAATCAAAAGGGATATCGTTGTTATAGTCCAAAAAGGAAACACATGTATACTACAATGGACTGTGACTTCCTTGAAACAGAATTTTTCTATAACTCCCAACATAATAGCCAGGGGGAGGAAGAGTATGTTGACCCATTATGTTGGTTGGTTTGGATTCCGTCATCAGAAGAAATCTCTCACAGTGCCCAAGATGTGTCACCGAGTTCCTCACAGCCCGCGGAGTCTTCAATCAGTGCCACCGAACAGGGTCCTCCCAACTTGATACCCGAGGTAAGTGAATCTCCTACCATACTTGAACAAAATGATGAATCTCCCATACTTGAACAAAACAATGAACCTTCTTGTACTCCTAATCATGATGTCCATCAAACAGTAGTAGAACAGGAGGAACAAGCAACCAATGCCGAGGAACAATTAGCACAAGAAGCCACTGACCATTATGTGCTACCCCCAAGAGTGAACAGAGGAGTTCCTCCTAAACGGTATTCTCCAGAAAAAAACTCTCGGAGCTCTAGATATCCTATGGCAAACATTGCCACGGGAAATTTGTCCAAAGAAGCAAAGGCCTTCGATTCCTCTTTATACTCGGAAGAAATTCCAACCAATGTGAAGGAAGCCTTAGCCACAGAAGTTTGGAAGAATGCCATGGAGACAGAGATGAAAGCTTTAATTAAAAATGACACATGGGAAATAAGCAAGCTTCCAACAGGAAAGAAACCAGTAGGGTGCCGGTGGGTGTTTTCTGTTAAACATAAACCCGACGGTACTATTGAAAGATATAAAGCCCGTCTAGTTGCTAAAGGGTACACCCAGACATACGGGATTGATTACTCAGAGACTTTCTCTCCAGTGGCAAAACTTGACACAATTAGGGTTCTCCTCTCTATTGCTGCCAACAAAGACTGGCCACTTCACCAGTTTGATGTGAAAAATGCCTTCTTACACGGAGATTTAAAAGAGGAAGTTTATATGGAAGCTCCGCCAGGTTTCACAAAAGATTTTAGAATTGGAGAAGTGTGCCAATTAAAAAGGTCGATCTATGGTCTTAAACAATCCCCACGGGCTTGGTTTGGAAGATTCACAATTGCTATGAAAAAATATGGCTTTAAACAGAGCAACGCTGACCACACCTTGTTTTTGAAAAAAAGGGGAAGCCTTGTAACTTGTTTAATTATTTATGTTGATGATATGATAATTACAGGGGATGATCATGAGGAGATGTCAAGGTTAAAAGAAAATTTGTTTTCAGAATTTGAAATGAAAGACTTGGGGAGGCTCAAGTATTTCCTTGGAATTGAAGTTCTAAGATCTAAGAAAGGAATATTTATTTGCCAGAAAAAATATATCCTTGATTTATTAGCTGAAACTGGCATGATTGAATGCAAACCAGCTGACACTCCAATGATAGTTAATCATAGGCTACACATGGAGGAAGGGGCTAAATTGGCTGATAAAGAAAGGTACCAACGATTGGTGGGAAAACTAATATATCTTTCCCATACTCGGCCAGATATAGCGTATGCAGTAGGAGTGGTCAGTCAGTTCATGCACCAACCACAAATGAGGCATATGGAGGCAGTTTGGAGGATCATAAGGTATCTCAAAGGGACAGTCGGGCATGGTATCTTGTTTAAAATAAATAGGCACTTGGAAATTCATGGATATACTGATGCAGACTGGGCAGGAAGTAAAGATAATCGAAGATCAACATCAGGATACTTCACTATGGTGGGAGGAAATCTAGTCACCTGGAGAAGCAAGAAACAGAAGGTGGTTGCTCTCTTAAGTGCCGAAGCCGAGTTTCGAGGAATTGCACGAGGTATTGCAGAAATTTTGTGGGTAAAGAAACTTCTCACAGAGATCGGTTTTCCGCCAAACAAAACCATTAAACTCATGTGTGATAATAAAGCAGCCATTCAAATTTCAGAAAACCCAGTTCAACATGATCGAACAAAACATGTTGAAGTAGATAGACACTTCATTAAAGAAAACATAGAGGCAGGCATAATTGAACTTCCGTTTGTCCCATCAGAAGATCAACTAGCAGATATCTTAACAAAAGCCATCAACGAAAGAGTTTTCAATGATTGTTTAGACAAGTTGAGTTTTGGGAATCCCACTACTCAACTTGACGGGGAGTGTTGGAAAAAAGGAAAAAATATATTTTAAGGGTCATAATATTAGCATATCCTTGGTCAACGTAGGTGATTGACATCCCAAAGTTATAGCCGTATTTTGTGTATAACCGTTATAGAGTTTCCTATTTTGAGGTCATGTGAATTTGTATTTATTCTATTCTCTGTATTCGGTATTATCAAGAGAGTGAAAATAAGAAAAAGTTTCTCCTACATCTATATGTCTCTGGTTATCATTTGCTATTAATACACACGTGTATTACACCGGATTGTTTTATGGTTATGGTGGAATAAAGAGAGTATGCAATGAAACTCATTTTTTAGATCATGTCGGTAGAACGCTCATGATCGCCATGCATAAATACGCGTATATGATTAACTTTGTTCTTCTAATATATTAAAAGCAATGAATGAGAAAGTTGGTAAGCTTGATTACGGTTTGTGAAACAAGTATAGTGTTCAAAATCAATATACATAGAAAAGTAATCACTGAGGTGTTCTAAATGACAATATCATACCAGTCGTATCATATTTGATTTATATAACTCTATAGAGCCAACAGTGGTTTGAATTATTGACCACTACTCGAAAACAAATTTCATAAATGAAAATGGAAGTTAGCGTCATCAAAGATTATTTTTTTTGTTGTTAACATAACATCTCATTTAACAGTCAAACCTATTGTGAACTCTTCTATGTGCATTTGAAAGAGGAATCAACCATGGATCTAAGTCAAACTTCTGTTCGGCTATAAATTATATTATTATATATTTTATGAAGGACAAAACATGCATCAACTCACCAAACACAGGAGAAAACAAAAGAGGGCACCCACTACCTCATGCGCACGCTACCCCACATCCCTCCAAACCCTAATTCCAAAGACCCTTTCTCTTCTCTCTAGTTTTTCTTTTTTTCGATGACTGATATGAGTGGGAAATGGGTCACATGACTCATCTTATACTAAACTTATATGTCAAGATAATAATATACCAAATTAACCAGAATATTATCTTTACCAGAAGTTGTAAAATTAAAAGACCAAGTAAAATGTAACTAATGTATGAAATATAAAGAAAGAAATAGTAAAACCCTTGTTAATATTTTATGTTTGTTTAAGAACTAGTTTTTTTTTTTTTAATTGTTTTTTATCTTATTATACTTCTAGAGACTAGTCAGTTTGCTACTATTGTACGCGAATTATCCAAGTTTGATTCGTTGACGAACGAACTATTTAGATTTTTTCCCCTAAACTTAACCAATTACTCATTACTAAACTTTACGGGGTTAGTTAGACATGCAATCGAACTTGCAGGGTTCGCTTACAGGTCAGCGAATAGGCTACTAGTACCGAAAGTTAAAAAAAAAAAAAAAAAAAAAAAAAAAAAAAGAAGCTAGAAAAACTCGTCTTTTTAGTAAACCACCTACTAATACAAAAAGATTAACCTTTGTTGAATACATCCCCACCTACTAAAACCTAAAGACAAGGCAACCAAATCACACATAGCTCCAAATGGTCCCCAAAGGCTATTTTAAGATTAACAAGCAGTTGTTTTCATCTACACCACTGTTTCTTTGTATCTTTCCAATTTCTACTAATCATCTTTGATCTGTGAAGAATTTATTCCAAATTATATTCCAGTAAAGAGCATGTCGAATCATTGGTGGACTGGGCAAGCTAACCTAGGCGGAATGGAGCCGTCATCAGGCGGTTCTATGGCGCTAAAGAAGCCAGATCTGGGAATATCAGTGAACGAGAACCATACAGGAAGCGAAGAAGACGAGAGAGACAACAATAGCGATGATCCAAGGGAAGGGGGTATCGAGACAACAAACAGGCGGCCCAGAGGCCGTCCGCCTGGCTCCAAAAACAAACCAAAACCGCCGATTTTTGTTACTAGGGACAGTCCCAACGCGCTCCGCAGCCATGTCATGGAGGTGGAGAGTGGGACAGATGTAGCTGAGTGTATAGCTCAGTTTAGTAGGAGAAGACAAAGAGGGGTATGTGTTATGAGTGCAAGTGGGACAGTCATGAATGTAACCCTAAGACAACCTACAGCTCCGGGCTCGGTGATGGCCTTACAAGGCCGATTCGAGATTTTATCTCTAACTGGAGCGTTTTTACCCGGTCCTGCACCACCTGGATCAACTGGCTTGACTATCTATGTCGCGGGTGGTCAAGGTCAGGTGGTTGGTGGGAGCGTGGTAGGCGCGTTGGTGGCGTCAGGACCGGTGATGGTAATAGCATCTACATTTTCCAACGCCACATATGAAAGACTCCCTATTGAGGAAGAAGAGGAAGGAGATAGTGTGGTACAGGCTGGGATGGGAAGTGGTGGCGGTGGTGGATCACCACCGCCACCACTTGGGATGGGAAGTGGTGGTGGGTTGGGTGATCCGATGTCAGGGTATAACTTGCAGGGTAATTTGATCCCCAACGGGGGAGGTCAAATGAACCCTGAAGCATTTGGTTGGGCTCATGGCCGGCCTCCATATTAGAGGTAAATTTGCGCAAGAATAATCTCAATATAATTGCTATATTTAAACATTAATAAAGTTTAGTGTGATGTTAATTATGTATCAGTCATGTTAATGATGATCAGGATGTAATGGAAACATAAACGATTAATCACATCTCCTGAATATGTATATTTTGGTTGTATTTGTGTTATGGGGAACGTGCTAAAGCTTTGGAAGAGTGCAATATATATATAAAACTTGCTAGCTACTTATATTTTCACTCATTTCAGCGTAATATATCATGCCTTTACCATTTTCGGTTTGCATATTATAATGAAAATATTTATTGCCTCATGACAATCATTAATTTTATTTCATTTCAGATTATTTATCATAATAATAATAAAACAAAGACGATTAACACAATCTTAGTGAACGCTTTTTATCCCTTCTTCATCTTATACTTAAGAAACCATTTGTATTATTAGTTTATTGTAATGCAATCATTATAGATCCACATAAATGAAAATTAACATAGTTTTCTTTTATTAATGTATGACACTGATAAATATAGTATGATTTCATGTATTTAGTTCACTTAAAGTACTTGCTGTTCTATCTAAAGTTATTATAGTTGTCATTTTGCCCACATATATTCTAATCATTATATATGTTAACATGTTATGAATTAGTGGATCAAATTTAGAATTTTTAATAAGCGTTGTAGATAAATATTTTTGTAGGGTTTACTGTATGTAGATAGTTAACACATGCCAAAGTTTTCCATTTTGGTGTAAACGAAACATGGTCTACATTCTTTCAATGATTGCGTAGAACTTTTTGTTTCTTAATATGGTAATCTTCCTAGGTTCTGTGTTGAGACTTGTCTGATTTTCTTGTTCTTGATTTTGATGTACTATAAACCGCATCTTTATATGTACAAATGAGGCCATAGTGTTGTGACCAAAATTGACTCATTTTTATCAAAGTATTTGGAAGAAGTACCATAATATTCTTGCATTGGTATATATGGTACGACAGTGGTATAATGAAACATCAATATTTTAAAGGATCCTCGTGTAGAAGTGAAAGAAAGAAGGATCATCCTTAATATATGTAAAAATAGGTCTGTTGGGTAAACCTAGTGAGTTGGCCCTAAATTTTGATGTATTATATTGCACCATTTAACCTTTAGGAGTCTAGTAAATTTGCTTCTCCTAAGGTGTTTCAGCATTCTAGTCTTCTAGTAGACATATACGTATATTTAGGAGTTGGTTTAGTGGTTGTGTGAGTTAGTCGTTCACAAAATAATCAATACTAGTTGCCTCTGCTATCTACCGCGAGGTATCGACATTTGTTAATGTTACTTGACTAGCAATTTCTCTCAGTCAATCAGGTTTAATCTTGTGGTTTTAATTCACTCACAAATAAACCGACAAAAACTCATTGCTGTTTGTAGTCAAGACAAAAAACTCATTGAGTAAGCGGTATCATCTTTGCCTCTTGATGCATTCCTTTTTAATTTCGGTTTTCAGAGAAACTATATTCCTCATCTCGGTCTTTGTTGTTTCTTGTAACATAGCCTATTAATTTTCGCTTTAGTGATATTTCATCCACAATTTATGCATAGACATTACTTCAACACTCAAGATTTTATGAAAACGACATAAATAAAAACTTCATAAGTACTTATAATATGAGAGGTCATTCATTAAGTTAGCAAATATTATTGACAATATTTCGTTTGATATTCAAGTATGGATAAGATATTTGTTTTATCTTATCGTATAGAATAGAAATCCAAGTAGTTGAGAAATTAACTTGTTTTTTTATAGATAAACAAAATTAAGTTATACAAGTTATCCATATTTGCACCAAACTGCATGATAGCAAAAAGTCAATTGCATATGGTCAATGAAGATTGTCCCAAACGATATGATCAAGTAATCAAGTATGGATAGTGGGTGGTGTAGGGTTGATACGAGAAGTCATGGTTGGTGATCCAACTCCCCCCTTTCAAGGAATACGAGGTGAGGATCCACAACACTGAGCCTCGTTACTAAAGTGATGGGGTCGGCCCATCTCTTTTACCATTTGTGATTTGTGTATTAAAAGGTATTTTTTGTTTGCAAAGTTGTATTATCTTTAAATTCATTTTTATGTCTAACGACGAAGATAATAATGATAATAACAACAATAATAACTTACTTTCAAAAAATTTCATATATTTAAGTCTACTTGATTTTGTTTAATAATCACTAAATATTAACTAGGATAGTTATATGATCCATTCAGATAGTTTAATTCTAAATAAATTAACATTTCTAGTTAGATTAGAACACCTAATAAAAATTAGAGAAACAACAAAGTTTGAATGACTTTATTAGGATGTTTTAAAAATGGGTTGCCATTACATGAATTTTGTATAATCCTTTAAAGAATACATAAGCATGGTCGTCGCTAAGAATGCCAAAAGTTTCTGAAGTCTGGGACAAGATAAAAAATGGGCTCCTAAAATATAAACTCAATGTTGTAAAACAACGATCTACTAGCAACCTATGCACGAAGTATAAGAACAAAGAGGAAAAGATAGGATGGAGAATAGAGAATTCTTTCGTTGAATATATCCCACAACAATTACATGAAGCCTCTATTTATAGTGCTTTTACATTAATACAATAGAAATGAAGAGGTGGGAGTTGGAATATGGATAGTCACCATAATATAACTTATTTATAACATTCCCCCTTGACTATCCATGTGACAAATGAAAATAACGTAGTATACGCTTAGTGATGCTGCCTCGTTAAAAACCTTGCCAGGAAAACCAGTAGGACAAAACCTCAGCTAAGGGAAAAAGAATGCAGGGCGTATTACTCTTCCTGATACTTCTGGATCATGTATGTTGCCTCATTAAAAATCTTACTATGAAAATCCAATGGGACAAAACATAGTTAAGGGAAAAAGAGTGCAAGTTGTATCATACTCCCCCTCATTTGAATATGTAGTCTTTCAGTAACATGTGTCAATCTTCATTGAAAGTTGCTTAAAGCTTCCGTAGCCAATGAAATGTCGCGTGATCCCTTGAAGTACAATCCTTTATGTTGAGCAATAGTGTATAATTTTCATATGAGATTTTCTGGCACCCCCTCTCGAAAATAAATATCATATGATCCACTATTGTTGTGTTACATTCCCAACATCTACAAGAATAACCAAACTTGTTTCCATGGGTTAGCAAAATAAAATCAAACATCATTCACACCTGTAATATTTGTTTTGACTCATTACAATGTCTTGCTTGCTTGTCATAGGCTATATCGTGGCGATAAGTTCAAGTGAAAGATATTATAATCATGCATAACTAGCAAGACATATACTAATATGCATATATATATATATATATATAGGGTAGGGTTCCAGTAAGAAAATTGTTTTGTGTAGGAAGAGTAGGAAGTGTTTTCAACCGTTTGATCTAGAAATTGATGGTTTAGATTAAAAGTTTAGGTTAGTTAATATTATACTAATTATAAATTAATGGTTAGGGGTAGGATGGTCTAATTAGTGTTTTAAAAGAGGGTAGAAAAGTCATTTTAATTTATATATCTACTAACCACTCCTTAATTCAAGCATAATTAATAAATATATCCTATTTTTACTCACCCCTCTCTCTATCTCTCTGTCAATATCAACGAAGGTTTTTTACTATCTTCTTCTTTCTTATCACTAACAACAAATCAAATAAACCTAATATTATAGTGTTCTTTTATAATAGTGTTTTATAATAGTGTTTTATGCAGTGTTTTATGCGGTGTTTATATAATATGAAACATTATACGTTTGTTTCCTTGTTAAAACAGCTAAGTTTTGGGTTTTAGATAATTTTGTAGATGGTGTTTTTATAGTAGTGTTTTAAAATAGTGTTTTATTTAGTGTTTACTCGTTAGAACATCTAAGTTTTTGGTTTTAGATAATTTTGTAGATGGTGTTTTTATTGTAGTGTTTTAAATAAAATAAAAAAAACATAAAAAACTTCCTATACAGATGGAATCGATCTATACGACTTCAAATCTGATTATAATAAGAAAAATGTAGACTTTTTATCAAATCTGAATAAACCTCATACAAATCAAAATGATCTAAAAAAATAAAACAAGACTTACCATTCGAAAGATCTTGAAAAACTTCTGCCATCATCGATTAATTGTAAAAAAATGAAGAACCGATTGATTGTTAAGGGATTGAATATTGTGTGGAATAATTAATTATTTTAGATAATTGAATCTCATTAAAATCCATAATTTTGTTGCTAAATTTGTGGGTTTTGATAATTAATAAAATGACTAAAAAGTCTATTATGCCCTTGATCTAAATATTTAATCAGATTTGATCCAACGGTTGAAAACTCTTCCTACACTTCCTACACAAAACAATTTTCTTACCGGATCCTCTACCTATATATATATATATATATATATATATATAACTATGGTACTTCTAGAGTGAAAATCTCTACTTTGGTAGGAGATGAAATGAATAATATTCCATATCAAGTAATTGGACAACCTTTAATGCACTTTAAGTATGAGCTATGTCAATTGTAAAATGTCCCACTATCTTTTCAAGATATACTTTGATGGATTGGTAAACATATCATTACATATACACTCGAATCGTAGGTCAAGCAACAAGTGCACTATGTCAAGGACTTTCAAAAATCCCCCTTTTAAAAGTTCTACGGAGTCTCTCGATAATGCTCAGATATTATCACTGTAAACTGCGAGTGAACTTTTAATAGAAACTTTTGATAGAAGCTGGATAATACAATCAAACTTATGTTGCTCTTTATGGGGATATCTCATGAGTTTTAAAACACTCAACCCCCTTATTTTAGTCCATACATATTATATTACCTTTACATAATACTTCTTAAGGTATTGATATCAATGCTGCAGGCATCATCAATCCATCAAGGACTTTTCCATCTTGACCAATTACGCAAGTGCATTAACTCTTCAATTGGAAGAACAATAAGATCTATTTCTCCAATATATATTGTACCATTATTATACATTAAAGTACCATAATCACCATGTTCAGTTTATCACCTGTGGTGTATTGGTGCACAATAATTACATTCTACGATGTTTCATATTACCTTTTAAGCACTCAGTTGCTTTAAGATACTCATGAAGAGTTCCACTTATATTCAATTCAATCATATAACAAACATAACGTATTCAGAATTGAATCTATTTATTCTGATCATAACGTTCTCGAGAACTTACGTTACAAGATTTTGACACATTAAATCCTTTATCAGGTATTTTCATGTAAACTTTCAGTGTCAAGTAAATCATGATATTTATTAGACGCATTTCAATTCTCTATTTGCATTACCAGACTAATAACATAATGAAAAATCATTATACCCACCACTGGAGAATGTGTCTCCTCATAATCAATTATGGGTCTTTGCGAAATTCTTGTGCCACCAATTTTGCCTTATATCATTTTCTTTTAAAATGTTAATTCGCACAAAAGACCTTTCATATATGTATGTTTTACAACTTTTGTTGTATGGACTACTGGTCCAAAACTTTCCTTTTCAATAGAAAATTCAACTTTGCTGTATTTGCGTCTTTCTATTTTGGCCAATCATTTCTTTGTATTCATTCATAGGTAGATCTTAAATCTTGATCCTCATTTCAAGCGCTACATTACATAAAATTTATGACGACGTCGATTTTATTTCGATTCCATACATTTCATAGACATGATACTATATAACGAGATCTGTTTATTTTCAGGTACCTAAGGTTCTTCTGGAACCATCATGTCTAATGTCTCTTCAGGAGACCTTTTTACTATAACCTCGACTTGACCATCTTTCTTACTTGCTCCAATTTCTCGAGGATTTTTATTCATTGGAATCGACTAGTCTACCACGCTTTAGGTGTGCAGTAGGCTTATTGCCAATATAGGATTGTCCTTCCTGGACACTCATCTTAAATGGAGCATGGGCAGTTGGTATATGTGACTTGATTAGTTATTCATCATATTTAGGCCAGTTAATGTGTCTGGTAATTAATTCGCTAATCTCTGTGAATGAATTATCCTTTGAACTTTCGGTTCACATTGCTTAGTACGAGGATCAATGATATTTCATTCTAACTTATTTCTATTTCCAACTGCCTTTTATCCCCCCTGATATTGGGAATGTTATTCCATTGAGATGGATATCAATTAACTGAGATGTAAATAAATCTCTTGTTGAAGGCTCTATAAATCATCATATATTCCCAATCACCTTTTAGGGTCCCATCTCCGTGCGTCGTGATGGATCAATTTCAATATATGTCGCACAACAAAAATCTTAGATGGGCAATATTTGGTTCCTGACCAAAAACCAACTATAATGGGGAGAAACTATTACCATGTATTGGCTTGATGCGAATAAATGTT
Source organism: Ambrosia trifida (assembly GCA_028751855.1). NCBI lineage: Eukaryota > Viridiplantae > Streptophyta > Magnoliopsida > Asterales > Asteraceae > Ambrosia > Ambrosia trifida. The sequence continues at coordinate 115,094,213 of CM054130.1, forward strand.
ACTACATGTAAAATAAAATGTAAACATGAACTTTTGCTTTCATGATCATTGACATTGCAATCAATAGTAGACGTTTAGCGATCATCTTAATGAAAGCAATATGTGTATGAACATAAGCCATAAGAAGTTCAACACTTATTCCAATGATCATTATTATCTTGGGAATTGATTAAATATGCCAATCTCGAATAATATGCTTGTTATCTTATTTGCTAAGACATAAATCAAGCAAACTTCAGGTTGCAAACTTGATAACCATTTAGACGATGCATCGATTTTAAATACTAAATGGTATCATGTTAGGATATGCGTATCCTTTAATCAATTCCAAAATATATAGTGATACTCACCCTACTTTATATGGCAAATATATAATTTTGCTTAAGAGCAAACATTACATGCTATCTACCAGATTGAAAAATCTTTAAGTTCATCATTATGTTCACATCATGATCGACTCGGTGTGGTCTTACCGGTCACGCCAATTAATTAAATATTTATGATCCATAAACTAAACTTCTAGTTTATGATCGAATATATATTACTTGCACGTATGTAATACAAAACATATGATATGAAATGATGTATTGTAACTTCAATGTTCAAACCATCATGTTATATAATCACTCCTTTTATTTACCACATGTGGTGGTCAATCTCATTAGTAACATGATCATTATTGCATTTCTGATGATCAATCTCATTATTTAACTTGGCTATTATTATAATCTTTGATGGTTGATCACATTATGACCATCATTGCAACTTTCTCAATTATCTCCATGATCATGACAATTTCAATTATTATTATATAATTTCATTCACTTCAAGAAATGGAGTAAAACCAACCAAGCTTTATTACTTTCTTGGACATAAGAATATAAAGTCATTTCAAACTTTTCATACCCTTTTAATGGTATTGCTACTTCAGGAGCGCATTTGAGGTATGATAAGTAAAATTCGTTCTATCCAATTTTCCCATATAAAATTGAGAAGTAATTATATTTCCTCCATTACCATGATCATGGACTTTACACTGATCATTATATCATTACATTCACTTCAAGGAATGGATTATACCCACAAAACTTCTATGGTGGAATCAATACAACTTCCTTAGTTATGTACATGATCTTTAACCTTTATACCGATCATTTTTCATCACATTCACTTCAGGGAATGAGATAGAATCCGAAAACATTCATGGATACTCATTCCTTTTTGGACGGATATAAAGTCACTTCAAACCTTTCACCCATTTTTAATGACATTGCTACTTCAAGGGCATATTTGAGGTTTGACAAACAAACAAAATTTGTTTTATCCAATTTCCGTCATATATAAACTTTTCTTCACATAACATCCATGGAGAAGTAGTTATATGTCCAAGTCATATAATATTATCGGCCTAGCATACCACTATTTATAAGGCTTATACATTAATACAATAGAAATGAAGAGGTGGGAGTTGGAATATGGATAGTCACCATAATATAACTTATTTATAACAGTCAACAAGTAATGTATAAAAAGTCAATAATACAACACTAAATGTGATAACAATAAACAAAGCAAAGTATTGTGTCAAATTGATCTAATTTATCTATTTAAATGAATCGTGAGACTTACAAAGTTACTAGTTTTTATCTTGGAAGCGTCCCGGGTTGAAAAATATAATAATTCTAATAATACTAATACTAATAGTAATAATTATTATTCTTGTAATTAAATAAATAAATAAATAACCTTGCTATAAGGTGACATCATGTGTTGCAGTGTTGCGCGATTCTTTCTCTTAGCTTCTCTTGATTAAGTATACATATCCATCTTTAAAAAAGTAAAATTCCACTGATAGCATGCGATTGGGCTGAATTTCAACATCGTAGATAAGAACCTGGTTTAAAAGAAAAAACACGATTAATGAATAACTTGAACACTTTGTGTTTTTTTCCTGTATGAACGAAACCTCACAAAAAATAGTCGATTTATTCTCCGTTTTTTATATAGCATTATGATACTCGTTAGAAAGATAATAAAACGCTCGTTAATTTGGTGTAATTTTTTTCTTTAAAAAATCTCGTATATAAAAGATATAAGCGTTTAAAAATTATGGGAGCAAACATGAGAAAGAAAAATTTTAATTTATTTTTAAATTCTTTTCTTCCTAAAATAACTCAATTTCTTTTGTTTTTTTATTAGTCCACTTGTCATCCTACATAGCTCTCTCTCTAAGATCATGTGTAGTGGGGGGGCTTTATTTATAAAGCCCCTGTTTCTGACTGGTCCACGTGGCAGCTATGTCAGCATGGATAGATAAAGTGAAAAGGGGGTGTAGTGGGGGAAGGGAAAAACAGAGGCACTATTTATTAAAAAAAACTGATAAAACACAAACATACACGTGGCAAGAATTGATTGGTTGGCTCAAATGGGTTGTGGCGTTATATATATAACGCTTAGAAGGTTTTTTTTCCAATATAAAGCCTCCCCCGTAACGGTGTGGGGGGATTTATTTTACAAAAATGGCGCCCAATGGAGCCCAACTACGGTGGGTCTAAGAAGAGAATGCCATGTATGACACCGCCTTTTCAAATATATATATATAATACTAGGTGGAATCCCGTGTGAAACACACAGGAAGAAAAAAATCCCACCTTAACCACTGTTTAGTGAAGACAACATTAAGAACCCATTCATTTGCTCCGAAGAACAACTGTTTAGTACCATCTATTTATTTCTTTATAAACAATTATTATTACTACTCAAAATACAAAAAAACATAAACAGACCAACTGTTATGCTCTGTTTAGTAAAACCAAAATTAAATAGCCGGTCTATTGTTAAAAAGAAAAACTGTATTTTGTAACCTCTGTCCCTTTCACGATACCAGTTAATAATACTGATCAGAGGTTTAATAACTGGAACTGTTACAACAAAGGAAAATATAAATCTACATGCGGATTAAAGCTGTGTTGAGATAACACATAGAAATCTACAGACGGATTAAAGCTCTATTGAATAAAACATAAAAGTTAATACGAGTCAATTTAAATCTGATTTTGTTATATATATTCGTGATGTTTATGTTATAGATTGTAACCTACGGGTAAAAACATTAGTATCTAGTTGTAGAACAATCGTTTGTATGTTTAATCTTGTTTTGTATGATTTTTTCGTTTTTCATGTTTGAATCTTGATGATCATATTGCAAACATGTTTCATTGTTGTTGGATTTCTTGTTATGTTTGGATGACTTTGATGATTATCGTATCGTGTTAGTCGGATATTTGTTGAAGAAACCATCTGGTTAATCGATCGGTAGTAGACTAGTTAACTTGTTAATTTATTTACGCCATGAAACTGGAAACGGGTATTGGAAATGCTTGTCGGCACGTAAAAGGGTTTTAAAAGCTTAATGGTGTCGTTACTGATCTTTGACACGGTTATTGATCTTTGCTAGTTATTTTGGTGAAAATGGTGATCTTAGTAGATTTGTGTTCAAAGTTGTTAAAATGGAATAGTTTGTGATATGCTCTACTTTATGCTAGTTTAGGTGGTCGTATTGTGTTTTTAGTATTTCTTGCCTTGATTAGTACACGAGCATCATTTAAGAAAACAGGAAATACCATTTAAAACATTCAAGTTTTACAAAACATAATGTTAATTGTTTAACTGGACACCATTGTCAAAAGTGTTTAGACCAAAACATCACAACAACGGATCAAAAGATGGTATCCCCCACAAAATGCTCGCATGCGACCTTCCCAAGTTCCATGCTCCATGCTAATTTCCTGAAAAACATGCATGAAAATAAATGGGTCAACATAAAGTTGGTGAGTTCACTGGTTTTGTATGTTGGACCTGTAATCCCAAATCCGACTAAATTACTGCCTAGCTAGGGCAATAATTAATATGTGATCTGACATGAGCCCATAACCAAACCTTGACGTGTTGTGCCTCGCCCATTGTCACTCAAGACAATGAATAAATGTGAAATACTAGCACTCTTTTGATATCTGTCATCCGGTCAGAGCGACTGACCAAGAGTGGGGGTGTCAACCCAATAGATCTATCTCGGTGTTTCATGGCTAAGTCCATAACTAATGGTTATGGTATGATGTATGACACGAGGGCTTAATGAATCCTGAACCTTGATGTCTCATGTTCACATATAGTCATGTATGTAACTGAAAACTGAACTTTGTACGCATGTTTTTCCCCCGAAAAAATGTAAAAACAGTGAAAAGGGGGCAGTGAAACTCACCTTATGGTATGTCTTGTGAATGAACTAATGAGTCTGGGCTAGAGAGATCGACCTACGTGTCCTATGTAAAAGGGACATTTTAGGTCTATGTTACCTGTACCGTCTACAAGTTGTTCTCTTGTTATGCTTGTCTTTGTAACTTAACTCTTTAAGTTAAATATGTCTTTTATGGAAAGACTTGTAAGCTTGTGATCTCTTATAAAATATAGCTTAGTTTCTTGGAAAAAACATCACTTTTATTTATGAAAAGCAAGTGTTTTATATACTTTGATGTACTCATGTGTTGAAGGTTTCACACCTTTATTTTGTCAAGTGTGTAGGTCTACCATGTTTAAGTTTGCATAACTTATTATTTTCATACTTGACATCTTTTGTGAAAATATAATACTTCTTGTCAAAATGTTACTTTTTCTTGAAAAACACATGGATTTTGTAAGCTTTGTTATGACTTACAAATCTTAATATTATGCCTTGTGTTAATGAGTTTAGAAAATGTTTCCTTTTCTTTATCAAAATTTCGGCTATATATATATGTTTACATATATATTTTGACCCTTAGGGGTGTAAAATACATATATTTGCTAGTCAACATAGTGTATTTAAAACATGGTTTCACCCACTTGCTTGATTAAGTTACAAGAGTAACACACTAGTGAACAACTTTGTATTTTAAAGACTATGTAAAAATAAAAGCATAAGTTTAAGAAATTAGTGTTATACCCCTAGTGTCTTAAGAAAATGAGGGAGTTAGGGGCCTTGTACAACCTTAGTTATGCTCCTTGTACCCCTATTGTTCCCTTGAAAGTTAGTGTTTATGTGTAAGGGCTTGGGTGTGAGTGGTGGTTTGGAGTGGTGGTTGGCTGAGTGGTGGTGAGGGTCCGACGGTGGTGGTGATGTGCCGAGAGGGAGAGAGTGAGAGGCGAAAGGAGGTGTGATTTACTTTGGTGCATCTAAGTCCTCAATTTATACTATTAGTGCCATGCTATTTGGAGTAAGTCAACTCTCCTTGGATGTGGAAGTAAAGGAATATTACCACTCTAGTGTAAGTCTTGGATTGTGGGAGATTATGGACTTGATGTATGCTTGTTTCCTTGGGATATGGGGGCTGAAAATTAGAAGGTGTTGGGAGGTTATTGTTCAGTCAACTCACTTAAGATTTGATGTAGGATAATGATGGTGTTTAAAGGTGTTCTAGGAAGGATATGGTAAGATCTTGCTTAAGATTTGTGTTGGGTGACAAATGAGGAAGGTCATCATGGCTTGGTTAAAGTTTAACTTCCATGTTAGTGTAACTAATTGTCAAAGATTATGGAACGATTAAGTGGAAGATTTGATGGAGGTGATGGATGCTCAAAAGGGTAAGCCAACATTGTGTTTTCTTGGTTGCCATAAGAATCTTTCCTCTTTGGTAAAAGTCTAGGAATGTGATGGAAAATACTATACATGTGTTGGGTGAATCTTGGTGGAAGATTGTGTAGGTTGAATAGGGTAAGTCATCATACTTTGATCAAAGTCTTATTTCCATGTTAGTGAAAGTTGTTATCAAGAATCTTAGTGTTTTGTGTAATGTTTATGTGTATATGTATCGATGTGTATGTATGGGTGGAGGTGGATATATGTAGCAAGTCAAAGGTTATGGAATAGATAAGTGATAAAGCTTTTACTAAATATGTGGGAATCTTAGATGAAATGATGGATCATTAAGGTGGAAGTGTTCAAGTATTGGGAAGCACACACACACATATATATGTGTGTGTTCCGTCGCATATATACACACATGTATATATTATATTTTTTTTTGAACATTTAAAACTCATGTCTTGTACAAGTGTATACACGTAGGTTGTAATTAGATGTTAAATGTGATCTTTGTACAAGTTTAAGTGCCTCAAATATATATATAATTGTGTTCAATATATATATATATATATATTTACTAGTCGTATTACTAGTCGTATGTGGGCGTTGTGTTCGGGTGATTTCTGTGTATTGACATTGTTTGATTTTGTCCTTGATGGAATCACCATTGAAATGTTATGTATCATTGTGTGGGTTTCCCAAACTAGGGTTTTTGTGGGATCTCTCTATAGTCATGATAACTATCTGTTTAGTCCTGAATTTGTATCAACTAGTAATCCTAATGCTAGTCTGTATGCATCGAAATTGTCATGTCGGAACCCTGTATGGCCCAAATGTAATGAAACATTCAAAATGAAATGTCATGCACAATGTGTACGTGTAACTAATGTACGGATATTACCTGTGATTTCGACAGGTGTCATATCATCGTAAGAAGTATCATCAAAATCATCATCATCTTCACCCTCCTCATCAGACTCTTCATAAACCTTCTCTTCTTCTTTATCCTCCTCTTCCTCCTCAGTTCCTTTCAACTGCGGTACTTTAGAGTACAGATCATCAATCAGCTTCCTCATATCATTGTTCTCAGCCTTTATTCCTTTGTTTTCTATCTGAAGCAGCTTGATCTTCTTTGTGTTTCTTTTTCCACGAGTAATCAACATCTTGTTTTCAGTTTCAAGCTGTTTCACTTTTGCTTCCAATTCTTCTTGATTAGCTTTGGAAGATAAAACAATCTTCAACATAGTCTTTTCATCTTCTTTCATTTTTTTAATCTCAGCTTGTTGTTGATTAAACGCTTTCATCACACTAGCAATCTGACGATTCACAGCTTCCATTACTTCATTCAAAACTGTAACCTGTGGTGTAGATGATTCAGAAATTGGTTTAGCAACTGGTTTAGATGTTTTCTTTTGAACTTCTTCCAAAACATTCTTCAATAATGCAGAAAAGTTTCCAGGATCAACATTAGATGATGGATCAGTTGTGATAACCTCCTGAACAACTTTTTTTTCTTAGCAATCGGGGATGTGACTGGTATTGTAGCTTTAGTACTACTAATAACTGGTACTTTCTTCCCAACAAGTAGCAAATCAATCTCTCTATCTATTTTCTTTTTAGGAGCTACTTTCTTTGCCATTGTCTTTCCTCTACCCTTAGGTTTAGGTACCATAACAGGAGAACCTTGAAAGTCAAGATTATCACAAGTCAAATCATAATCTTCATCTTCTAGCACTCTAGTTCTCTGTTCTTCTACAATCTTATCCATTCCTTCAACTTTACCAACCACAGTGGCCTTGGGTTTGGTGACTTTGGCTATTTTAGCATCATCTTGAGTCTCTTCTAAATCAATAGACTCCCCATCAACAAGTAAGGTCTTTGCTTTACCCTTACCTTTCACGGCTTTCTTTTTCTTCTTAACCTCAACCACTTGTTGCTTTCCCTTTCCAGATTTAGCAACCTTATTTATAACCTAACACTTCCGTTTAGTAGTTTTATCGACAGGAAGTAAAGGGCTATCAGAATCTGAGTTACTATCATCATGTCTTGCTTTGTCTTTTTCATGGGTCTTCATAAGCAGTAGATCTCAAGTGTCCAAATAAGTTCATATATGGTGGCTTTTGATCATCAGGAACACCTTTGTAACTCCTCATTCTGTTCAGAGTAGTCTGGTTCATATGAACTTGATTAACTATCTGTACTGGATCCCTTATCAAATCTAGATATTTGTTGTCAAACACCATCTGTAAAAATCTTGGATACATCAGAAACTTGTCTTTCTTTAAACCTTGTAAGACCTTAATTATGTGCTGAAAAATCATTCTTGAGACATTGAATGATTTGTTGAGAGATAAAGCAACCAACAAGGAACACAAACTCTTTCTTAATACATCATATCCTCCACTCACCGGTCCGAATACATGTAAAATCACATGTAGCAGATATTTGAAATGCGGACACGGCTTAGCTTTGTGTAATAGACAATCTGTGATAGGACCATTGTATTTCATCCTCAGAAAACATTTCCTCTGCTCAGTCCATGAAAGTTCCGTAGGATCAAGGAGAATCTCTAAGCTGCAATACCTCTCTGATGTCTTGTTCACTAACAAGCACCTGATGGCCTTGTATTCTGCTTGCAATCACCGACTTATTCTCCTAGAATGTAATCGCTGCTTTTTCCCAGAAGTTGACTTGATGATCTCTGTAAATAGTCACTGGTGTAGCAAGAGCGTAAACTACTCTGCATCTTTTCATAAAATCAATTATGCCAGAGAACTCTTCATACTTCCCAACTTCTCCAATGTATGCACAGCAATTGTGAACTTGTTCAAAATTCAACTACTTTGGTGGTGCTGGCTATTCTGCAATTGGTGCTTTCTGCTCTGGAATTTCCTATATTGGTTGTTCAACCATAATATCATGCAAAAACAATCAAACAAACATGAAAATTCGTCAGTTCGGATAAATTTGAAATTTTGGTCAAAAACATTGTCCATTCGTCCTCATCGGGGGTTCGAATGAGAATTTAGAATGTTAAATGAAGAACAAATGTTCCATTCGACCTCATATTTGTTCATTCGACCTTACCAGATGGTCGAATGGCCACTGATACATTTTGAAATGACCAAAATGCAATCTGATCATGATAAACAACCCATTTTGGTTGCAACAAACCCTAACATGGCCGAATAACTTTTAACAATGATCAATTGTTCCAATTAAATAGTTATTGATGGTTTTCTCTCAAAATCTAGGGTTTAATAATTGATTTTGTTCATTATCATGTTTAAACACTGGATTTTTTTATTATTCTCCTCCTAAAACCATCGATACTTGTTAATCAATGATCAATTGCTATTCAAAACCAGTTAACAAGCACATATTGACTGTCTAGAGTTCATGAACTTTAAACATCGATTCTGCACTGTTTAATGGATGATTACCTACAAATTTGGTGTTAAAATGATCACAACAGGACAGAGATCAATAAATGAAGGTGTAAAAGAAATGAGCAACAAGGGGTGGGTATGATCAGATTTTGAAAAAAAAAATTGGAATGGGGGTTCGAATGGCTAGGCTTTAATATATAGACTCCTTCATTCGACCCTTGAAGGGGTTTGAATGAGAAAGTTCCATGTCCATTCGACCTAGTTAAAGGTTGAATGAAAATGAAAATGCTTTAATGAAAATAATCAGTCAAACTCTCCCATTCGACCTCTGAATAAGGTTCGAATCAAAGCCTCAGAATTCCATTCGACCTAACGAAAGGTCGAATGAGAAACTGGAAAAATGAATTTTTTTACCAAATATCAAATTTGAATCCCGTTTTGTCATTTTAAACCATTTAAACTTTCAACCATTTATCATTTCTCATTTAAATGATACAAAACTCAATTTGGTCTGTCAAACTTCAGAAGATGATTCATTCACCATCAGTAATAAAAAATAATGCAGAAATGTAAAATCTTTAGAATTTTCTGAAATTTATGTTAAAACATACCAAAAATCTTTTTGTGTTTTTGTATATATGAATTTAATCAACAGAAAGCAGTAAACCTTTTGTGATTTTCCGGTAAGAGGATCATATGAGTTTATGAGAGATCACATCACACCGTTGTTCTGTTTCATTTTAACTATACTGACAACATAACTTTGGTAATTACTGATATTGTTGTCCACATAACCTCACATGCAGACCGTTTTGCAATGCTTTAGACTGATACTGCTATGTATAGTATAAACTAATTCACCTGTGGTTCCCACACACACGACATACTCCCGTATCAAGAAATACTGCACAAAGGTTCATTGTAACGCGTGATTATGCTATTGTTATCCGTAATTACAAGGTATGACGCACAAAGGTGTACAGGTTAGCAAATCAATGCTACAGAGTAACATGTGCAGTCTACCAGTTTGAGGTCTGATATCAATCATGATTTGGATTAGTGATTAGATACGATGCATTAGATAATCTTTGATTATCATCACACATTTAAAGTTCCTCAATTCGGTAACTTTGGGTTTTGGCATTAAAGCTCTTTTATTAAGATACCCTGTCTGATCTAGGTCCGTAAATCAATACGACAATAGATCAGATAGGCTATCCCCAGATAACAAATAACATAACGACCCGAAACCTTTGATTTTGTACAATACCCTATCAAACGAAATTACGGTATCAAGACCATATGCCCATGAGGTGTTCAACCACATAGTAAATAGTTGATACGTATGTATCAGGCACGCAGTAATAAGCCTATTAAGCCTATTAACACATCACACAAAGTCATCACTGATCAAGCATTTGATTTTCAAATCTTTAGCATGCGATTGATCCTCACTGATGTACTATCATTTCCTCTTTTTCTCCAGGAAAAAATCATTTTGGGTTTTCTGATTTTTATGGTTTTTCAAAAATTTTCAATGTTTTTGGTTTTTCTGAATAAAATGCTCTCCCAAAAATTAAAAACATATTTTTGGATTTTTAATTTTTCTGAAAACATAAAAGCAAAAATAAAATGATAAACCGAGGTGACGATCAGACTTGTTTCTCTTTAATACCATTAGCTTTTAATAAAAATTCAAAACGTGATTTGTCAAAAGCTTTGGTAAAAAGATCAGCTCTCTGATAGTCAGTGTAGATTTTGACTATGTCAATCAATCCTTTAGCATAGCAGTCACGAATAAAATGATACTTAATTTGTATATTCTTAGCCTTAGAATGATTAACAGTGTCTTTAGTGAGTGCGATGGCTGCTTCATTATCGCAATGAATGGGGGGTTTTAAGAAATTGCAAACCGTAGTCGCGCATCTGCTGTTGTATCCATAAAACCTGTGAATAGCAACTCGAGGTTGACACATATTCGGCTTCAGAAGTAGATAATGCAACTGCTGTCAAATACATCAAAGATCTGATGATGGCTCTATATGTAAAGAGATCTGTGAGCTCCCCCTTAGCATCAACCCCAATCCTGTGATTGGATGGAATGGGAGTATCCATAGGCTTTCATTCATCCATCTGGAATAAAGATGCCCATTGGCAATTGATCCACCTGCAAGCCTAAAAAGAATTGCATTTCTCCCATAGCACTCATCTCAAACTTTTCCTCCATCACTCGTTCAAAATATCTGCATAAAAGTTCAGTAGTAGAACCAAATATAATGTCATCAACATATATCTGAACAAGAAGCAAGTCACCCTCTATTCGTTTTGTGAACAGGGTACAGTATACCAAACCTCGTTTGAATCCATTGGAAAAAAGATATGTGCTAAGCTCCTTATACCATTGTCTAGGAGATTGGTGCAAACCATACAAAGCTTTGTTCAACTTGTAGACCTTATCCCGGTGGATAGGATCCTCAAAACCTGATGGTTGCCCAACATATACTTCTTCCTTGACCACACCATACAGAAAAGCGCTCTTTACATCCATCTGATACACCTTAAATTTCTTGTAAGATGCATACATAAGAAACATTCGAATTGCTTCAATGCGTGCAACCGGTGCATAGACTTCATTGTAATAAATCCCTTCTGTTTGACGAAAACCTTGAACGACCAATCAAGCTTTGTTTCTGACAATAACGCCTCGAACATCCTTCTTACACTTGAATACCCACTTAGTGCCAATTTTCTTTCGGTCAGGTGGTAAATCTGTCAGCGTCCAGACTCCGAGTTTCTAAAACTGTAGTAGTTCTTGCTGCATTGCTTCCACCCATAATTCATCTTGTAATGCATCCTTGTATGTTCTTGGTTCAACCTGCGAAACATAACAAGCAAAAGACAAATCATTTTGACAACCTGATTTCTGTATCTTAGCATACAGGGCAAGGGCTCCAATGTTGTCATGTGAAGTTGCACATCTGAGTTGACCTCTTGTCATCGCACTGCTTCCCGGATCACCTATAGCCTGTTCAAGCGAATAAATCTGATGAATCCAAGATTCTGGATGATCAGGAACTGGAATCACTGCTTGAACATTCAGATTTTCTGCTATCTCCAGATCATTACCCGTATTAGATGAAGATGCAACGTCTGTATTTGGGTTCACTAGAGGTGATACCGTAGCATGATCTAAAATAGCTTCACTGAAAACTTCATTATTGTCTTCTGACTCAGATGAATCAAGAGTTGTTGAAGCCTCTTGGAAAATCTCTTCTTCATTGACAGGAGCATTAGTATCATTAGAAGTTGCTGCTATAGGAGTTATGGTGATCGGACGCACTAACGGTGAAGTTACTGCATTCTCACACTCATAATATAATCGTAAAACAACTTCTCCAACCATACTTTCTAGATTGAATGACTCGAATAATTCCTTATAGTCAAACATCCAATCGGGCCCACTTCCTTGGACATTCGCAGTGTAGCGTTGAACATCAACATTCGCCCACTCTTCAACCTGTTTAGTTCTTTTGTTAAATACACGTTTAAGTGGTGTCGCGTATCCAACAAAATAACCTTCTTCAGCTTTTGGTCCAAATTTCTCATTAGGATTTAACATAGTACATGGTGCCCCGAAAGGTTCTAGAAACTCCAAGTTCAGTTTTCGTCTGTTAAGTAGTTCATAAGAAGTTTTGCCAAACTTCTTCACCGTCAAGACACGATTCAAGGTGTAACATGTTGCATGAATTGCTTCACTCCAGAACATAACTGGAAGGTTAGAATCTGCAATCATAGTTCGTGCCGCTTCAATTAGAGTCATGTTCTTTCTTTCTGCAACACCGTTCTGTTGTGGAGTACTGTACTCATGATGAATACCCTTTGTGTCGCACAATGCATCCATTTGAGAATTCTTAAACTCCGTCCCATTATCACTTCAAATTCGTTTGATCTTTAAACCATATATGTTCTCCAAATGGGTAAACAGAACGTTCAGATTATTAAACATTTCACTCTTCTGTCGCATGCACATCACCCACGAAAATCTTGAATAGTCATCAGTAATCACAAGACAATAAAGCTCTCCGTTGATACTCTTACGCTTAACAGGTCCGAATAGATCCATGTGTAATCGTTCAAGTTGAAATTTAACCGAGTTTATTTTTTGGGTTTGTGGGACTGTTTGTGTTGTTTTCCCTTTTTGCAACTCACACATTTGTCATTTAGATGAAAATTCTTCACATTTACTCCTTCAACAAGTCCGTTCTTCACCAAATGATTCATTTTTATAAGGTGACTATGCCCCATCCTTCTGTGCCACATAATAGATTCTTTTTCAGTAGCTTTGGACAGAAAACACGTGACTTGGCCCTGAGTTGTGGTTGCCTTACTCATGTAAAAAATGTACAGATTGTTCACTCTTGGAGTTTTTAGCATGATCCACTCTTTCAGAATAACGAAACCAGGTTTCTGAATGTAGCTAGATTTGTCATCAAAGTGAACAGAAAACTTCTTATCACATATCCAACTCACACTCAACAAAATATAATCAATCTACTTCACATACGATATCCGTTCAAAACTCACTATACCATTACTAACACTGCCCTCCATTGTTATATATCCTCCCTTGTTCCTAGAAAACGCTACATAACCTCCATTAATATTCTTGATATCAAAGAGTAGCGTCAAATCACCAGTCATGTGCCCAGAAGCTCCACTGTCGACAATCCAGAGAATGGTAACAGGGCCAGCTGGAGCTCCCTGCACAATTAAAAAACAAGATTAATTTTTAACAGGGACCCAAGCCTGTTTGGTCTTGGGTCTATGAACGTTAGCTTTCAAAGAATCCTTCACATAAACTTTCAAGTTTGAATCAACCTGTTTCTGGCTGTTCAAAACTTTCTCACTTTTATTCTCAACTCTAGCAGATGATGTTGAAGCACCTAGAGTACCCTTTGGTGTCCAAGTCTGTTCAGAACGTTTAAGAATCCTTATTTGAGATTGTTTAACCTCAATAGGTTTCTTTGTATCGTTCGAAAAAGAAACTTTCTTGGCTACCTTATCTGATTTAACAGATTCAGTTCCAACCGATGACTTCACAACAGGTTTTGGATAAACCTTTTGTTTGTCATTGGCCGAGTTCACCATAGGTTTCTTCAGCTTCTTCTCCATGGCAATTCGGTTTCAGTTATCATAGACAATTGGGTGGTTTTCCATCTTTTGATAAATACAATTTTGATTAAAAGACTGTTGTCTTTGAGGGAAAAACGGTATTTGTGAAAAAGACTGTCTATGGTCATCAACTGAATTCCTAAAAGTCCGTGTTCGCTCAACTTCGTTCCTCTTGTGTCTCACATATGGGAAGTGAGCGAGTAAATGCCATCTCTCCCCACATTTGAAACATGCACGATACTCCTTAAAACATTCTTAGAGTTAGGTTTAGCGAATGATTTAACCGGGTGTTGGTCATCAACACACTTTCGCCTTAAACTCTCTGGAGCGGGCTCCATCGAGTAAGCTGGTTCATAAAATCCGTCAGCCTTCTCTTTTGGCTTCACAAACTCAGTGACATGAACCTTCGTTTGTTTAGAATCATCACCATACAGTCTCCGAATTAGTTCGGGAGGAATATCATTTGTCCTTTCATGTTTAGGAAACCAAATGGTACTCTCTTTCCAGATTTTCTCAATTTTAGAATAATTGGCAAACTGTATGGGATATTCATCATCCGAGATTATCTTATCAGATCCTTCCATCCGATAGAAAACCTTCACAGGTTTGTCAACTAACAGATTCTTTTCTACTTTCTGAACTGACTGATTCATTTTGTTGGCATTCTTCTGAGGATGTGGAACCTGAGAAGGTAAAACTATCTCATTTGTTCAAATGTGATTTTCCAATGGAATCTCAACACTCTTCTTAGGTTCCTCATCTTTAGTATCTGAATCATCAATTACTGCAACTACTCCTTCATCATTCAATCAAAGTATCGGTCTCTCATCGGAGTTCGGATCATTAACACTTAAAGTGTTAGATTCGTTTTCCGATGAGGAATCCGATTACTGAACTCTCCGGTGTTACTGAATTTAGATTGAGATTTACAAATAAAACTAGAGCAGGAACAGCCTTGTAGTTTGCACTACTGGATTGTGATGGTTCCTCAACGATGTGATCCAAAAAATACGCCACATGCTTGTAACTCTCCAACTTTTTGTTGATTTTCTTAGCAAAACACTTGATTTTAGCCATTTCAAGTTTAGTTTCTTCAATTTCATTAATATAATTGTTAATACCTATTTATTTCAAAGATAAAATTTTAGTCAATTCTGAAACATTCTTTTTATAACCTTCAAGTGTTTTGTGGAAATCATGCGCGTCCTTGCGATAAGATTGAATGACGTTTTTCGCACTCTCAAGTTGATGCTTAAGTTGCTTAACCTCATCATTTAATCTATCACAAGTACCACAATATTTATCACTAGTAGACGAGTTAGCACTTACCGGTTTAGGCGGGTCTGTCATGGCCATCAATGCAAAGTGAGCTTCCTTTCCTACAAAGAAATTTGAATAATCGATCTTCGTGAAAGCATCATCCACCATGCATGACCTCTTCGTCATCAGAAAATCTGCTTCAGCTAGCAATTGATCAATATCGTCATCAAGAGAATTAACGCTAGCTTCTGAATCAGATTCGCTTTCTGAATCCGAATAGACAAATTCTGGTTCAACAGAAACATCGGCAACGGAATCGATAATCGTCCATGAAACTGTTTCAGCAACCGGTTCCTCAACCTTCTCAGCAACACTTTCTGGAACCTCTTCAATGATCTATTCAATCACAACTTTAGAAACTTTCTCAATCACAACCTTATAAACTTTCTCAGAAACCAAATCTTTATCAGTTATCACTGGCTCCTCCAATACCATCTCTTGTGCAAAGCATGCTACATTACCACTGGTAACCTCTTCAACACCCAATTGCATATTTTGCATGCAATTCCAATCAAAACCATCATCTTTTTGTATCGCCAATGCCTGGTTCTCATTTTGAGGTTGAGTGTTTGGTATAGAAATAGGAACAATGGTTCTGGTTGGGTTAGGTGTAGTTTGGGTTTGGTTGGTTGTAGATGTTTGTCTTGGTGTGGTATTTTGAGAGGTGTTTTGTCGGTTTTGGTAATTGTTTTTTTATGGATAGTTGTTGTTGTTTTGGCTTTGGTAAGTGACTTGGGTTTGTGATTGGTGATTTTGATAGTTGGAGTTAAAAGGGTTTCGGTTACCTTGTTGCATTGGTTCAGTACATTCTCTCTTGAAGTGACCTCGAGTTCCATAGTTAAAGCAAGTTACCTTGGCTTTGTTGAAACCATAGGTAGTATTCGGTGGCGTAGAGAGATCAATTCTTCCAGTTTTCTCTATAAACTCAGCAGCTCTCCCTCTTTACACTTGCAAATGCCCACTGAATGTCGATCAGTTCCATCTCTTCCTTGTCGATCTGGGCATAATCCTCATTTGTCAGATTGTTGTTTCCTATCTGACTTACCACTAGCCCGTTGTACGAAGCGACCATTGCTAAAACTAGAGCAATGTGTTGTTGTGCCACTTCTACAGTCACATTATTCATGTTGGAGGTTTCCAACACGATTGGACATTGGCTTGAAGAAGCTTGTGTCATCATTGGAGCAACATATTGTTGTTGTTGTGGTATGCTCATAGATGATGTATAACAAGCATCAGAGATTTGAGGTTAAGTTGGTATGAAAGAAGTTGGTGTGTATGCTGGTCCTGGAGCAAGATAGTTGATTGGATTTCTTTGTGGTTCAAGAACATTTGAAACACAAGCAATGTGAGGCGCAACACTCACTCCTCCTGATGGAGTAGACATAGAGGAAGATGATGTAGCATGATACAATTCCGGATTTTGTGGGAACTGTGCTTTTTTGGCTTTCCTCTTCTCCTCCATTTCCTTATTCTCCAACTTTTGTATGAACTCATGGATAGTCCAGTACTGATATGCATCCTTTTCCTTCAATACTTCAACATGTTGTCCCTAATATGGAGGCAACAAATCAACAAACTTATCCACCAATTCTGTCATCGGAAGATTAATATCATAGTTCGAAAATCCAGACAACAAATGATAATATCTAGGAACAAGTTCCTTCAATGTTTCATTTCCCACATAACTAAAATTCTCGAACTCTCCTTCTTCAACTCTTCCATGCGCAATCTTCTAGTCTTGTCATTACCATCATGCATGGTCTTCAAAATATTCCATAACTGTTTTGAAGTAGTGCACGACCCAAACTGATGTAGAAGATCTGTGGTTAATGCTTGAGATAATTGAGAAAACGCCTTCTTCTGAACAGCAAACTTCTTCTTCTCGTCATCTTTTAAGTCTTCAAGAGGAATTAGGATGTTTGTATTCTCAACCATTGGAGGATTATATCCCTTCATGATCATTTTCTACGCCTCTCCTCCTTCGAATCCATACCTTCCAAATTAATCTTGAACTTCTTCTGCCATTGATAGTATTCAGACATGTTCAACAGCTTTGGAGGACGATTACCACTACCCGATGATAAGTCATTGATCAAAGTAGTAATCGCATTCGAAGTCTGATTCTGCACCGCTGCTGCAGCCACTCCCCAAAAATCATGCACTAGTTGTGGAGAATGAGTAACAGTTGGTGGTGTTGAACTTGTCATTGCAAGGTAATTGATCGACTGTGTCGATTGTGTGTTCTTCTTTTGAGATGCAACTGCCCAAGGATTCATAGGAACATGTTGTTGTTGTTGTTGTGTTGTAGCAGGTCTAGGTGTCGTCGAAAATCCCCAAATATTGTCCATAATGCTCGAAGTATCAATACTTAGAAAATCTTGTAAAACAAAATTCTGGTTTGACCTAATATCAACAATCGTGGGTTCGAATGAACAAATCTGGTTGTTTCGACCCTGACAATTGACTCGAATGAAGAACTGTGACACAAAGACTCTGATTTGACCTAGATAAAACTCTAGTTCGACCTCCCGTAAGGTCGAATGAGAAAGAAATGTTCGAATGGAAACACAACACATTCAGAAATACTTGATTCAGCCTAAAAATCCTCTGGTTCGACCTAGAACTCACTGATTTGACCCAAAAACTCACAGGTTCAACATAAGACCTTCTGGTTCGACCTGGCCCATTTGAAAAACGGTTATTCTTCAAAAATCAGTTATTTTGGTCCAAATTTTTCAAAAGTTGATGGATTTCAATGATGTTAATCAGGTTTTGCTTCGGAATTGATGAAGATCAAGTTTTGTGAAAGAAATTTTGATTTTATCCGTGAAAACAACTCTAAATCAATCAATCTCATTTATCATTCAAAGTTCATGCAAAACAGAAAGTTTTTAGGTGTTTTTGACTCAAAATCTATTCGAAATCTATCAATTTGCAATTGTATGATTGAGCAAAGCTCCGATACCACTTTGTAGAGGATTGGATTGTAAGAAATAAACTACGTAATCATACAAGTGAAGTAATTTAGGTGCGGAATCCCTAAATTACATGCAAAATGATAGAAAACAAATCAGAACACAATTAAATCATTTTCAATAAACATTTACATTGATAAACATTGAATTACACTAAATAACGATTAGGTTTACAATGAAAAACGACTTTCAGAAGGTCCTAGATACACCTTGGAAAACACACACATGCACTAGACAAAATGACCAATTGATTACATTCAAAACAAAACATAAACTATATATAGGCAGTCCCATTCGACCCTTTGAAGAGGTCGAATGGACTCCTTTGACCTTGTACCAAGCTTGAACCAAACATATAAACATAGATAATCTTCATTCGACCATCCAAAGTCCCTTCGACCCCAGTTTAGGTCGAATGGCTCTTCAAAACATCAAAAGTCTTCATAATAAATGCCATTTCGTGTAAATCCAAAGCGATAGTCACATATGTGCACCTACAGACTTGAGTGTTCACCCCCAAAACTCACCAAAATAATAAACCCGAGTGTTGAGTGAACACTATGAGCAGGTATAGGATTGAGCATAATCCAATGGTTAACTAGGCATGTCATGCAGGTTTTATTTTTCTCACATAAAATAACCAAGTGGATTGAGGATTTGCATATTGTTGTTTGCCTTAGGTAGGTTTGATTGCTTGAGGACAAGAAATTGTCCAAGTGAGGGGTATTGTGATGTGCTATAAATTACACATATAAAACATGCATAGTTAGTCTCATAATAGGGCAAAATTGAGCTTAATTTGATAATTATAGCTACTAATTATTCCTATTTGTGTTTATCAGGAAATTAGAGCTCCAACCTGAAAATAGATGATTTTCGGGTAAAAACAACTGAAACCGATGATTTTCGGGTAAAAACAACTGAAACCGGATATTCCTGAGAATACAAGACCCGAAGCATGTTCCAAGTATATGTAAAGACCTTCCCAGGGCTTAAACGATGATAAAATTGGCCCCGGGTTGACCAAGCACGTGCATGCTCCCTTGCACAAGAGCCCCGCGCACTAGAAGACAAAGCAGCCAACTTGGGAGACAAGAAAAGCAAGTTTTTCAACTTGCACACTCGTGCTCTTCAAGGTGCACGCCCATGCTCGACAAAAAGGACAGACAAGACAGATCCTGCAGCAACAGAACGTACTTGGGCCAGCTGCACGGACATGCACCACCTTGGTGTTCCTTCTGGTGCCTTCTTAGGTCGACTTCCAAGCCTCTTCTAGAGTTCTTGGGGTCTTGTGGGAGGCCTTAGGGCCATCCTAACACACCACCAAGGTTAGGATTCATCCTACCTATCTTGGCCGAGAATGGAACTGTATGAGTAGTTACATGCAATAAAACATCGTCGGTCGTGAGGATCACATTAGATATTTAGGATTAAGGAAGTAGAAGGCTTGTCTATGAGTTGGAAGCATCCATGTTCTTGTGTTGATTATCATTTATGGTTGTATCCATCTAGTATCTTCCGTACCTATTTTGATTTCTAGACTTTTATTAGTAGTAGTAGTTTATTTTTAATTATTCTGTGTGTTTATCTTCTTAACTAATTCGTGTTTGTTTATCTTTGTGACAGGTTCAATTACTAATTAACTTGATAAACCTTTAAAACCGACCCTAACTTAAATAACAAAATTAACTATCATGGGCTTCGTATGGCTCGGGTAGTCCCGAGCTAGATCCAAGGCAAGGAAACCGGTAGTGAGATAGGTCCTTCGGGTTTTTGATATCCAAACCGGGCTCTAAGCAATGGCTTTTAAAGTGGACCAGATCTGGGTGATAAGTTTCTGGTTCTTACTAGAGGTGTGAGTGACTTTCTTGTCAAAAGGATGATTCCCTACGGGTGCACCAGTGATCTTCGAATTGCACACCTTTAGGGTTATGTTCCACCTGTGTTATGGATTTCATTCATAAGTCCCGGGAGGTTAAGGGTTGGGTTTGTTAAGTCACATGATCACTAAACCAAACTTAAATTTATCTGATCAAAAAATTATTAAGTTGTCACTTTTAAAAGATAAATTAAACAAGGATACTTTACCCAGCTCTCGTTAGTACAATGCCATTAACTTCTTAGAGGGTCCCCAGTCACACAACCTGATGGCGTGAGCTTCTTCGGTATGGAAAGCGAGAGTTGAGAGAGTTGGAACGGATTCCCGGTCGGAATTAAGCCTCTACACAAATTTAGGAAGATAAATTAGAGAACCCAATGCTTAAACGAGTGGCTTGGCGGTGGTTTGGGAAGTGCCTAAAAAGCAGGACTCAAGCTTTCCAAAAAGCTACACGGCTAGTGTGAGTTAGGTAACACCACATTCTCAACCAGTAGAAGACCGGCTTACGGTCCAGCAGTTTGAAGACACCTTTATGGGGAATTGTAGGCATCCCCTGTTCATGACCCATAGAGTTGCCAGAACGTCATCCCTTGTTTATTTCTTTTCTCATCCCCAACTGTGAAGGGACCGTTCACCCATGTTCTCCTCACCGATAATTAAACTTAATACTGCTTTTATAATAAACTATTTACTTATACGGAGGGTCCCCGAGATGTGCATATTTGCTATCCCGACTATTTTTATCTTTTAATTTTAATACCAAACCATTTTCAAAAAACCATTTTTTTTCTTTTAGAACCCATCCATTGTATTTTCTTTATCAAACATGATTAGTTAACGCGATGAAAGGTTGAGAAGGGGAAAGTGTGTTCTCTGGAATATGATACTTGGTATTTACCTTAGAAATCTATACTATACACGTCAGGTTATCTGCCTAAGTGTTGGTTTTAGTTTCTAAGTATTTATCGTTTACTTATAAATTTAAAACTTGTTTAACGGTTTAGTAAAAATTAATCTTTTTTTTTTCAAAACCAAGGTTTTGAAATTAACACATCAAGTTTTTGGCACCTGGAAAAATGATATCTTTTCTAATTACTAAAACCCGACGCATCATCAACACTCATGGATCCTTGTGTTTGTAAAGTTAGTTTCCATTTCCAAACATGTGTTTGACTTAGACTTTGGATTGTTTATGTAGGGTGGCTATAGGCCGATAATGGGGAAGGTAAATGGACACAATGGGAAGGTCAACATGCATGGAGATTCATGGTCGAAGGGTTTAGCCTCTATGTTAGTGTATTTGGGTGTGCATTGGATAGATTTGGTGAGTAGATGATGAGTGGATGTATGTATGTGATTGTATGTATGAGTGTGTGGGTGGAATGTTTGTCAAAATTCAAGCATGTGTTCATGTGTGTAACCGTGTATATATATATATATACACACACACACACAGTGTGTGTGTGTCTTGTGTAAGTTAGGAAATGTCCAAAATTAATGTAAACATGCTTCTCTTTGGGAATGTGTGAGCTGAAATGCATAGGGAAAGAACAAGGTGATTTTGGCTAGTCAATATGTGTAAGTTTAGGAGTATAGGGTCGCTTATGTTCCAATTGTGGCAATAGGTCTTGGTTTTGTGTGATTTGTGAAGTGTGTATGTTTGTGTATTCGGATATTTGTATGTATGCATATAGATGATTTATCAAATCAAGGTACCATCATGTGTGTGTGTGTGATAGAGTAGCCGTATGTATACATATATGCATGGAGATGTGTTGGTTTGGTTCTAATACTCACATATGTCTATATGGATGGCATATATGTTATATCTATACACTTGTGCTCTTGAAACTTTATTAACATGCTTGTCCATGTGTGTACATGTACACATACATTTATATATTGATTGGTATGGGGATATGTTATGTTAATTATGATTAAGTCTCACAAATGTGTATATATTTAAATATGGCCGAAAATTGTGTGATCATGTGATGAATCCATTAAAATTCATTGATTAGTGATGATATATTCATGATGTTGTGTTAAATCATTGGTACTATATGTATGGATTGTTAATTGAAAATCAACATGGTGTTAAACACATATAATGTCATGTGTTAATTTTGGTCAAACATATGTTAGGTCCATATTTTTAACGTGTGGTACACATGTTTTAAGTTTCCAATCCATAAATTGTAAGATTCCACAATCTTGTGTGTCAGATTGATCGGGTGTTTCATGCGTAAATGGGGTAATGTAATGAATTCCTGAACTATCCTAGGTTCTGCTAGACTCGAGGTGGCACATTTAATGTTATGCAATGTCTAATGCATGACTGAAAATGACATAAATGTGAGAGTGTGTACGGATCTTGACCTAGAAATTCGACGGGTGTCACACAGTCCCGTGAACAAAACCATCACAGTCGACACATAATGGACCGACACCATCCCTACAACCGGACCACCATAACCGGACATCACCATCCCTGGTACCAACTCCACCCGTACATCCACCACTACTGACCGCTCAAAAACCACTGGACCACGACTCACAACAAACCACCACAAACGAGCCGTGAGCCATCCCAACTGACCGGACCCCTCATGACCAGATATGGAAATTTGTTACCAACAATGAACCCAACTCTAACCATCACCTAAGACCACCAATTCGATACCCCTGCTCGCCGTCACCGTATTTACCTGAAACGACCACCAGAAACAAAATAGACCACCACTAAACCTTCACTACCCTTCTTTGCCACCGTTGCACGACTACCGAGCCACAACCGTCTCACAAACAACATTCCAGCAGCACTATACAAGTGTTGCTACCGAGGTCCACCACTAGGTTGGTGGTGGCCGACTGGTTTTCCAAGAAAAGGGAAGATGGAGGGTGGGATCAAGGAGAGAGAGATCGTACAGAGGGGGAGAGAGGTATAGGGTTTGAGGTTTAGGGGAAATGAGAGTATAAATAGCTAGGGTTTGGGGTAGGTGAGTTGGTATCACGTATACACACCAGTATTAATGTATGTGCCTCGGTTTATATTTAGCTCATAAAATAAATCACAAAACTTAGACGGAATTGTTCAAAATTAAAAACCCAACAAAACTGAGGAAGTTAAATATTATTTTCGTGATCCAGGCATTATTTAGTTTTTTTGTTTGACAATTCGTCCACTTCCTAAACTATACAAAATAGTATTATTTATAATAGGTAATTATTCCGAAAGTTTGATTACGGTTAAAACCACGCACATCGATGTTCGATTCCCACATCAGTTCCATTCCCCGTTTACAAAACGCTGCGTTTTTTGCCGTTTCATGCGTCAATTTCTCCTTCGATCACTCCAATTGCATTTACGTATCGTATTTACATATATTAACCTTATGTTAGTTCAGTTTGACAGTTTTTATGGATGTTAGTTCGTTAAAGCTAAATAAGAGTAGATCTCCTTTCAAAAGCATCAAGGCGTCTACGAACTTCGAGAATGACATCGTAGGAGTCGTAAGGGCTTATTTATTCAAAATCAACTTTAAAACACATTAATTGCATCGGAAATGTGATTAAGATCCAGTCAAATGTTGACTAGAATTTGCCGGTAGTCACATCAACCCTTGA
Source organism: Ambrosia trifida (assembly GCA_028751855.1). NCBI lineage: Eukaryota > Viridiplantae > Streptophyta > Magnoliopsida > Asterales > Asteraceae > Ambrosia > Ambrosia trifida. The sequence goes on from CM054130.1 coordinate 115,118,198, forward strand.
AAATATAGTAGCCCACCCGCTCGTCAAACTATGAAACATGTTCTTATCATACATCTAGCAAACCATTCGGCCTTCAATATAACCAACACCTTTATCAACATAGGAAGCTTTCCTACTTGTAGAGGGTACATGTTCATAAGCTTTTGCTTGCTCTGCCTGTTTAGGACGCTTTACTACTACTATAACTAGCACCTTTGCTACTAGTATAACAAACCCCTTTGTCAACATAACACCTTTGTTAATAACTGCTTCTTCTTAATGTTAAACGTGTTCCTCGGTGTTAGTAGAAGAAATTCAGGAATCAGACAACCACCAGGGGTAACATAAGCTTTGTCCTTGAACTATTCAACAACTTTCATTTAATTCTTTTGAAGTTGAAGTCTTAGAAATTGAAGATTTTGTTGAGAATCATGTGACCAGTCGGGCCAAAACCGACATGAACCTGATTACCCAGATAATTATAAAATCCTATTATATATATTAACACAAAATTTATTAATAACCATTATTAATAAAAGGGCGGAAGCATGTATACAAAAACTATATATATTTATCAACCAAATACACGATCTCGCCATAGTGATCCGAATATGATAACACGACAAATAAAATATATACACAACCATAGGGTGTTTAGAAAACTACCTTGACGGAACACCAAAGCAACAGCACGATGAACTACGAACACTTGACTAGTTAGCCTGAAAATCACCGAACTTCGAAATCACCCGAACACCCAAAATAACCTGATGTGCATCCCTATCAACATGAACACTAGGAACCAAAACGAGATGCCCATACAAACTTGCGCACGACCCATGGCGGTGGTGCGTAACTGTAACACCCCGAGGTGTTACGGGTCTCGTAAACGGGTCGGGTCGTACCCGACCACCCGATTAGTGAATATAAAATATTCAAGTTCGAATCTCACAGCTAAACGCCTCACTCGATTGATTAATTCAGCACCAAACGCTCCATATCTATTCATAAATCTGCTGCCAAACACCCTCGAATATGCATTTATACCCGTCACCAAACACCATGGAATTTTAGTATTAGTCCTTGCAACCAAACACCCCTCAATTTGTCTCCACTATAAAAACCTTGCTTGCCTCCTCCTCTTGTCTTCCTGCATAAACTCACGAGAACAACACACACACACTTGTGTGTGTTCTGTCAACCACCAAGCAGCAGCGACCGGAGAGCCATGGCCGGCCGCCGCCGCCTTGTTCTCCGGCACCACCTTTCCTCCTCCTCTCTGGTAAGTCTCCACCTCCCCGATAACCCTCCTCTTCTCCTGTTCTCTGTTAACGAGCAATAATTGGAACCGGTGGTGTGTTTCTCTTCAACATCAAACCGATAATCAGTAACCTTGAACCTTCTTTGATTCGACTATTATACAGTGAACTATGTTCCTCTCTGTCTGATAATAACCGTAACCCACCCTTTGTTATCAACCGGACAGTCACCAAGCTATGGTGACTGTCGTGAATCCTTTAAACCACTCGATTAATACCTGTTAATGAACCAGACTCGCCCCTCTGCTTGTGTTAAACGAAGTCAGACAGTCACCACGACCGGTGACTGTCTGTCACACCCTCAAATTTCCACTTGCGGAATTTTACCGCGAGGCGCATGACAAACCAGGATCCAAGTCAACGGTCACAATAAACAATACTATATGAAATACGTAACTCAAAACACCATTCTCATATTATAAATACCATAGCAGAAGCATTTAACCAGTTACAAAACCACGTACGACAATGTTCAAACTGTTTTATTCAAAACATGAAACTAAGCCTAGACGCCATGCAGACTCGTGCGCCTAGTCCACTGTTGCTACCTTAGCGACCTGAGAAAAACATGCCAAAAAGACATCAACATATAATGCTGGTGAGTTCACAGGTTTGTTCAATAAGTTACCAAAAGTTACCAAACGTTACCATGTCCATACTATACCAATGTCACCAAGTACGCTAGCTAGGCGTATGTTTTATTACTACTATGATTGGAAAACCATTACTAGACACGTTTAGCAATGTTTAGCAATGTTCAACCCGAACGTTCAGCATGATACCAATGTTACCAGTTTGAGACAATATGCACCTGCCCGGCCCTCCAAGCCGACGAGTGGGGCAGGTCACGCCCAATAGATCTATCCACACTTCCCCCGTTGTGCATCCCCGCACATTCATGGTTTTCCCCGGGACTTTAAAAGATCGTATAGCAATGCCAAGTTAAAACTATAGTATGACATATGTTACTAAAATAGTTTAGCGCATGTTTTCTCCCCCAAGAGTTAAAGCTATAAAAGTGGGGCCGTGAACTCACCTTAGATTGCGTTCCTCGGTAAATAGTAAAATGCTAAGCCCTTGATAATCCCTCTACCGGAGATCTATCAAAATGTTCACATAAGTGTTCCGACTAATAACCATAAGGTTATCTAGTCCCCGATTGTCCAGATCGTAACCAAGTATGTTTTAAAACGTGTTTAAATGCTTAACCGACACACTAGACCGACCCGACATCCCGTTGGTGACTCATTACCCTAACTAATCAAGTACACATAGATTACACAAAAGGTTCAAGCATAAAACACTTAGTTTGTATCAAAAATCTCATTTTTACATCAGAAGGGTCGAACCAGGCAGATAATCCTCCTTCGCCCCTTTTTAAGCCACGTTCGCCCGTTTAATGACACGTTCGACCGTTTGACGTCACGTTCGACCGTTTTATCTGGTTCGCCCAAACATTTCCCAGGTTCGACCCTGGAATCTCTCATTCGACCACTCGTTTGGTCGAATGAGCCCGGGTTCGACCCTGTCAGCTAAGTTTCCCTAAAAAAACGCTTCAAACACATTCAAAACATTGCGAAACATCATCAAACACAGCAGTCATGCATGAATAACTTATCCCTACAAAACCCCACCAATTTTGCCCCAAAACCAGTTTGTTTTAACAATTTCCTAAAATGGCAAAATTATGGAAATGTCACATCATGCATGGAATTCTTACCCAATTTAAAACTTTTTGAAATCCTTTCATAATCATCTCAATATGCTCTGTTTAATGTGTTTATGAAAACCCCCAATAGTTCTATTAATAATGATAACATGTAACAATCTTTAGATTTATCCCCAAAATACCCATAATATCATCATCTATCTAATTGTAACCCTAAACAACAATAAACCAACATCAATAGCAACCCTAGATCATGTTTCTATCATTAGAAAAGCAGCAAATCATTCAACAACACATAACATCACATAACACACAATTAACATATGTTTATTGATACAAAACCTATGTTTAATGATAGGGTTTAGATTTAGAAAGGTGTTTAAAAGGTTTTTATTGATAAAAACATCCTTAGAACAGATCTGGACATTTAGGGTTAGATGAAAATGAATTAAAATGCCTTAAAAAGATTTAGGATTAAGAACACACCTTGGATTCTTGGTTAGATGTTGTTGATAGGTTAGATTATGAAAAAGAAGAGCAAAAACTCCTTCCTTAGTGATTAAAATCGTTTGACAGTGTTTTGAGACGGTTAGGGTTTGTGAAATGGTGAAAAATGACAAAGTTTGGTATTTATACTAGTCCACCTTCGACCCTTGTTCCTGGTCGAATGTAGCCTCCTTCGATCCTTTCACACGGTCGAATGTACCCTGACTTGGTCGAATGGAATTCTTTCAATTCCAAATCCCAGGTTCGCCCCTTTGCCAAGGGTCAAACCAAGACATATTTCCAGGTTCGCCCACTCGAAGTGGTCGAACCAGGACCTATGTTTTCTAGTTTCCCAGTTTGTCGTGTTTAACGCATTTTAACGCACCTTAACATATGAGCATGCAACTTTAGTCTATGTTTAACATATTTAAGCATGGATGAGTATCTACACATCGTTTAAACACATCTATGCACATAATCCACCACACGATAATTAATCTACACGTACACTTAATTAGTTTATGTAATTTCACCAACAACGGCACCCGGTACTAGTGTATTCCCAAAACGACTCCCAATGATCCTCCAGATCATTGAACCCTGGACAATTCTAACTTGACCCGACTCAACTAACCTAGTTAAGTCCGTTTATAAACGTTTCCCGCTAAGGTAGACTTAGATGTTACTAAAATGTTTAAGCCAAATATGCCGGGTGTCACACTGTCATCGGTGACCACCACAACCCGATAACCTTTCTGTCCATCGAACCAATCGAATCAATAAACCCTTCCGTTTGGACCCCTGCTCTGATTATAAACTCGTGACCGGTTCCCTCCGTTTCTGTTTTGATTATAACCCGAACCAAACCAGTAACTTATCCGTGTTAAGACCTATACTCGGTGAGCCTTATAAACCGATTGTGGGTGGTCTTGAATCCAGCAAACATGTGACCGATTGGGTTTCTCCTTAAGACCTGATTATGGTTTGGTTATAGACAAGTATCATTGGTTATAATTATTGACATGTTGTTATGTTGATTGTTATAAGGTACTAAATTTAGAAGACGGGTCCGATACCCGGTTCTATATAACTTCCGGTCACATATCTAGTAAGTATCAGTTGTATGGATTGATTGGTTAAGCATCTTATAATCTATTATTAACATAATGATTATGTTTGATTGCGAGGTATAATTAATCGAATCAGGAGTACGAATCTGATACCGAGTCAACTCGGTCGACTACCGGAATAGAACCCGGTCCAATATAACCCGGAGTGGATTATTAGAATTATACGAATATATGTATAATACGGGAACGTACGGACTTGATAATAATAATAAGAGAATAATAAACATATATAAAATATATATATGTTTTTATATATACGATTCGATATATAAAACGATATACTAGACTCGGGTTAATCATAATATTTTCTTGCAGAGCCATCATCCGGGTAAGTTCATGTCTAGAGTTTTTAGGGTCGTGTGCCAAGCTGTAATGGCCAGCTTTATTATTCGAATGCCAAGCTGTAATGGCCAGCTAGATTTAGGATGTCCGTGTCGTGTCAATAATGAACCCCGAGTTTAGGACTATCTAATATATACCGAATTCTATATGTATAAATTGTATATATGATATATATCCTAAGTATTACAATCTAACAAGTCCCACGCGTAAAACGTATCCATATATATATATATATATATGACATATAATTGTAATAGAAGAGATTATAGAAGATTATACTCAAACCTGTGAGTATCGTGAACTCCCCACTTTTACTGTTTTTATTAAGTGTTTTCGGGGGAATACATGTCGTTTATAAGAAAACAATGCTTTACATAATAGAATTTATATAATAAATTATCTATAATAGAAAAGGGGACATAGAAACGACGAGGACAGTACTGGCCGGTATCCGCCATTTCCTTTCTTGTCCAACTAGAGGACAGGAACCAGTCTTACTCAAGTAGAGGGTAGGAATGTCCAAGTAGAGGACCAAAACCATTCTTGTCCAAGTAGAGGACAGGAACAGGTATTTTATCACAATCAGAGTGGTACCATCGATAGGAATGGCACGAAATATAATCGATATGATAGAATGGAGATATAATAGAATTGATATATAATAGAGTTTGTATAATAGAATATATTTTCCCCT